>CM041783.1:108642569-109231464 GCA_023374045.1 Limonium bicolor | reverse complement strand
CTTGTCGGAAGAAAAGGTCGTGCTGGAAGAGCAGTCGAGGTCCTCCTTTGATCAAGAGAAGCAGTCTCTGCTCCGAGATTGCTCTCTTTTGGAAGAGGAGAAGAAAACTCTTTGTAGACACCAAAAATTCTCACCCCGTAAAAACAAAATTCAAAAAATAAATAAAATAAGAGGGTCGTCGCCTTTCTTTTCAAAAATTATTCATCTACGTACCAAAATGAAACTGTCATTTTATGACAAATGTGCTAAATCAATTTTCAAAACGTCCATTTCAAACCCGTCCCTTGTCGTTATTTACTTATTTTACCATTTTGTTTTTGATTTATTTCATGTTAGTCAGTTGTGTTGTATTTGCTTATTTGTTTACAAATTCACTTTTATTTTGGTTCATGTTATTTTGTTACTTGTTTATTTTATCTCATTTCATTTCATTGATACTTTTACTTGTATTTTCTTTATTAGTACTTGTTTTTATTTTTTGTCTCTATCATTATTACTTTTAGAATCATTTTCATCATTTTATGTACATATTTCGTTATGTCGCCAATTCGATTTAACTCACTCTCATCTCATTTTATTTTGTTACTTCTTTTTTCTCTCTTATTTACTGCTATTTGTACATATTTGATTCAATTTCTATTTTTAGAATATTCACTCGTATTTTACTTCCATTGTACTCTTACTATTTTATTATTTCATGTACTCATTATTGTGTTATTTCGCATTTCATCTTTTATTGTGTTTGATATTTCATTATTTACATCATGACCCTTGAGGAGAAAACCACTTATTAGATGGAACACTTTTGTCTTTTGTAAATTCCCGTTTACAACGCTAGCTTTTTTTTAGAAAATTTGTTTAGTTCAAACGAGAACTCTAGGGTTATTTCCCACGCTCATATGACAAGTTCTAACATTAGCACAGTTGGTTAGTAATTATATAGTAGTAGTGTGAGGTCAAGGGTTCGAACCTCAATGTGAATATGAGGGTGTTTTATTTTTCCAGATTTTTGTCAGTCAAACCCTTATTGACCAGACATGACCCAACTCCAAAACCCGTTTAACTGCGGGTCAAACCCGACCCTAGACTAACCAAAACCCTACTTGTTCATATCCCTCTATTTAATGACATTAGTAAAACCCTACAGTGGCAGAGGTTGAATCGGATCCCCGTTATTTTCACTGTAGCCGCCCTATCGATTCACCTCTCCAGTTCACTCTTCTTCAACCGTCTTCAACTCTCTATTCTTCTCTTTGAATTATCCACAAAACACACAACAATCTTCCAATCTTCCTCTCTGAATTTTCCATAAGCAAAAATCGAGAACACTAGCCCTTGTTCATCCATTACACCGTTCATCTCTCAAAATCGGAAATCCTAACCCTCTTCATCCATTGCACCACTCATCCCTTTCTCAAGCAAATTTACGCCAGCCACCTCTTCCCATCACGGTCTGCTCCGCGATTCTCTTCGAAGCCAGAAACTAGCAGTAGCCACCACCATTCATCGACCACCTTCTTCACTCACTCACTTCTCATCTTCCAAATACTCAAAAATCCCAGAATCAACGCCTTGACCGAGACCCCTTCTTCAAACCTTTCAAACAACTGAAATCCTCAATCCATTATCTCTTCTCCAGTCGTTCTTCACTCATCTTCTTTCCCGCTGATTCCTATCAACCACGGACCTGCAAATCGAAGCCCAGAAAATCAAAACTCAAGAAACGCTCATTCGGAACTCCCGAGCCATCTTTGAAGAAGAACGGTGCACACCTGCTCGCCTCCCGCTGCATATTGGCCCTGATGAACAATAGAACCGACATGGGATACCGGGTCCAAGGGGCTTTTTGAATACGAGATTCGAATGAGTTTTGAGCATCTTCTTACTTTTTTTTTCGTTTCCTTTCAGTTTCAATCATATTTCTCTATTTCCTGCTAGCGTTTCTCATGAGAGTGGTTTAAGCCACGTTTCCTTAGCTTATGCATGGATTCGTAATCTCTTGTCCTTATCATGTTCGTTCGATTAATTTGTGGGTTTTTGACTAATTCTCTCCTATTATTTGTTGATCTTGATTAACACCGGACCTATTATTTTTGTGGTCGTTCGTAGCTTTGCAAGAGCGGGATGTAACTTGACTAATTTTTGTTGGTTATTACTGCCCTGCGCCCCCCCTTTCTCTTCACTGGATTTTGCAACAGGATTGGCGAACTGGAGCATACCGTCTCGCGCATCCCTCAGTCTCTTCATAACATTGGCGAACTGGAAACGTACAAGGGGCTTCTCCTCTGGTCACAAGCGAACAAGGAAGAACATTCTCCGCTCTCCTCATTTTCTCCAACAAGGAGGTTTTGTATTTAAACTCACCCGAATCTTCTGCAGTTTTGCTTAATCTGACTGTATTTGAGTGCTTCGTTCAATCTGCTTGACATCCATTCGAGTTTGTCCAGCTCCTCAATATTAAAGCCGTGGATGTTTAATGCTTATCAGAATTGTTTACACCCATGTGATTGATCTGTTTCCTTTAGATGGCTGCTGGCTGATCAAACATACCAGTTTGTTTAGTTATAGAATCTGTATTAGCGTTGGGGGTTATTGGTTATGCCCCTAGTGTTTGAAAAATAGCATGTGTCTCTGATAATAGTATTCATACGTGTCAAGTGTGACTTTGTGTGGTCGACAGAAGAACAATGTTTCCGGATATGACTTTTGTTTATTGCTTGAAAGTTTGGCTATTGTTTTATGTGGGAAGTTCGATCTAGCTGTACTGACCCTTTCGTGACATTCTCTCGAACATATATATCTGAGTTCTACAGGTTTAATATGGCTCGATGATACCATGCGATAAGATCATTCTCACATAGGTTACAAGAAATGGAATTAGAGATTGTTTCGATCCGAACATATTTTTGCATAAATTCCTTACTTTCGTATATTTGTTTCCCCATTACTTATGATTTGTTTAATATGTCCGTGCTTTCTTCTTTGAAAACTAATGGATTGGGCTATCTTGGTTAGTCATTTTCAGCCCAAATTAAAACTCATGTCGGGCTCCACTAATAATTAGTCAAGCGGTTTGGGCCAAGAACCCTAGACAGCCTCCTAGGTTACCCGCTCATTTTAAGATGGTCCACAATTTTTTGTGGGTCTCATTAGAAAAGTTGTGGGACTAATCGTAGGTGTTGCTCACATTAAGGTCGTAGTACCTGAGGGTCGTAGTACCTGTTTGTGGGTGATATCTCTCATGAAAAAAAAAACTTTCCAAACAACCCTTAATCATAACAATAAAATTCACAACCAATGATCTGATTTCAAAATCAATTGAAAATCCAAAAGGACGATTCCTACTTCAAAATCAGTCAAAAATAAAGCCTAAACCTAAGGCCTATTTTGAGGCCCATTTCTAGGCTCAAACCTAAGGCCCGTTTCAAGGCTCAAACCTGAGGCCTGTTTCAAGGCTCAAGGCCTGATTTCTGGGCCCAAAATCCAAATTAGGCCTAAAATCCAAATCAAGCCCAATCAGGCCTAAATTGCATTTCTAAGACCCAAATCCAAACTTGATCCACAAAATTCAAATCAATTTTAGGCCCCACAATCGATTCCATTTGAGGCACCAAAAATCATTCCAAATTCAGCCTAGCAATCAATTCAATTTGAGGCTCCACAATCAATTCAATTTGAGGCCCAAATCAGAAGCCTAATTCGAGGCCCAAATCAGCCCAACTAGAAGCCCATATCGAGGCTCAAATCAAAAGGTCCAAATTTGGCCCACTTTCAAACCCGGCCCAGGTTTCAAGGCCCATATCCATTCAGCCCAAATCATTCAATCCATATCAATTCAATTTCCAATTCAAAGGCAAAGGAACTCAGGGCCAAATCAAGCGAGGCCAAGGCAACGCAAGGCAAGGCAAGGCAAACGCAGGCAAAGGCAAGGCAAGGCCACACTCAAATTCAATTCCAATTCAATTCAACTCCAACACAAATTCATTCCAATTCAAGTTCAACTTCAAATTCAATTCTAATTCAAATTCAATTCTATTTCAAATTCTTTCAAATTCTTTCGAATTCAATCTCAATTTCAATTCAATTCTAAATTCAGCTCAATTCACATTCATCTCAATTCAAATTCAATTCAGAAATTCATTCGTTTCCGATTCAAATCAAAAATTCATTTCAATACCAAATAATTCTAAAACCTCAAATTCCAACTTCAAGCTCGTTGAAAGCTTCGAAACTTCTCAAAATCTCAAATACCCAAAACTCCAATTATCTCATAGACTCAAATCATCTCCAAAATTCCAATTCCCTACACACTCCGATTGTCACATAGACCCTAGCGTCTCACAGACCCGAGCGTCTCACAGACCGAGCGTCTCACAGACCGAGCGTCTCATAGACTTCGACATCTCAAGGTTTCAAACGTCTCACAGACCCGAGCGTCTCACAGACTAGCATCCCAAACCCGAAACTCCTCGAAACTCCGAACCTTTCTAAATCTCGAACATCTCAAATAACTTCAAACTCCACAAACATCAAAACCTCCAGCCCAATACTCTGAACTACGTAAGGTCTGATCTCAACAGGGAGTTGAGTACGTAGGCAACCCACACAGGGTGCGACCCCACATCAATCAAAATACCCTTTTGCACTCAGTCATCTCATCTTCAAATAACCCCATGCACTTCCAACCCTCGATTACCTCAAAACACTCAACCATCCCAAAGGCCCTGAACTACGTAAGGTCTGATCTCAACAGGGAGTTGAGTACGTAGGCAGCCCATCTAGGGTGCGACACCATTCCAAACCAAAAAACCCTTTTCCCACTCTAAGGTGTTCTTCATACCTCTCAAAACCTTCTCCAGTTCTCACCAACTTCAAACCATCAGACTCCAAGTCTTGTCTATTCACTCGACCTTGAACTTCTCCCCAATCTTATTCTATACTCATTCGAATTCCCCAATTCCTCTTCATTCGGCGCTAGCTTGGCAGAAAAGCTCGCCTCATTTGCTCTCTTTCTCTCCTCCCGTCTTAATCCTATCCTTGGCTTTTAAACGAATCTCTCTAAAAAGGTTTTGAAAGAAGGCAATCCTGACAATTGGAGACCGAGGTTTCCTCGGGCACCAATCCGAAGTCATGGTCGTTGCCACTTCTAAGGGGTGTAACCCAGTGCGAACCCACGCAGAATCTCTAGTATGACCAGATAAGTCCTATCCATAGGCAACAATCTCAGAATCAACCAACGGTTCTTAGAATCCTCCTTCCTTTCCTTCCTAGTATTCTTAGGTTAAACTAGGTGGCGACTCTAGTCAATTCCGCCTTATAGAGGCATAAGTCCGCGTGGGGCCCATTGAGAGCGGGTGTAGTGTTCACTGGCACTCCCCCTTATGCTTTCTGGGAAAGACGGACGATTTAGTAGGTATTTGAGGGATGCCAGAACAACGGGTTTTCACCCTCTACATAATGGCAATTTCTAGGATCTAGGCTTTTCAGTCAGTCCATATTTAGATAGACACCCCTCATACCGAAAAATCACCCTCCACACTCTTGCTGCGGACAAAGCTGCCCTGATAGAAGAGAGGACCAGGCTGGAGGAGAAAGTAAAAGAGCTGGAGGAAGCCAAGTCTCACTCTCAAGCCGAGAATACTGAGCCATCGGGCCATGGTAAACTTTCAGGCCTTCAACTTTTGTTTCTCCTTTTGCCCTTTCTTTTTCTTATTCTTTTTTTTGTTTCGGCTAGGCTTGAGTTCTGCCAACTTACTGAAGCACGTCACTCAGTTGAGTGGTCGGATAGCCCGTGCTAAGGAGGAGCTGTCATCTGCCAACTCTGAACGTGACAAGTATCGAGCCCAAGTCCTGACCCTTGAATCTCAAGTGGCCAGGCTCAAGTCATTCACCCGGCAATCCCAGGAGGAGATACAGAAGCAAGGCACCATCAACGCCCATCTAAAGGAGTCCTTTGCTTCTCAGTGTCGCCGGATAGTTGATATTTGCCAGCAGATTGTCTCAGATCACTCTCTCGAAAAAGGTGAGTTACTGGACGATGACCTGTACAACAAGCTGGAATTGAAGGCTGTTGCCCAGAAATCCAACTTCTTCTTGGAGCTCGAGAGGTTCTGCCGGAGTCCTGGAGAGACATGTTTTGGCGCCGGCGAAGCCTCATTCCTTCCAGCTGGAAGCAACATTCTGCCGTCTGCCAGAGGGATGCAGCGTCTTTCCAGGAGGTCCAAGTCTTCTGAGAGTGTGGCTGGTAGCGGCGATAGATTATTAACTGCCGAAAAAGAAGCCGTAGAGAAAGAAGCTGCAAAGAAAGTAGAATAGAAGTTTTTTTTATCCTTTAGAGGAATTTTTGTTTCGGCCTGTATTTTTTGTGTCTGCCGAATGATCATATTTTGTAACTGCTGTTACTCCACACCTTGGGGGAAATATAAGCGATATTTTTCACCATCTTTAATTTTTTATTGCCGTGATATTTCTCTCTTTTTTTAATGGTGCACATATGGTTATCTTATGCGAGTTATGCCTGTGTAGTATTCATTTTTTATAACACAAGGGGCTTGCGGTTTTGGACTTTTGTTCCGGCCGGACCTTTTTCCTTTTAAAGTATGATCATCTATGGCGTTTAGCCGGATTTTTTAGGATATGGAGTGTAAGAACCTGCGGCCTGTTGGCCGACGCCTATTTTCAAGGCAAGATAGCCTGCGGCTCATTGGCCGGATGTTTCTTTCAAGACATGATAGCCTGCGGCTCGTTGGCCGGAGGTTTCTTTCAAGGCATGATAGCCTGCAGCTCGTTGGCCGGTGCTTTCTTTTTCTTTCAAGGCATGATAGCCTGCGGCTCGTTGGCCGGTGCTTTCTTTTTCTTTCAAGGCATGATAGTCTGCGGCTCGTTGGCCGGATGTTTCTTTCAAGGCATGATAGCCTGCGGCTCGTTGGCCGGATGTTTCTTTCAAGGCATGATAGCCTGCGGCTCGTTGGCCGGATGTTTCTTTCAAGGCATGATAGCCTGCGGCTCGTTGGCCGGATGTTTCTTTCAAGGCATGATAGCCTGTGGCTCGTTGGCCGGATGTTTCTTTCAAGGCATGATAGCCTGCGGCTTGTTGGCCGGATGTTTCTTTCAAGGCATGATAGCCTGCGGCTCGTTGGTCGGTGCTTTCTTTTTCTTTCAAGGCATGATAGACTGCGGCTCGTTGGCCGGTGCTTTCTTTTTCTTTCAAGGCATGATAGCCTGCGGCTCGTTGGCCGGTGCTTACTTTCAAGGCATGATAGCCTGCGGCTCGTTGGCCAGTGCTTACTTTCAAGGCATGATAGCCTGCGGCTCGTTGGCCGGTGCTTACTTTTAAGGCATGATAGCCTGCGGCTCGTTGGCCGGTGCTTACTTTCAAGGCATGATAGCCTGCGGCTCGTTGGCCGGTGCTTACTTTCAAGGCATGATAGCCTGCGGCTCGTTGGCCGGTGCTTACTTTTTCTTTTACTTTTCCAAAAATAATACCTTTTATTGAAGAGTTATAAATTTTACACATAGAACTTTTTCAGACATTCTCCATGCCAAGAATGCGGCAATTCGTACCCTTCACCATTTTTCAAGCGGTATGAAGCTCGTCCCGTCTTCTGGTGTATGATGTATGGTCCTTCCCATTGGGGTTCCAGCTTCTTGGGTTGTTTAACCTCTCGGAGGACTAATTCTCCTGGGGCAAAACTTCGTTCTTTTATCCTTCTGTTGAAATATCTTTCTACCTTGGATTTATCTTTCGCCATCCTTACTGCGGCGGCCATCCTGGTTTCTTCAAGGAGGTCGAGGTGATCCTGTACTCCCTGATTGTTGACCTCTTCGTCATATGATTCCCATCTTATGGATGGCACCACAATTTCCGCCGGAATGACGGCTTCCAAACCATATGTCAATCTGTAAGGCGTTTCTCCCGTCGGTCCCCTTTCTGTCGTTCTGTACGACCAAAGGACTTGGGGTAACAATTCTGCCCACTTTCCTTTTTTCTCATCGAGTTTCCTCTTTATCGCCCTTACTATTTGCCCATTCGCATTCTGAACCTGCCCATTTGCCTGAGGGTGGGCTACTGATGCAAATCTTAAGTCGATCTTCCATTCTTCACAGAATTCTCGAAAGCTTTCGCAATTGAACTGTGTTCCATTATCAGTTATTATTGCTTTTGGTATGCCAAACCTGCATACCACATATTTCCAGATGAATTCTTGTGACTTCCTTGCCGTGATGGAGATAGTAGGCATTGCTTCGACCCACTTTGTGAAGTAGTCGATGGTAACGTACATGAATTTGAACCTCCCTGGTGAAGCTTCCGGGAATGGGCCCACAATGTCCAACCCCCACATAGCAAAGGGAATTGGGCAGAGAATAGATTTTTGCTCCGCCGGAGGAGTATGTATTTTGTTTCCATGCTCTTGACACTTGCGACATTTTCGTATATATTCCTTGCAATGCTCCATCATTTTCGGCCAAAAATATCCATGTCTCAAGATTATGTGGGTTGTGGTCCTTTCTCCCTGGTGATTTCCACAGAGCCCATCATGTATCTCTCTTATTAACTCTGCTCCTTCAGCTATGGTAACACACTTCAATGCTGGCCTTGCAAAAGATCGCTTATACAGCTGTTTATCCTCAATAAAAAATGATGTGGCCCGCCTTTTTATTATCCTGGCCTCCTTTTCTCCTTCCGGCAGCTTTCCTTGCCGCACGTAATCTATGATTGGAGTCATCCAGGATTCTTCTTTGTCACCTGCCTCCACCGCAAACACCTGAGTTCCTTCTATACTTGGGGAAGTTCTGATTTCTAGCCATATCTCATTGGGTACCTTTTCGGCCATACTTGCCAATTTGGCTAAGGCGTCAGCTTTGACATTCTCTTCGCGGGAAGGTGTTTTAGCTCGCATCTTTGGAAATTTGCTTTTAGCTCCTGGACCTTGAGCAAGTACCTCCATAGTTTTTCCTCTTTGACTTCATAGATGTTGTCGTTTTGTCTCGCCACCAACATAGAGTCCGAATACACCTCTAATTCTGTCACCCCGAGGGCTGTAGCTACTTCCAGACCCTGGATAAGGGCTTCGTATTCGGCTTCATTATTAGTAACATCAAAGTCCAGTCGGAAGGCATAATTCAAGATTTGCCCATCCGGCGCCTGTACCACTATCCCAGCACCTGCCCCACTTTTGCATCGAGCTCCATCAACCAAGATGATATATGGACTCTGAGTCTGCTTCTTTTCTTTTGCAAAGCTTGTTTCCGTTATGAAGTCTGCTAAGGCCTGAGCTTTAATCGCCGTTCTGGGCAAGAAGTGAATTTCATATTGTGTCAGCTCTACTGTCCAGCTTACCATCCGGCCGGAGGCATTCGGATTGTTTGCAATTTGTTTGAGCGGCCAATTGGTCCTAACAAAGATTCGATGTGACTGGAAGTAGGGTCGTAGTTTTCTTGACGCCACCACCAGTGCAAACAAGATTTTCTCTATGTTAGTGTACCGTCCTTCTGTCGGGCTTAAGATTTTGCCCGTATAGTAAACTGGTATCTCCCTTTTCTCTTCCATGATTAAGACAGCTGTAACCGCCCAATCCGTTGCGGACAAATAAAGATATAGATCCTGTCCCGGGGCAGGTACACCCAATTTAGGTAGATCCCAAAGCATCTCCTTGATCTTTTCAAATGCGTCTATGCACTCTTGTCCCCACTGGAACTTGCTGTTCTTCCTTAGAATATTGAAGAACGGGATTGACTTTTCTTGAAGCTTAGAACAAAACCTACTTAATGTTGTGAATCTTCCGTTCAAAGCTTGGACATCTTTGATATTTCTTGGAGGAGAAAGGTCGAGGATTGCCTGACTTTTTTCCGGATCGACCTCAATACCTCGTTGCCCAACAATGAAACCAAGAAACCTCCCTTTGGTTACACCAAACACACACTTTTCTGGATTTAGTTTGATTTGGTATTTATCCAGAGTGTCGAATGTTTCTTCTAAATCCTTCATGTGTTGCTCCTTTGATGGACTTTTTATAACTATATCATCAACGTACGCCTCCACATTTCGAGCAATTTGCTGACAAAATACTTTGTCAATCATTCGTTGAAAAGTGGCCCCTGCATTCTTTAGGCCGAAGGGCATTACCTTGTAACAGAATGTTCCGGTTGAAGTAATAAAGGACGTCTTTTCCGAATCATCTTCTTTCATTTTTATTTGATTATAACCGGAGAAAGCATCCAGAAAACTTAACACAGAACTCTGGGCAGTTGAAACCACCAATCTATCTATTGATGGTAGGGGATAGAAATCTTTAGGACATGCCTTATTTAAGTCTGTGAAATCCACACATTCTCCATTTTCCATTTGCTTTTTTCACCATGACAACATTAGCCAACCTCGCGGGTACGCAACCTCCCTGATGAATCCGGCCTTGAGGAGTTTTTGGACCTCGGTTCTTGCGGCTAAATCTCTTTCTTCCCCTATTACCCTTTTCCTTTGTCTGACCGCCGGATGCTTAGGGTCTACCCTGAGCTCATGCCGGATAACGCTTGGGTCTATACCAGGCATCTCGTCCGTGCTCCAAGCGAATGTTGCCCTTCTTTTTTCCAGGAACCTCATTAAATGAGTTTGCTCTCCACTGTCAAACGCAGTTCCTATTTTAAAAAATTTAGAAGGGTCAGATTTTAAATGTACCTCTCTAGGGGGATCCTGGGCTGCTCGACATCCTTCCTTTTCTTGACTCGGCCCTGGGAAAGAAGGCAATTTTCCCTTGAACTCCTTGTCCGATCCCACAGTTTTGACCACCTCCTCACTAGGAAGGCTGTCCATAATGCGGACTTCACACATTCGGGCCATCTTTTGGCTTCCTCTTATTGTAACCACCTTCCCGTGTGAGGTTGAATATTTCATTTTTAAGTGATGAGTGCAGTGGATGGCTTTGAAAGCATTGATTCCTGGCCTTCCAAGGTACATGTTATATCCAGAAAGACCTGGCACAATAAAAGTCGTGAGTCTCTTTGTCCTTCTTTCGTCTCCTTGGCCCAGGGTCATTGTGAAATCTATACTGCCGGAAGACGTGGTAGAGACGCCTCCTACAAATCCTCCCAGAACCGCCGAATAGGGCTTGATCCGGTCCTCAGGCACCTCCAACTTCCTAACCGCTTCGGCTGATATAACATTTGCTCCGGCCCCACTATCGATTAAAATTCCCTCCATCATTCGATCGTTTACCTGTGCGCGAATGACAAGTGGATCGTTGTGCGGGTATAGCACTCCATCTTCATCCTCGTCGGAGAAGAAAATTGGAGGAAAACTTTCTTTTTTGGCGATTTTCTTCTCCGGGAGTTCTTGATGTACTTGATGAATGTGCCTTTTTCTTTCATTAGGGGTTAGTGGTCCTACCTCTGAAAAAAGTCCTGTTATCATTCCCACTGATTTGCTAGGATCAAGCCTGGGGTGAACCTCTTCCTCTTGTCGCCCTCGAGGTGCATTCTGGGTACTACCCTGTTGGCCGTCGTACTGCCTTTGTGCTCCGGCTGCCTGCTTTCCTTTCTTCTTATTTTCCTCGATGATTCGAAGTTCTTTGGCCAAGGTAGCACAGTTTACAGTCTGGTGGCTGCGGTTCCCATGGTACTCACAGAATGCAACCGGAATTTCCCCCTGTGGCGGCCTTCTAGGCTAGGGAAGGTACCCTTCTCTTACTGCAGCAGCATACTTCCCCGGGTCAATGTAGACAATGGTCCTTGCCCCCTGGTGTTGTGCTCCCTGAGAGGAAGATCCGGCGGTAGACTTGCCATAATATGGCTTGTACCTTGACCCTCCCCTTCCGGCATTTCCTCCATACCCCTCCTTTTTTTCCGGCGCCCCTGCGGTTTTGAAGGTGTCCGCTAGCTCTTTAGCCTTGTTTTCCGCTATCTCAGATTTCAAAAAATCATGGATCATTTCAGCTAATTCTCCATGAGTTTTCGGCGCCTTCGTTGCGATCTTTCCAGCAAGTCGAGGCTGAGCTAGGCCGTTACCAAAGGCCTTAATCAAGATTTTATCGTCGACATCATCAATCTCCGTGACCTTCTTATGAAAGCGCTCGCTATACTCCTTCACGGTTTCCCCTTTTCGCTGCTTAACGTCCATCAATTCTATTGTTTCTTTTTTAACCCTCTTACTCGCAGCGAAGTATTGCTGGAAATCCTCGGTCAGCTGCTTGAAGCTAGCGATGGACTGTGGTGGTCTCGTGGAAATCCATCTCAACGCTCTCTTCGAAAGCGTTCCGGGGAACAAATTGTAGAGGGCGAGGGAGCTGATCCCCTGAGTGTTCAGGGCAAACATGAACTTCTTAATATGTTGGGCGGGATCTCCAGTCCCATCATATTTCTCAATCGCCGGGGCAACGAAGTGCGGCGGTAGTTTTACTTTTCTTATCCACTCTGAGAAGGGGTACAAGCTCATGTCTATCTGGTCATCTTCTTCCATCTCTTCTTTGCTAAGGATTGAATTGCGCTTCCTATCCTTGCTTTCCTCGCCATTACTTCCTTTGGAATCTCTGTTTTTCAGCTGCTCAATGGCCTCAGTAATTTCGTCCCATTTTCTCTGATACTCCTCGTCCCTTTGCATTAGCTCCTGCTGCAAAGTCTCATTTCCTTCTACAATTTTTTCGTCGATGGATCTAACTAGCCCCTTTAGCATGTCCTCGAGATCTTTTTTGGAGATGGCTTCTGGCATCTCCGAACTCATTCCTTATTCAGAGCGATTGTTATCTTCGGTAGCATTCTTTAGTGTTTTCTTCGATCTTGGAGCCATCTTTCGTGTTCCGATCCTGCAAAAAATGTCATTAGTTATTTCAGAACTTTCGCTACAAATCGTCGCAGATTACTCCCCTGTTTCTAGGTGGTCTCGTGGTTGCTTCTTGCTGTTCGTTTCCCACAGACGACGCCAAATGAAACGAAACAGTATATCAATCCTAGTATCCTTCGATCTGATCCTAGTGAAACGACAGTATATCAATCCTAGCATGGTCCAATCCGATCTCCTGTCCTATAATACCTGGTCTCAATTACAGAGTCACCCAAGAGTAGAGAGAGAGAGAAAGAGAGCTTCTATTGGAATTGAATGTAAGTTTGACTGCCAAATGTTGCGTATCTTATTTCATGGGGGTACACCCCTATTTATAGTATTTTGGGCCTGGTTTTTATGGTGCCAGCCTGTATTTTACATGTATAAGTACGGTTATACCCTCTCCTAGTATCTTTGACTAACCACAGACGGTCAGTCGTACAATACTTTGCTTTGCCTAAGTCCTATCCCCATCCGGCTGGAGACGGCCGAACGCCCTATGTGTTTCCACTTCCATCCGGCTAAAGCGGCCGGATGCTCTATGTATCCCGTTTTGGCTTGACACCATTTTTTCCCTTCTCACAAATGTACCGGTCTGATGATCAGACTCCCGAGCATAGAACTAAAACCATAATTACATCATATACAATACCGAGTATTTAATTACATTACTTCACTGTAAACTGCCAATATACCGCAACAGTAGATTCAACAGAATTAAAATATAATGCCACGGGAGCATAGGCGCATCCCGGGCTCAACATCCAAAACAACCAAAAGTACAACTGCAGCCTAGAACCTACAGCCACTCTGCTTCCTCGATCCTCATCCTGCAGTAAAAATATGGAGCCCCCGATGGGGGTCAGCAACCCTTGGCTGGTATGGTTAACGCGCAGCCCATCGGCTACCGGGATACGCGCAACTACTTGTCATGATTACATGGCTTTCAATTTAACATAACATAACATAACATAACAATGTGGCATAGTGTTATCATTGCATAGCACAACATCACATACACAGTGGATACTCTTTCCACAATCACAAACCAAGAAGGTTAAACAACATAAGAAGCCTAGAGAATGATTCACTCTCATGTTAAGCTCGTTACACACACTCATTACCGTTCTATTATTCGAACGAGTAACTTAAGTCATAGATGGTTCGGATATAGTGACCCAAACACACCACACAAACACATGTTCCCACTAAACCGATCATAAGTCAGAATAGGTAAGCTTTGGAGGAAGCTAGCGGGAGATCGAACGCCAAATTAAGGAGAACAATCTTAACAACACAAGAGTCGAATCTGATTCAGATATCTACTCTTAACTTACATGCATGACCGGACAACCGGATTCCTCACTTCCCAGTTAGCACATGTTAGAAGTTCAACAGTGGAACTTAACAAACAATCCACAACAAGTGGCAAGTCATGTTAGACACACACAAGGGAAATGAGTCACGTCATAACATTACAGTAATATGTACAACTGTAAACTCATTACATGTTTAAGTCTTATAACGTCATAAACACACAGAAAAACAAACAACACACAAGCCGGTGTAAACCGGTAAGCAACAGACTGCAAGAAAACCATACCTTGGTCCTTGCTTCGATTGATTTCCACCGTGGGTCACTCCTATACATGATTAATAATGTCGGTTAATTAATTACTTAACTTCAAATTTACTAAATGTTTAACCATGATTATATGACATGTTTTAATGTCTTAACTTATACTTGATTACCTACATTATACCCCCTAGGGTTTATTACTTAAGCCATTCTTGTTTGTTTTTTTTTTTACAAGTTTTGGTCCGACCGACCTTATACAAGGTCGGTCCATTCCAGTGACTTCCGGGTTTGCAAATTTACACTACGACTGACCATACAAACTCGGTCCCATGGTCGGTCCATTCCAGAACATATTACCGTTAAAATTTTCTACTCCGACCGACCTTGTAAGTTCGGTCCTATGTTCGGTCCATTCCCGAGAGTTTCTTCCTTTTGAAAATTCAGGCCCGACCGAACTTGTAAGTCTGGTCCCAAGTTCGGTCTATTCCAGAGACTCAATCCGTACTAAAAATTCATGCCCGACCGACCATGCAAGTCCGGTCCCCAAGGTCGGTCCATTCCAGAAACCAATTCTCGCAAGGTAAACTGGGCTCGACCGACCTTGGCAAGTTCGGTCGCAAGGTCGGTCTGCCCCAGACCCTTATTTTGCATTGCCCATTTAACTCCAAACTTCACCTCATATATCCTAGTATGTCCTAACCTCATTTGGGCACTTCAAACACACCTTAATACCTCCTTAAACACTCATAAAACTCATTTTCTAATTCCTTAAGCCTTTACTCATTTCTTCCCAAAATCCCTAACACTTACAATGTTTTCTCCTAGGTCTCTAAGTGGTGTTTCATACCTAAGATGATCACTTATGCCAAAATACTCCCTCACCACAACAACATCATCTCTCAAGCATTTATTCTCACAACTAACTCCTTATGTCATTCTTGAAATCCTTTTTCAAGTCTACACTTTCTCCTTGTTCACCAAAGTTTGCATAAATCTTAGCACAAGTCTAAATGACTTGGTGTATCACAAAACATTCATTTGCATTATAAAATCCTCTAGAACATTGCCTAGGCCCTTTTTACATCTTTAAACACCTTAATGCATGCTTCTTCCACTAGTTAAACACTTAACCATTCTAAACATTTCCTAACTTACCAACTCATTTAAAACCCTTAGAACTTCTTGTTCATTACCTAAATTTTGACATGAACTCTCCTAGAACATTACTAAACCAAGACACATTGTCTTCACCATCAAACAACCAAGAACACTAAAATCCATAAAACACATTCTTATACACAAACTTCACACATTTAGCACTACATCACAATATAGTGCATAATTTAAATTGCGTGGCACTTAGGCCCTTAAATAACATGGCTCTTAGGCCCTTAAGATGCATAAATCATAAACACTGAATTTCCTACATTATATTTGCCTTTGGCCTGCAAATACACTCAACAACACATATGCCTTTTACTAAGCCCTTAAGAGCATTCTTCTAAGTCATTTCCCATTGGCTCCTTAAATCATTTTCATAAGCAATACAAGCTCATTTCTCCTAAAACTTTAAACCACATTAGGTTAGCACATTTACCTCTTTTCCTCACAAACTTCTTTCTTGTTTCCTTGACTAAATTGGCAAGGCTTTTGATTGTTTGTCAACTTCTAAACATTATACAAACAATACAATGAGTATTCAAGCTTTTAGCTTCATCTCATTGTAAACCCTAGATTGTACATTGTTTTAAAAGCATTAAGATAGTTGTTTTACCTTGGTATTTGAAGAGAGTTTGAATATCTATCAAGAGAGGACTCCACCTAGTCCTTGAAAGGTTGGTATGAAGCTAGAACAAAGCAATATAATGAGCACCATCAATGGTGATTTTCGGTCAAGATAAAAACATGGAAGAAACATCATTTTTCTTTGAGATTCCTTACCTAGAAGCAAGGGAGATCAATAATATGTAGAAATATAAGATCAAGCTCCTTCAATGGTGGAACTCCATGGCACCGAAATGGTGGTCTTGAAGTTTTGAGAAGATAGGAATGAAGAGCTTGATGAGAGGAAGAGAATGGTGGTGTTTGTTTTTGATTTGGTTAAGTGAGCTAGGAAATAATGACAATGGAAGATGGAGTTTGGTGTGTACTATTGCAAACCGTAACTGGAGAATGAAGAAGAGGTAGAAGAGAGCTTGGAGGCGTGTGAAATGAGGAAGGAAATGAGAGAATGAGATAAGTTTGCCTTTTAAGAGATATTAAGTAGTTAAAGTAAATAGTATTCTACTTTACTACTTTAGTTAGTTTTTTTTTGTTTAAGTATGGTGAATCACCACCATAAAAACTGGCCCCCTTAATACCACTAAGGGCATTTTAGTCTTTGTTGGCCAATTTAATTACTTATACAAACATATGTTACAAACTAGCTTGTTAAAGTTACTATTCATAAAAACAAGGCACATAGATGTGAAATTTTGGATTTCTCATTGATATAGACTTCCAAATGTGATACTATATAGTACACATGTTAATTAAAGAGTAATGATGGACATTTAGCCATTGAAAACTCATTTACAAGACAATTTTTCAAAAATGAGCTTTAAGACTCCTTAAAGCACATTTTGTGTTTTAACTTGTTTTCAAGCTTGGTTTTCTTTGGTAATTGGTTTAATATGTTCATTAGTATATAAATAAGGTCTTTGTAAGTTCATTAGGTCTTAACCAAGCCTATCCCAAGCTTAGAGCACATTTTGGCTCTTATTGACCTTAAAGCACATTTTGTGTTTTCTATGGTTTAATTTGCTTACTAATGTTTCTAAGACTCTTTTTAGTCCTAATATACCATATTTAAATGTTTAAACAACATACTAAGGTTTGGGGTATTTCATTGAGCAAGGAAAAACCTAAGGAAGAAAGTTTGTAAAGCTTGTAAAAGAATAAGGTAAATTACTTACCTTAAGGTGTTTTATTGTTTAAGGGAATGGGAATTAGATATGTGATGAGTTTAGTGTAAGGTTTACATTAGAAAAGGGCTATATACAACCTAGGAGAAACAATGACTATACTTGTGAACTTGTGACTAAGGAGCAAATGAGAAAGGAGATAGTCAAAAAATGTTGAGATGAATTACAAGAAGCATTTTATTTCAATGGGAGCCTTGTTGTGTGTATTCGCAGGTTAAAGGCAAATATATGTGGAAATTCAGTGGTTAAGATTATTGTCATTTAAGGGCCTAAGTGCCAAGCATTTAAGTTTATACACTATATAATGATGTGGTGTAGTTTTGGTGTAAATTGTGTGTTAAGGTGTTGTGATGAGAATTTGAGTGATCTTGGTTGTTTGATGGTGAAAAACTAATTGTTTGGGTGCAACAATATACTAGAGAACCCATGGCAAAATTTAGTGAAGAACTTAAGTGTTTAAGATGTTCTAAGGAGATTCCATGACTAAGGAAGTACTAGGAAGTTTAGAGGTTGTCTTGATGAAAAAGGGGTGAGATTAAGGTGTTTAAATGGTTTATAATGACTTAGGCTTCACTATGAAGGATTTAGGAATCAAAAGAATGTACTTGAGTATTTAGAACTTAGGCAAATGTTGGTAAACAACTAGGAAGGAAATAATGTGTAGATGGATGGAAGCATAAGCTTGTGAAGGAACTTTAAGTAAATGCATAAAAGAGTTTTAGATGGGAAAGATTCTTGGGAGATGATGTTATAGTGGTGAGGAAGCATTTGGCATAGTGGTTACATTAGGTATGAACCACCACATAGAAACCTAGTGAAAAACATTACAAGTGTTGGCATGATTACAAGGGAAAATGCATAATGGCTAAGGTGGATGTTGGTAAGTGATTTAAAGTGTTTAGTGGTTGGCTTAAGGTGTATTTGAGGTGCCCAAATGAGGTTAGAACATACTAGGATATATGAGGAGAAGTTTGGAGTTAAATGAGAATTTAGAAACAAGGTTCTGGAGCCGACCAACCTTAGGGACCGGACCTCCAAGGTCGGTCGAGCTCAGTTTACACTGCCGGAGAAAGTTTCTGGAACCGACCGAACTTGGGGACCGGACTTACAAGTTCGGTCGGGCTTGTATTTTGTGTACGAATTAAGTCTCTGGAATGGACCGACCTTGGGGACCGGACTTGCAAGGTCGGTCATGCCTAGAATTTTGTACGGGAATAAGTCTCTGGAATCGACCGAACTTGGGACCGGGCTTGGCAAGTTCGGTCGAGCTCAAATTTCCCACGGGGAAAACTCTCGGGAATGGACCGACCTTGGGGACCGGACTTGCAAGGTCGGTCGGGGTAGAATTTTCAAACGGTAATATGTTCTGGAATGGACCGACCTTGGGTAAGGTCGGTCGGTAAGTTCGGTCGAGCCTAAAACAAAAAAAAAAGAAATTTTAAATTCTAAGGATGATGATTGGTATTAGGGTATGCCATTGGTAGGGCAATGATGATTAGAAACCTAAGAACCCAAGGGGATTAAGTTAAGTTAAGTATAAGTTCATAAGTTTAAGGTTAAGTTGCAAGGTTAAGTTATAAGACTTAAGAAGTGCTAATTGGGGACCACTAAGGGTTAAATAAGTTAAATAAGTTATGCAATGTATAGATACTTAATCATCTAAGTTGGATGGATATTTTAGGACTTGAAAGTTGGAAACCGGAGGAGTATTAAACAACTAGGACGATCGACGGTGAACGGTACAATCTTTCTTGTGACCTGCTTGCTAACGAGGTGTCCCTCGGCTTGTGTGCTACCTGTTTACTTGCTATGACTAAGACAAGATAAAGCATGCAACCGGTTATATTTGGTCTCGTTGTGTATGTGTTTTCTTTACACTAACCCACGAGACTTGAGATTGTTACTAACCAAGTTTAGTACTTACTGAGTTAAGAATAAGAGTTAAGTATTGGTGATTGTTGGTTAATACCCGTTAGGGTTTAACTAACACATGGTGTTTAAGATTTCTACTAACTGGAACTTGAGTGAGGAAACCCGGGACTGACTCCGGTCATGCATGCTAAGGAAAGGGGGACGGTATCTGAATCAGATCTGCCCTCCGCTTAAGGACTTGTCTTCGGACTTGTAGCCTAGGGCCGGTTGCCGGCTCAGCTACGCTGGACTCCCGTCCAGGGTAGGTGGCATTAAGATGGTGCGGTAGGATCACCTAAATCCTAGGTTTGAGATTAAGCTACAACCATTCCCTTCCAGGAAAGGTTTGTATACTGAGAATAAGATAAGGTTAAGACTGAGGTAAGATAAGGAACTGAGGTTAAGAAAATAAGGACTAAGGAGGGGGATACTAACCCGCTTGATAAGGGAACGCTTGTGTCGTTCATTGTGTGTGAGCTATATATGTTCATCTGTGGATTGTGTTTATTGCACTTCATATCATGCTTGTGTACTTAATCAATTTCCATGCTATCGACAATTAGTCGTCGTAGCCCCGTTAGCTTGGGGGTCATGAGAGGGAGTACCAGCATTCGTGCTGACCCCCTTTGGGGGCTGTTTTTACACTTGCAGGTAAGAGGCCCATGAAGACGCACCACGAGAGTAGGAGCGGTTAGACTTAGGATGGGTTGTTTATTTTGAGTACGGGTTGCGCTTGTGCTCCCGTCTTTATATTGAAACTAATGTAAGGTTGCGATTATGACTTAGTACTTATACTCGGTTGGTGGTAGTATTTGGTTGGTGGTGATTGGTCGGTTGTTCATTTTGGATAAGTGTTGTAATATTATAAGGCCGGTATGTTCTAACGATCAGACCGTGGCAAGGTCCAGGTGTTTGTTATTTCCGCTGCGACGAATTCGATTAAGTGTTAAGTTTTGCGATAACCACGATTGGCTTAGGACGGGGTGTTACAATACGGGAGTCTAGCAGCATAATGGATCAACAACACCTCCGGTGTGTGTGGTGCGGGCATAACACCGGCCCTTTTATTGCACGTTCTCATCTGCCTATTAATTTTTTTTTAAAGTCCTGACTCGTATAGCTCACTTCTTGCCCTCTGGCAATGTTCAATGGTAGTGGTTTAACAACGAGTGCAGCGCACTCACTAAATATGGTTATGCTGGTAATGATTGACGTTTAATGTCCATACCGACACTGGGGTTAGGCTTGTAGGCACTAATTAACGTTATTCTCATTTACTCCCCTTTTAATATTTTACTCCATGGTGTATTATTTTCAGGTTTAATGGTCAGACCGGCTAGGTCTTCCCGAGGTTTTATCGACTACAAACCCAAGGGTTTCGTACCCCTGCCCTTAAGAAGGATGTGTCCTGCTTTATTGCATTACGAACTCACATAAGATTTAGTGTCTATTGGTAATGCTTGGACCACTACGCCCTTTAGGTTAATTTACCGTCGCTGCACTTGCTGTAGCAAGTGCGTAAGGTAGGTTGAAATTTAATACTTTGGTTAAAGTGGCACTTGCAGTGGCAAGTGCGCCATGCAGACTGAGCCACTGGTACGGTGTGTCAGTACAGTGCTATTCCCTAATCGGGTTCCTGTTCCAGTCAAAAGTTCTCATTCAAATTAATACAGTCTCGCTCCGCACTCGTTCCCACAAGTTTACCATGGTGGTAAGGTCTTACTCCCCTCTCGAGGCGTTGCATGATAGCAACTTAGCGAGTTCTTGTTTCTACAGTTCTCATGATCTCTCCTCATGCACGTCGGGCCATCTTGAACCTTCAGTGTTGCATGGTTTTAGAGTTACTCGCTTCGGGTGAGACTTCTATAAGGTCATCCATTCCGTCCGTTACATATATCATAACTAATCATTACTCGTCATTTCCACTTTCTTTTCCCCAAGCGCACTAATTAGTGCTTTCCTGGATGTAGGACAGGGTTGCTTTGCTTATGGCAAGCAAACCCTATTGGTCCCACGGGAATTATCTCCTCAAACTCGGTCTATTATTTGTCTCATCCTCGTATGGTAGACATTATGTCATTACCAGGACTTCCGGTCCTAAACATTACACCAAAAACACTAAGTCTTGTTTTCTACATTTAACATAATCCTCTTAGCATCCACATCGGGTCTTTTCGATCAGGAGAGTTATCTCCGTGGTGCTTCTCATTTCATTGTCTCACTAGATAGTACTCGAGGTACGGGCTGCGGCGGGTGGGGTACCATTGCAAATTTCCCGGGATGCTCTCCCATCGAGTGCGAGCGGTTCATACCATCTTCGCGTTACTTGGGGTTGCTGGACCTTCACCACCTTCCGCAGCTCCGTGTTCTTCCTTAGTACTGTTACCCTGACCTCTCTCTGACATAAGTCAAGAGGACGGGTTAGACCTTTACTCGGTCTAATACCGTAGTCTCGGTCATTTATTATTGAAGTGCTTCCACGGCTATGGTGTGCAAGCTTTAAGCATTGCATCAACCCCGCAAGGTCACGTATCCTCACAACGTTTCCCGTATTCCCGAAACCTATGCTCACTGTATAAATCCTACTATCTCCTGTCATCAGAGCGGTACTCCGCTCTGATACCACTTTTGTAACACCCCCACTCCAATCGGCTCCTAATCATCTTACTTAACAATATAATCGCAGCGGTAATCTCAACAATTGAACTACTAGTGTCACCGTTCTTACTCGCCCATACGAGTAATAACGTGCCTCCTGATATATTCTTAAATACGAAACAATTTCCCACAGTGACAACAAGAGATAGATCTATCCTTCCCAAACCAATATAAAATACATTCACAGTGAGCATTCTAAGTATCCCAATCCTATACACGTTTCTAAGTCGTATCAAAATGCAACAGTGCATATTTTAAACAACTGTAATTAAACTACCCAGCGCGTCCCTCTCTTTGCCGACACCGGAAGCTGCATACCTGCAAAAATGGTTGTTTGTGGTATGGAATCAGCCCCTGCTGAGTATGCTACTACATGACCGTCATGTCCCCTCAGACCCTCAGTTAATTGGTCGAGAGCATGCAGTTCATTTTCATGCAAGTAGTTTAATATAAAACTGTAAAGCTACAATATATATATTGCAGTAAACTCAAATAACAAACAAGCCCCCGGCTTCACACATCGCATCGTAATAAACCACTGAAAGCGTTACAACGCTTATATGAGTATAGAGACTCCGTTCCAACAAACACTTAAAAGTTCATAATTGAGTTCGGCGACTCACTCGACCAAACAACCCACCATAGCCTACACATGAGTACAGCGACTCGACTCAACCAGTTCACCACACACAATATGAGCACAATGGCTCGTTCAAACAATCCACCAGCATACCACATATAATTACAAAGCATAACCACTGAGCAACAAGGCGAAACAACAAGAATTACAAACAAGTATACTTTCCCATCTTTGTTCAGTCATGTCTAAAGACAACGTCTCGTTAGAACGACGTGTCTCTAAGTTACCCATCTCTTATGGCGGGTCACCCACGGCAATAGCCACTCCAGCGGTAGAGTCTTCGTCCTACGAACAATCTGTAGTTCGTTGGAAATTTATCCAGATACTTACGGTTACCACACGGTATCCTAGTATCGTTAATGGATCACAGTTCACAGCAAGAGCCACGTCCTCTTGATAAACTTATCTATACCATCGCATCGTTTTACCTTTTTTTTCTAACACAGCAGACTAAGGTCGTAGTCCAATCCTGAGTATGTCGACTCGGGATCCAGTGCTAGATACGAGAGCGGCATTAAAGAGGCCAATGCTCCGTATATAAGTCTCAGATATTTTATATATCTTATTATCCTAATGCTACAACGTTTTACTTACGTTCCTTATATCACACATATAAGATAGCACCATTGCCGCTAGTTCGTTTTATAATATGTTCATATATACGAATGGTACTGTTATCGTACAACAGTAATAATAACAAAGCAGCATTAATACGCAACTCAAGCATATTAATTCACACAAGCAGACATTCAATCTTATCACAGATTTTCACACAATGTCTGAACTGCGGAAATCCTCAGAGACAATCAAGCCACATAAATAACATACCATTCACCCTGATTGTATTACGGTGGAGTATGAATCAGCAAGATCCTATGCTCCGCGTATCGTCACCAACAGTCTAAACAATACATAATGCTACTGATTAGCGTCCCGTATAACAGCATAACTCTACGGTACCCCGTACCGTCACTAATACCTCCCGGTTAATCCCCCGTTATAAACTGTCAATGTTTGTCGGGTTTTCGGCTTAACTCGAGATTGGAAAAAAAATGTTACATTACATGCGTAGTCTTGTCTCGTATATTAATATACCCATTGTTGAACTTTGTTATCGCATGTAACTTAATGTATGTCTGTACATCATATAGTTTTGTTTCTATATCGTATGTAGGATTCTTTATCATGTATTATACAACTCTCCTTTGTATTTATTTTCCTAAGGTTTGTTTCTTTTTTTTTTTCCCAAGTTCAATGTGGTATAACTCATATGTAAACAATATTTTGGATTATATAAATCCTTATTATCCCATGTATACTCTAAACATTAGAATTCCATATCCAATGTTTGTAATTCTTTTCCCTTTATCTCATATCATTTTAATTATGAAAGCACATGGTTATTGAACCATATTATATTTTCTACACCATGACCTATATTTATTTATATACATGTATTATGGAACTATTTATTATATGGTAACTCTTATAATATATATATTCATTCTTTTTAATGAGTACCTCTTATATTATAAATGTTATAACTTCTTATAACATTAAAACCACATTACAAATTCCATTCAAAAATGTTAATATTTCCGAACAGCACCTATGTTCCTAAATATTTACAAAATCCACCACATAATTAATATAATGTTACATTATAGTTATATAACATATATTATGACATTTATGTCATTAAAACAATTATAACATATAGTTGTAAATTGTTTAAAAATACCAAACAACCTTTATATTATTCGGCTTTCACTATATACCACTAAACTTCTATAAATCACAAATCCACCACAAAATTCATTTCATTATTACACTTATAACATATACCTTATATTATAATCCTTAAACCTTAATATAATTATAACCTATAATTTTTTAAAGGCTATAATTTTCGAACAGCCCCTAGGACTGTTTTAATTAAATACCCACCACCAAACTTTGCATAATTACCAAATCTTCCCAATTTATAAATATACATAGTTTTCTAATGTCATTAAACTATATATTATACATATATCTTTATAAAATCTTATATATAACTCCAAAAATTACCAAACTTTACCAAAAGGTTATAAATATTATTCCTAACCTTATACTTTCTATAAATCTCGGGTTTTACCCATTTGTTACCCATTTGTAACAATGTTATAAAATATCATATATTATACTTACATAATTCATATAAACTCCAAATTTAACCAAATAAACTTCTAAAAATTCCTAATAACTTAAGGGCTGTACTAAATCCCTTTTAGTACCCCAAAGTTTCAGAAATTACATTATAGCCCCATCTCTTATAAATCTTTTACAATTTAATAACTATCTTAATATAAGGTAGTATTTTAATTTCTAAAATTCTCCAAACTTGGTCAAAGTCTCCTATATAGTCAACTTGACTTCTAGTACCAAATTGGAACCAAACTTTCGGTAATCACCAATAATACCCCATAGTTTTCTATTTTTACAATTTTGACCCAAAACTTTATAAAATGTTATAATATTTATTAAATTCATTTAAAAACCCTAAGTTCCTCTAAATTATGCCCACGGCTTTATATTTTCCAGTAATTACGGTTTGGCCCCAAATTCAATTATATAAGCATAAATCTAACTAAATAAGCATATAAACTTAAATTAAAATGGCCTAATGACATGGCCTTATTACAACCTTGAACTTGCAAAATAAATTACACTTTAAATGTCTCAAAATATTGTATAAACTCACGGCCTCACTTTAGTTTAAATATTTTTCCACATAATGTCATAATTTGACCATTATGTTAATTAAATCTCTTAAATGACTAGCTTAATTTATCTTAGTCATTTTTTTCCCATTTTTAGGTTAATATAACCCATATTATTAACTCCACTCTCGGCATAATTTATATGTATGCTTAGAAATTATAAAATCATAAGTTTTAAGGTGTTTATACCTTGATTTCTCCTTGTATGAATTCGGCCACTTGAAGGAAAATTCACCACATCATTTAGACATGTTTAATACACCAAAATAAGATATGGTTATACTCCAAGCTTGAGCTTAACCATAAGGAACAATTAATGTAAGATTTAAGGCAAAAATCACCTTAAAATGCAAGGGAACTTCAAGAGGAATTCTGAAATACCCCAAACCTTGATATATTGTTTAAAGGTTAAACTATGGTATTTAAAGGCTAAAAAGTGCCTTAGAAACATTAGTGTACAATTTAAACCATAGTAAAAACAATAAAGCACTAAAACACAGTTTGAGCAAAAACATGCTCTAAGCTTGGAGTGAACTTGGTTAGGTCCCAAAGAGCCTACCAGGACTTAATAATATTCAGTTATGATTTAATAAGGCTAATTAAGTCCTTAGGAAACTTTGGTAGACAGTTAAACCAAACAAAACACAAGAAAATACCTTAAAGTCAATAAGAGCAAAAATGTGCTCTAAGCTTGGGATAAATTTGTATAAGTCCTAAAGGTCATATCTATACCTTATAAATATGTTAATGAACATATTAAATCAATTACCAAAGAAAACCAAGCTTGAAAACAAGTTAAAACACAAAAAGTGCTTTAAGGAGTCTTAAAGCACGTTTTTGAAAATTTGTCTTGTAAATGAGTTTTGAATGGCTAGATGTCCATCATTACCCTTTAATTAACATGTGTACTATATATTATCACATTTGGAAGTCTAAATCAATGGGAAATCAAAAATTTCACAAATATGTGCCTTAGTTTGTGAATAGTGCTCAAATAGTGCTAGTTTTGACTTAAGTCAACATAAGTCAATTATTTGGTCAACAAAGACCATAAATATCTCTAATATGTAAGGGGGCACGGTTTTAGTGGTGTGAGTCACCATACTTGGCCATCCAACTAAGAAAAGTAAAAGAAAATAAAGTAAAGTTACTATTTGCTTTATAACATAAATATCTTCAAACTTTGCCTCTCTCCTCACCTTTCTTCATTTCCTCTTGTTCCCACCGTCATCTTCCTCCATTCTCCCAACCAAAACCGTTCATGGTGCAGCACCTCTCTTCTCCAACTTCAATTGCTCACCAAATGTTCATTAATGCTCCAAATCAAATTCTAAGACCATATTTGTCTTAGTTAGACCAAGCTCTTCACTTCTATCTTTTCAAATATTCAAGAACTCCATTTTGGTACCATGAAGAATCTCCATTGAAGGGGGAAAAGCTCATCTTCTTTCATATTGTCATTCTCCTTTGTTTCAAGGTAACAAAAACCAAAGAAAATCTAAGTTTCCTCTCATTTTTGTATGTGTCCAAAAATTCACCTCACAATGGTGCTTTTTCTTGCTCTCTTCATAGCTTAATTCAAACTTCAAAGGACTAGGAGGAGTCCTATCTTGCTACTTAACCAAGCTCTCTTCCGAATTCCAAAGGTAATCATCAAATTTTGGTGTTTTAAGACACATATGTAAACCTAGGGTTTAACTATGAGTTGGAGTATTAAACTTAATGCTCATTACCCTTATATGTGTATTGATTAGAAGATTGACAAGTGATAAAAGCCCTTGCCGATTTTCTATCAAGGTAGAACAAAGAAAAACAAGTGGGAAGCCTTGAAAGAAAAGAGGTAAATGTGTTAACCTAATGTGGTTTAAATGCCTAGGAAAATAGAGCTTGATTTGCTTAATAAACTACCTAAAGAGCCAATGGGAAATGAGATAGCAAACTATCCAAAAAGGAGTTTATTAAGGGAATATGTATTGTTGGGTGTATTTGCAGGTCAAAGGCATTACTTATGTGGGAAATTCAGTGTTTAAGGTTTATGCTATTTAAGGGCCTAAGAGCCATGTTATTTAAGGGCCTAAGTGCCAAGCAATTAAGTTTATGCACTATATTGTGATGTAGTGTAAATTTGGTGAAGTTTGTGTGTGAGAAAGTTCTTGGTGGACTTAGGTGTTCTTGAATGAAATAAGGTAAAAACCTAAGTGTTTGGATGTGAGGATATACAAGAGAAGCTATGGCAAAATTTGGAAAATGTATATGAAGTTCTAAGTGTTTTAAATAAGTTTTGGTGAACTAGGAAGTGTTAAAGGTGAACAAATGTTTTACTAGGGAAGAAAACATGTACTAAGGTGATTTAGAGTGATACAAGGATTTAGGTATTATCTTGGAAGTTCTAGGAATTCAATGTGTGTTTTTGAGAATGTTGATGTACAAGGAAGAAATGATGTTTAGGTAAGATGTGAAAAGGAGATTTAGTTAGTAAGAAAAGAAGTTTGAGAGATTATGTTAAGGTGTAGAGGAAACACCTTGGTATAGTGGTCATTATAGGTGAAATACCACCTAGAAATCTTAAGGAGAACATTCCAAGTGCTAGGAATTTTGTAAGGAATTTGTGAATGATAAGATGGTTTTGGTGTGTGATTTAAAGAGTTTAGTACATGGCTAAAGGTGTGTTTGATGTGCCAAATGATGTTAGAACACATTAGGAGGCTTGAGGAAAAATTTGGAGAAAGTTTGACAATGTATGGGAAGTTTCTGCAGCCGACCTACCCAGGGGACCGACCCCAGTCTGGGTCGGTCGGGCTGAAACTGTGAACTTAGATGATCTCTGCAGCCGACCTACCCAGGGGGTGGGTCGGTCGGTGGGTCGGTCGGACCTAAAAAAAAATTAAATTTTAAGAATGTTAAGTGGTATTAGTGGTATGCCATTAAGAGAGTATTGGTGATTAGAAAAATAATTATAAAAGGACTTAAGAGATTAAGTTAAGTAAGATGATTTAAATGTTTAAGGTTATAAAATGAAAGGTAATGAGGGGATTGTTAGGTAATGATGTTATGAGGTTATTTAAGGACATGTTAAGTGAGTTATAATGACAATTTAGTGGAGGAAAAATTGTATTAAAATGTAAAAGTAAAACAAGTTAAAATGTGAAGTTATATAACTAAATTAACGGGGATAAGTTATAAGCATTAGACTTTAAACAATCATGTTACCCCGATGTTAATAAAAGTACATGTAATGTTATCAGTTGTTCGAGAATTGCTCGAGGAACATAAGTGGACATGATAAAGTGGACTCCGGTGACAGGTATGGCTTTCTTGCAACCTGTGTCCTACCGGATTACACCGGCTTGTATGCCAATGTGTTTTTCTGTGTGTTTGCCACGTTGTAAGATAAAACATGTAATGAGTTTACAGTAATTCATTTATGTGGCGTTTTCAACTCCGATACCATTTAACCTCGGAAGTGTTAACCTTAGTTAACTGAGTCTAGGATCACATGAGAGTTCGGCATTCGGAGTAAACGACCCGAACCATGGGACGTTCTAACCACGGCTATGCGTGTGTTAATTGTGTGATATGTGTATGTGAATGTAGGGATCTCCCTTGTGTGTGTAACCCATTTGTAATACTGTATGGTGCGAAGATGTGATAGACTCCATAGTGGGGTTCTAACTAATATCTAAAAGTAAGTATGTACTAACAGTGGTGAGGAATCCGGTTTGGCCGGTCGCGGTTGTTTGGGAGTGGGTATCCTTCTTAGCCTTACCCTTCTCTCTGTTATGGTTGTTTCCCTCACGGGTTATGATCTCCCATTAGCTTATTCCAAAGCTTAGCTATTCTGACTTAAGATCGGTTTAGGGGGAACATGTGTTTGTGTGGTGTTCGGGCCTCCAAACCCGAACCATCTTAACTTAAGTTACTCGTCCGATATTTGGGACGGTAATGAGTGTTGTTGTTGTTGTATAACGAGCTTACCATGAGGGTGACACCATTCTCTAGGCTCACCAGTGAATTAACTATGTTTGGGTCAGTTCCTAAGAGGACCGTTCCCGTTATGTTATGTGATGTTGTTGTAATGCAATTCCTATTGCGATGTTATCATGTGCACGTCGAAACGTGAAAAGTGTTATTATGTTTTGTTATGTGAGGAATGTTATATGTTGTAAGATATGGAGTGTGTGGATCATGGAAATGAATCCCAGTTTGTGATAAGAGGCGTTTAAGGATAACCCGATTTAAGGGCAAGTGTCGTCTATTAAGGAAGTAGCTCCATTAGAGGAGGAACACTCTAGGGATAATGAATACCATGAGTGACTTATCAAGTAAAGATGTATTATCCGTTTGTTGAGCCCATTGAGGCGAAATGTTATGTGTTGTGTGTTTATAGTTGCATGCATGATTTAAATATAATCAATCGCATGCTAAGACGACAATTAGTTGTGCGTGGCCCGGTAGCATGTGGGCTGCGGGATTACCATACCAGCAAAGGTGCTGAGCCCCTTGGGGGCCACCCTTTCTCTTCTTTCCTATTTCAGGTTCAAGGAGCTGGAAGCCGTTCGAGAGTAGGACGGGGTAGTCGTTGTACATGGGTAATCATTTAAGTTGTATATATACAGTAGGTGTAGTAAGACCGAAACTGTTATCGGCATCAATTTGTAAATACTCGGTACAGTTGGAAGGCTTTTGTATGTTGGTTGTTGTTAATGAAAAGGGTATAGTAATGTACAGTTGCTCGGGAATCTAGTCCATCAGACCGGTACAATGTAAATGTAATAGCCTTGTTAGCCACGTGGGTGGTTAACGGCGTGTAACACCAACGAGTTAAGTTATGTGAAGTAGTATACTTTCCGCTGCAGAATGTTGTTATGTGTATGTTGTTGGATGGGGTGTTACAAATTCGGCCTGTTTTAAACACACCACAAGGTGTTAAATTCACCATATAGACATAGGAAATAGCTAGACAACAACAAGCTGCCTTGGTATTAGGTTTTACCTTGGAAAAATGCCTTAAAGAAGGGTATTTCCTTTAGATCTCAGCCACCCTTGCTTCAAAAGGCTAACCAACTTAATGAACATGTAAATATGAAGATTATGAGTGTATAAACTCATAAAAATCAAAGGAAGAAAATCGGATGAAGAGTAGAGAAGCTTAAGGTATGTGTTTTACCTTAAAATGCAAATTTGGGAAACCTTGGTCCCTACACTTGCTTCAGCCGAAATTGGTTGGTGTTCTAACCTTAACACACTGAGAATAAGCCATAGGAAGTGATAAGTCACAAGATCTAAGTGTTGGTGGTGAAGAGATGAAGAAAAAGAGCTAAAATGAGCCTTAAACCATTACCTTAGGAGCTTAAGAGATGGAGTTGTCTTCCCAACTCAAGAACATCGGTTGAGAGGGTCTGGAAACTGAATGAGCTCGGCTGGAATGGAGCAAGCTCGGCTGGAATGGAGCTAGAGGCAAATGAATGATTGGAATGAGCCTTAATAATTGAAAATGTAACTTTTGATTATTTTATGTCTTGTAATGGTTAGTGACTCACCAAGGAGGATAAGGCATCGGTTAATGGAGGGGCTAAGGTGTGGCTCACACGGTTTTGGAGGCCAATTGAAACAATAATGGAGCAAAAGAGTGTATTGTTTAATCATAATATTAGAAAGGTAAAGTAGTCTCCTTAATTTAAGGAGTGGTGTTGGAGACTTGTCCTTAGTATATGCAAGTGGCGAATTCAAGCCCCTCTTGCTTGTGGCTGCCGATTCCATGTGGTCCAAGGGGTCAACTTTGACCTCTTGACCAATCTTATTCAATGTTGACTCAAACGGGCCCCCTTTTAGGGTTTTATTAATATTTTAATATTAAATTTGTAAAAATTTGTAAATTTCTGGAATTAAATTCCTAATATGATATAATGTGATATATTATCATATTTAAAGGTAATTATAACCTTTGAGCCCATTAAAAGCCAATTTAGAAGGCAATTTCACAAAAACGTGCTTTAAGGTGTTTTAGTGCACATTTTGTGTTGCAAGGTGCTTCTGAGCTTAGTTTTCTTTGGTAATAGTTTTTTTGTGTTCCTTACTTCATTATAATACTTAGGAATCCACTTTGGATCCTATTTGAGGTCATACAATCTTTATGGTGCTTTAAAGCACATTTTTTGCTTTACCGATCTTAAGGCATGTTTTGCCTTGTTAAGATCTTTTAGATTGTTCCACAATAATATTTAGATGTTTATTAACCCTCTTAGATCATTAATAGATCATTTAATTAATTTGTAAGGTTAGGGGTATTTCATAGTAGCTCGGTAATTTCTAGACAGCAGACCGTTACTGTAAGTAGTGTAAGCCTTGCTAGCCGTATGGGCGGTAAGCGGCGTTGTATCACCCGCCGTAGTAGTAGTATTTCTGCTGCGAGTTGTAGGATGAACGTGACAATTAGATGGTAAGTAAGGGATTATCGGTAGGGGTGTTACATCAATAAACGTACATGAAAATAGATATGAATGTATATAAGCACGTAAGTATCAATACATACGCGTAAATGTAAAAATAAGTAATTACATGGGAATGAATAACCGCGTCGGGTATCACGATAACCGGGAATACAACCTCCACGTAGTGAATAAAATACGGCATTGAATAATGCATATTCATGAGTTAAATCATACGACAGAATATAAAGCGAAAAAGTGGATGTTGATAGTAGTTATATATTACAGTAGATCGGATTACGGAATTCGAGCTCCAGGAGAGTAGGAGATAGGCGTGCACTCGACACGATAGTGCCCCTCGTCGGTGTATGGTATGTGAATGTGTGGTCCGAAAGCTCTAAGGGTTCCCTTGGGTTCTAGACATTATTTGTGATTTCATGACAAGATTAATAATATTGTGCATGTGTTGTATGTGTTTATTGTCCCGACCGTCAAGCGATTATTAATTGTGCGCGTACGTCATTCAGACTTGATAACAATTATCACCTAACCTATATGCGGACCTTTAAGAGAGACTACTAGTACTGACTTACGAGAGAAAGACTTCTCCTAATACTAAGTGAGCAACTTAGTTTAGAGATCCGGTATTAACCTTCTGATAAGTGTCCAAATGAGCATGTTATTTAGGTGTATTTCATGTATAATATTAGCACTTTTCTTGCTCATTTCTCCACTTCGGTTAGTTTTCCTCTAGTTTATGTTTTATTGTTTATCTCACAAAATTATTGGTTAACATGAGGAAACCAAGCCGGGAGTGAAGTAGACAAGAGACGAACGCGTAGACGCAAACGGCTCAGAAAACGGAGTCCAAACGAAGAAACTAGAGCCGGTCAAAGTTGGAAGGAAATTAGGTCAACATACAATGCAACCGCCTCTCCTTGGCGCGGTTGTGCAGGCGGACGGCCACTCATGTTATTTAGGTGTATTTCATGTATAATATTAGCACTTTTCTTGCTCATTTCTCCACTTCGGTTAGTTTTCCTCTAGTTTATGTTTTATTGTTTATCTCACAAAATTATTGGTTTAACATGAGGAAAACCAAGCCGGGAGTGAAGTAGACAAAGAGACGAACGCGTAGACGCAAACGGCTCAGAAAACGGAGTCCAAACGAAGAAACTAGAGCCGGTCAAAGTTGGAAGGAAATTAGGTCAACATACAATGCAACCGCCTCTCCTTGGCGCGGTTGTGCAGGCGGACGGCCACTCGCGGGCCACAAATCACAACCGCCTCATATTGGGCGGTTCTACAGGCGGCCACAATCACAACCGCCTCATATAGGGCGGTTCCACAGGCGGTTCCTAGGCGGACAAGAGGCAACCGCCTTGTTTTCAGGCGGACGTCAAGGGCGGACGCGTGTAAATTCCGGATCTGAGGCGCGCGAACAGTTTTCTTCTTCGCGCGCCGACTCTGCAACTCGCCCAACTCGCCCACTGTCTCTGCAACTTATCCATCTACCCCATCACGCGTTGATCTCTGTCCCCTGCAATAAATGAAGCAATCAATGCTCAATTAAGCTCTTCTATTTTTGCCTCCTCCAATCCTCTATATAAACCAACACCATAACTGCAAAACAAGAACACAACGTACGACCAGAGGCTGAAGAAATCACAAACAGCTCCACACTCCATTCTCTTCCATTTAATTCCTCCCGTATCACCACACTTCTCCATATTTTATTTATTTTTACCGTTTCACCTCATTCACGTACGTACTCAAACAGAAGCAGTATTTTACAAAGAGAGAAAAGAGGCAGGCGAGTGCAGACCCGTTATTCGCAGGCAGTTCCTGAGTAATGAATATTTCAGTCTCTACTCTGTTTTTATTTCTGTCAATGTCTGAGTAATCTCATAATTGTGCTTAGGATGGGTGTTTAACCCAAAATAACTCAGCGTATTTATAATACCGAGTTTGCTTATAAATATTTGTTTTGTCTCTCTCTATTATTAAATGTTTAAGAACTGATCATTTTTACTCATTTACGGTTTCTCTAATTTCAATGATTTTGTAAAATTAGAGAATAGACCACAAAGAGAGACAAACGTTAGATATTATCTCCTTGATTAGCAGATAATATCCATCGCTGTTATAAAAGAATTCTCACTTAAAGCTAATTAATGATTTTAGACTTTTTCTGATTGTAAGAAGTTTAATGAATTAATTAAGAGCTGTCCTTATCTATGATTTAGAAAGGCCACAAGATAAAATTCTTAACAGACAAATAAGAGCAAACTAGGATTATAATTATTATCTGAGTTATAATTGGGCGATGTCACCTTCCTTAGCACATTTACCATCCACTTAATTCACAACTGTTTTTACTGTTTTTATTACTTCTTTAATAATCCAACAACAAATCAAGCTTGCCTCCGGCTAAACCCCCTTTTTACAGTTTTTAATAACTACCTAAACTAGGATAATTGAACAATCTCCTTGTGGATACGACACTTGTTTTACTACTACGAATAGGTACACTTGCCTATTAGTTTGTTATAATTCTATATTAATTATAGTGTAGTTTTATCCCAACAAGTTTTTGGCGCCGTTGCCGGGGAGATTGATTCCATCAATTTCCCTAGTTTCCGGTAGTTCACTCGCTAAATTAAAATAATCTGTTAATACTATTAAATTGTTAATCTTGGACATCTGAATTGGACATCGGACTTCGGACCTGACTTGGACATTTGACTTCGGACTTTGGACAACTAATTTCTAACATCTTAATATTATTGTCATTTCGTTCCATTGTCCTTTCGTTCCATTGTCCTTTCTTTCCATTGTCCCTAACTACTAACTTAAAATTTCTTGTCATTTCGTTCCATTGTCCTTAACTTTTCATTTCCATTGTCTTTAACTTTTCATTTCCATTGTCCTTAACTTTTCATTTCCCCAGTATACTAACTTATAATTTCTGTATACTAACTCCTAACATTTATCAGCCTAACCAATATTTCTGTCTTTCTTATTTTATTTACTAACTAATTTTGCAGTTTCTCACAAACCACAAGTTATCTTCTGTGCATGCCAAATACTCGAACCCGAGGCTCTCCACCAATCAGCCCGAGCCCCGAACCCGAGCGCACTTTATTACAAGCACAAAGAAACCTGAGAAACCAAGCCATGGCCAATAACGAAGTTATAAATGAAATTGACCATGCAAATCAACCAGAACACCGTGCTCTCTCTGACTACCACCAACCGAATACCGAAGGAAGAGCATCAGCTATAGTTCTCCCCGAACTAACACCAGAAGAAGTCGGACGATGGGTTTTCAAAACCCACTACATCACCGCCGTCCGGGATCTAGGCAAGTTTAGTGGAGCGAACCCAGATGAAGCCCCAAATCATCTGAGTCTCTTCCTAGACTTCTGCAATTCCTTTGGTCAAACCGGCAACGTCAAAGAAAGAATCCGTCTACAACTTTTTCCTCACTCGTTGTCGGATTCAGCAAACAGGTGGTATCGAAGTCTTCCCTCCCGATCAATCACCACATGGCTTCAAATGGCCCAAAAATTCCTTGCCAAATACTACCCAACCAGTAGAACGAGGCAATTGATCGGTGAAATCAACACTTTCTGTCAGGAGCCGGGAGAAACGTTGTACGATGCATGGGACAGATTTAAGGATATGCTAATGAAGTGTTCCCACCATGGTCTTGACGATCAATCCCTCTGCCTTTCATTCTTCAACGGTCTGGATGATGGGAACCGACTACTTGTCAATTCCTCTGCAGGAGGAAGTTTCATGATGAAATCTCCTAAAGAAGGAATGGACCTTCTAGAAACTATGACGAGCAACACGAGACAGTGGACGAGATCTAAAGGAAGAACGCCACGAGCAGCAGGCCTACTCCACGTTGAGCCTACAGATCATTTATCGGCTCAGATCTCGTCCCTAGCAAAGATGGTAGAAAAGCTAACGACATCACAGAACGAAATTGTAAAAACAATAGCTTCCCCACCTACAAGTTCATCGTCAGTTCCACCTACAGAAGGATGTGTAATATGCGCCGGTCCTCATGAAACCCATCAGTGTGAAGGTAGAGGCCAGTACGAGGAAGCTAACTTCATAGGAAACCGTCCCGGTAATTCCTATAACAACAACTTCAACAACAACTTTCCATGGAGAAATCACCCAAATTTCTCATGGAAGAATAATGATCAAAACCAAGGAGGGCAAAACAATAACTCAAATACCTATCAGGGGAACAGACCCCAACCAAATTCTAACATGGGTTATCGAGCACTAGGTGCCCCTCCTGGTTTCCAGCAGCAGCAGCAACAACAACTAACCTCAACCTCTTCTGATCCAAATGAGGAATTCAGGAACTTAATGAAAGGATTCGTGACTACGACCCACACCAGGCTCGTGGATCAAGAAGCCACTAACAGAAGGGTTGAAGCCCAGATACAGCAAACCAACCAACAGTTGGAACAAATCAGCCAACAGCTTGCACAAAGGCCACCCGGCGCCTTCCCTAGTCAGCCAGATCCAAATCCAAGGGAACAGGCCAAGGCAGTAACGTTAAGAAGTGGTAGGCCGCTCAACTCATCTCTTCCCCGAGATGATACTGATAATCAAGAGCAGCAAGCTCATGAACCTCAAGAAAATCCAGAACAAGAACAGGAAGATGCTGAAGAAGCCTCTCCTCCTACAAAAAATATTTCCGAGGAGAAGGAGTCTCCTGAATCTACTCCTTCCTCTCTCACTAAAATTCTTCCCCCACTTCCTTTTCCAAACAGAATGAGAAAGAAAAATTTAGATGAACAGTTTGGAAAGTTTCTATCTCACTTCAAGAAACTGACGATCAATATTCCTTTTGCCGATGCTTTAAAACAAATGCCAATATACGCAAAGTTCATGAAGGATATCATCACCAACAAAAGATCGTTGCAGGAAGTGGAAACTGTACACCTTACACAGGAAGTGTCAGCAGTACTTCTCAAGAGTCTTCCTCCAAAACTTGGAGACCCAGGTTTGCCAATTATTCCATGTTCAATTGATAATGTTGATTGTGGTAGTGGGTTATGTGATCTAGGAGCTAGTATCAATTTAATGCCACTGTCAACTTTCAACAAACTTAAAATTGGTAAATGCGAACCAACTTCTATTCAATTACAATTAGCAGATAGATCTTTAGTATTCCCAAAAGGAATAATAGAAGATTTGATTGTTACTGTAGGAACCTTTGTGTTCCCCGCTGACTTTATTGTAATTGACATGGAAGAAGACACTAGGGTGCCCTTAATCTTAGGACGACCTTTCATGAGAACTGCAAGAGCACTAATCGATGTTGAAAAAGGAAAAATCATTTTAAGGCTGCATAACGAATCTCTAGAATACGACATGTCTAAGGTTATAAAGAAAAAAAAAAAACAAAAAATAGAAACCCGCTCATTTAGAAGATACTTTTTCCATAGATATTGTCGACTCTATTGTGCAGGATAATTCATCTCTATTATTTGTAATGACGCTCTTGAAAATGCGTTGGTCTGAAAGCTGTGATAACCGCTAGTATACCCTGACACAATCAAATGGTAGCATCTCTGGATAGAATAAAATCATACAAGAAACCACGCTACCCACCACCAGAACCATTAGAGCTTTACTCAGAATTACCACCACCATTGAACAACCCCCTCTCGTAGATCTGAAACAATTGCCATCACATCTGAAGTATGTTTATCTTTCTGATTTTTGTACTTTGCCTGTTATTATTTCTCATCCCTAACAAGTACACAGGAAGAACAGCTTGTGAAGATCCTTAGCCACAAAAGGCAATAGGCTGGTCCATTTCGGACATTAAAGGTATCAATCCCCATTTCTGCACACATCACATATACATGGAAGATACCTACAAGCCTTTAGTCCAACCACAAGAAGGCTGAATCCCAACATGAAAGACGTAGTAAAGAAAGAGGTGCTCAAACTCTCGACCGGGAATCTACTCCATCTCCGACAGCAAATGGGTGAGCCCCGTTCAGTGGTCCCGAAAAAAGGAGGTCTCACTGTGGTCCCCAACGACAAAGGTGATCTAATTCCTCAGAGAACCACGACGGGATGGAGAGTCTGCATCGATTACAGGAAACTGAACAGCGCAACGCGGAAGGACCACTTCCCTTACCCTTCATCGATCAGATGCTTGAAAGATTGGCTGGGCAAGATTACTACTGCTTCGGATGGTTATTCAGGATACTTTCAAATACCCATTTCTGAAGACCAAGACAAAACCACATTCACATGCCCGTACGGACATTTGCATACATCGATGCCTTTTGGTCTATGCATGCCCCAGCAACATTCCAGATGCATGATGGCAATCTTCACGACTATCTTGAGAAGAAAGCATCGAAGTCTTCATGGACGACTTCTCTGTCTTTGGTCCCACTTTCGAATCTGTCTGAATAATCTGGATGCCATCCTCGCCGATGTGAAGAAACTAACCTTGTGCTTAACTGGGAAAATGCCATTTCATGGTTTAAAGAAGGAATAGTTCTTGGGCATAAAATATCTTCAAAAGGCATTGAAGTGACAAGCCAAGGTCGAAGTTATTGAAAAATTACCCCACCAGACGTAAAAGACATCAGGTTTCCTTGGCCATGCTGGGTTCTATAGAAGGTTTATCAAGGATTTCTCCAAAATTTCAAAACCTCTATGTGAACTCCTAGCTAAAGACGTCAAGTTCGACTTTACGACAATGCCTACAAGCCTTCAACACACTGAAAGAATGCTCATCTCTGCCCCCATTGTGATATCACCAGATTGGAGCCTTCCATTTGAAATTATGTCGACGCCAGCGACTTGCCGTGGGTGCCGCTTTATGCCAAAAGAAGGAGAAGATCTTGAGAACCATCTACTATGCAAGTAGAACCCTCAACGACGCTCAGAAGAATTATTCAATACTGAGAAGGAACTTCTGCAGTAGTCTTTGCTTTGGATAAATTCCGATCATATCTCTTGGGAAGCAAGTCATAATTCATACCGATCACTCCGCTCTGAGGTATCTATTTGCCAAAGAAGATGCCAAACCCCGACTCCTCCGGTGGATACTCCTACTACAGGAATTTGAGATTGAAATCAGAGAAGCCAGGAGTGCAGAATGTAGTAGCAGACCACCGATCTCGCATAGAGGCACCAAGTGATGGCACTTCCATCAATGATTCTTCCAGATGAGTGCGTCTTTAGGATTGGCGACACCGGTGAACCATGGTAGCTGACAGGCCAACTACCTCCACGAGGAGTAATACCACGGGTCACCTAACAACAAGAAGAGTTCTTTTCCGATGTCAAAATTATTACTGGGGGATCCTCTCCTTTTCAGGTTTGTGCAGACGGGATGGTAAGAGATGTGTGCCCCAAGATGAAATCCAGAACATTCTCCGTCATTGTCACTCTCTTGAAGCAGGAGGACATCATGGGCCAGCTCGAACAGCGGCTAAGGTACTTCAATCAGGTTTCTTTTGGAAAACCTTACATAAAGACTGTCATTCCTTTGTAGCCTCCTGCGATGATGCCAAAGACTTGGGAACACCTCCAGAAACACGAAATGCCTCTCAACTCATACTCGAGGTGGAACCTTTCGACGTGTGGGCATTGACTTCATGGGTCCCTTTCCTTCGTCTTGTTCAAACCTTTTCATCTTGGTGGCAGTCGACTATGTCACTAAATGGGTGAAGCTATCGCCTCTCCCACAAATGATGCAAAGGTAGTACTCAGGTTCTTGAAGAGGAACATCTTTACACGATTTGGAGTCCCACGTGCTATCATCAGTGACCAAGGATCCCACTTCTGCAATAAGCAGTTCACAGCCTTGATGACCAAATATGGAGTGAGACATAAGGTAGCCTTGCCTTATCACCCTCAAACGAATGGCCAGGCTGAAGTCTCTAACCGAGAATTGAAGTGGATCCTACAAAAGACGGTTAATTCTTCCCGAAAAGATTGGTCCCTGAAGCTGATGATGCACTCTGGGCATAGAACAGCTTACAAGACGCCATCGGCATGTCCCCATATCGACTAGTCTTCGGCAAAGCTTGTCATTTACCAGTCGAGCTCGTGCACAAATCATTCTGGGCCGTGAAAGCCCTCAACTTTGATCTTCTGAGAGCAGGTGACAAAGGAAATTCCAGCTCACTGAATTAGAAGAATTCGAGAGGATGCCTATGAAAATACCGAATCTACAAGAGAAAGCCAAGAAGTGGCATGACAAGATGATCCTTAAGCGGGAGTTTCATGAGGGATTTGGTTCTGTTGTACAACTCCAGGTTGAAGTTGTTTCCTGGTAAACTTAAATCCTATTGGGCTGGACCATTTACTGTCTCCAAGGTCACCCCGTATGGATCCGTTGAGTTGTGGATTCTAAAAACACACTTTCATGGTCAATGGATCTAGACTAAAGCATTACCAGGGTGGTAATCTCGAGACAGTTGATGCTCGTACAATAAACCTACATGATACTCAGATTTGAGTACGCTTCAAAGCGTCTAGCCAAAGACGTTAAAGAAGGGCAGCTTTCCGGGAGCAACCCGGACGAACTTATCTTTATTTGCTTTTATGCTGTTTTAATTTTCAGTTTCCCTTTAATTTTATTTTTGCTAACTTTAACCCCGTTTGTAGTATGGTTGCTTCTAGTGTCTTTGCAGGTGCAATTTCATGTCTACACCGCAACCAAGCTACGCTACTTGAGGCTGAAGCTCAAGTGTGGGGGAACTCCAACAACACAAAATAAAATCAGGGGAGTACCAGTTTCTTTAAATTATGCTTTTATTTAAATAAAATATGCAGAGGAGAGTTTATGTGTTAAATGTTATTCGTGAGCTTCGTGTTCTCTCTCTTTATCTACTTACCGAAAGGCCTTCTGAACTTTCCCTTGTTTTTCTGGTGAACAATGAGGACATTGTTCAAATTAAGTGTGGGGGAGTGTGCCTTTCGGTGACATTTTGCTTAAATGCTTAATCTCTCTGCTTATCTTGCGTTTGTCAAATTCAATATTGTGGACCCTTTATGTGGTTGTTCTCTTTAGGAATAAATATTGTTATGAATGTGTGGGTATAAATGTACAAAAATTTTAAATTTGATTACTTTTGAGGAGCATTTTATGCGGTGTGACCAAATGATCTGAAATGGATGGATTTTTATTACTCAGGGGTTCTTTCTGTCTTCTTTCTTAGGGATTGCTAAGGGGTGCTTTCTCTGTCAAAAAAAAAAAAATATAATAAGGGACTTTCGAGACACCATTGGTAACCAACAAAGAGAGTTGAGTGTTCTTAAAACAAGGCTTGATGCCTACATTTATCTTCTCATCTCTATGCAAAAGTGAAACAATGCTAATCTATTTTCCTTTTGTTTTCTCCTCAATGCCCATTCTTGAGAGAAGTTGGCCATGGTAAAAGTTCTCAAAGTCACCTTAAATCAAGAAGCATTGAAGTACTCCGGATCATACCCCGAAACTCTAATTTTTATTTTTGCCCTGTACACCTATGCCACCAGTAGGTGATGGATCACACTCCTCTAAAAAGTTTAAGATCATGTCTATTGACTTTTTATCCTACCCTCATAATAGTATTTGTTATTATGAGCATTCCCTACTTGGGTATGGTTTTGCTTGAGGACAAGCAAAAGTAAGTGTGGGGTGGGTGATAAGTGTCCAAATGAGCATGTTTTAGGTGTATTTCATGTATAATATTAGCACTTTTCTTGCTCATTTCTCCACTTCGTTAGTTTTCCTCTATTTATGTTTTATTGTTTATCTCACAAAATTATTGGTTTAACATGAGGAAAACCAAGCCGGGAGTGAAGTAGACAAAGAGACGAACGCGTAGACGCAAACGGCTCAGAAAACGGAGTCCAAACGAAGAAACTAGAGCCGGTCAAAGTTGGAAGGAAATTAGGTCAACATACAATGCAACCGCCTCTCCTTGGCGCGGTTGTGCAGGCGGACGGCCACTCGCGGGCCACAAATCACAACCGCCTCATATTGGGCGGTTCTACAGGCGGCCACAATCACAACCGCCTCATATAGGGCGGTTCCACAGGCGGTTCCTAGGCGGACAAGAGGCAACCGCCTTGTTTTCAGGCGGACGTCAAGGGCGGACGCGTGTAAATTCCGGATCTGAGGCGCGCGAACAGTTTTTCTTCGCGCGCCGACTCTGCAACTCGCCCAACTCGCCCACTGTCTCTGCAACTTATCCATCTACCCCATCACGCGTTGATCTTGTCCCCTGCAATAAATGAAGCAATCAATGCTCAATTAAGCTCTTCTATTTTTGCCTCCTCCAATCCTCTAATAAACCAACACCATAACTGCAAAACAAGAACACAACGTACGACCAGAGGCTGAAGAAATCACAAACAGCTCCACACTCCATTCTCTTCCATTTAATTCCTCCCGTATCACCACACTTCTCCATCTTTTATTTATTTTTACCGTTTCACCTCATTCACGTACGTACTCAAACAGAAGCAGTATTTTACAAAGAGAGAAAGAGGAGGCGAGTGCAGACCCGTTATTCGCAGGCAGTTCCTGAGTAATGAATATTTCAGTCTCTACTCTGTTTTTATTTCTGTCAATGTCTGAGTAATCTCATAATTGTGCTTAGGATGGGTGTTTAACCCAAAATAACTCAGCGTATTTATAATACCGAGTTTGCTTATAAATATTTGTTTTGTCTCTCTCTATTATTAAATGTTTAAGAACTGATCATTTTTACTCATTTACGGTTTCTCTAATTTCAATGATTTTGTAAAATTAGAGAATAGACCACAAAGAGAGACAAACGTTAGATATTATCTCCTTGATTAGCAGATAATATCCATCGCTGTTATAAAAGAATTCTCACTTAAAGCTAATTAATGATTTTAGACTTTTTCTGATTGTAAGAAGTTTAATGAATTAATTAAGAGCTGTCCTTATCTATGATTTAGAAAGGCCACAAGATAAAATTCTTAACAGACAAATAAGAGCAAACTAGGATTATAATTATTATCTGAGTTATAATTGGGCGATGTCACCTTCCTTAGCACATTTACCATCCACTTAATTCACAACTGTTTTTACTGTTTTTATTACTTCTTTAATAATCCAACAACAAATCAAGCTTGCCTCCGGCTAAACCCCCTTTTTACAGTTTTTAATAACTACCTAAACTAGGATAATTGAACAATCTCCTTGTGGATACGACACTTGTTTTACTACTACGAATAGGTACACTTGCCTATTAGTTTGTTATAATTCTATATTAATTATAGTGTAGTTTTATCCCAACACCTTCTCTAGAGCGATGACTCGAACTAAAACATCACCTAGCGGACTTCTAGGTATATGTATATGGTCTATGGGCCTCTAATGAATGTTTTTTCTCCAATAACGAGATTGAATCTCCAGGAGACTAATTAAAATATACTAACATATGAGAGTGTAATAATTAATGATACATTGTTTAATAAATCCTGGTCTGCGTTCGTTCAAGCAGGTTACGCATAGTGATCACTAGAGTTTATTACCTGTTTAAGGCTACTCTTGTTAAACCTAACGACCCGGATACGATCGTTAGTCGGAGTGTGCTGCTGTTGGCACCTTGGCTTCGGACAAATGTTCGTCTACCACTGTAGACAAGTAACCATCTGCTCACTAGTAGATGGCACAGGACTATTGTCCAAATTATAAATGTGTGAGGCTAACGGGAATTTGTCCTTAACATGACACCCGTATGATTATGTGAGTTGTGATGGAAGCGGGGCTTCGTATGATGCAATCTAATGGATGAGACTAACTTAACTCAGCTGACTCGTGACTCCGATATCGATTCGACATTGCGTACCAACCATATTGTCGTAATGGTATATATTGTTGTGTGAATGATCATGTGACTGTTGTGTGTTTAAATTCTGCCTTTACAGTCGTTTATATATCATGTAACCGGAACAACATGTAACGACCCCATATGCTTAACAAGATGGCTAATCGACCTAAGCGAACCAAACGGATCTAGGACTACATTATTAGCATGCTCAGTGTTTTGTTGAGCCTTTATGGCCTCACATTACAGGTGCGTAGCTGACGGAGACCGACATGAGAGAGTGGGATGGCTTTTGAATTAGTTAGCAATATACCTATTGAATGTACCTTAGGATATAGTAATCCACTTTTGAACTCTTGGCATATAAAGGTAGATTGCTCACTAGTCACTTTTGGGAATTAAACATTGTATATTAGATTGAATTATCCTCCCGTCATCACAGTGGTTATTTTGGATTGCAAATGTAATTAATGATAGGATAGTTGCTTCATTGTTCGCATGGGCGGGCAATGGCTAGTAACAGCCGTTAGACGTTTAGTTTATTTTACAGCTGCGAAGTTTTTAATTTATGCTACGTGTACGTTGGTTAATATTGCATTAGGCGCGTGATAACGAGGGGTGTTACAGATTGTTCCTCAATAATTTTAAGGCACATTTTAGCCTTATTAAATCATTATTAGATGTTTTAATCATAATTTATAAGTTAGGGGTATTTCAATCTACCCCTTAAAAGGACTTCATCCGAAGTCATCTTTTCTCGAATAGGTTATGTATCTACCAGATATTACCCCAGTAACGTATATCTATTCGATATATCATTTACAAATAACAGACTGTGCTTATGCCGCACATAGCCAACCTTTGTGGCATTCATTTAGACAGTGGTAGTTAGCCTAGTAATCACTAGTAGGTGGTTGTGGCGGTAGCATCCTAGATAGTTTAGTTAGTCTTTTGCTACATTGTATTGAGTTTTAGTTGGCCTAAAATCTTGGGTGTTACACTAAAGCTTCCATGTGCACAAAGTTAGGAGCCTCTTGCAGAGACTTTGACTCGCTGGATCGGGTGCTTTGCTCCTAGCGTTCTATGTTGCGAGGAAAGCTTTTGTTCCCCTTTCCTACAACTTTTTTGTTCATGCTGGTGGTCTCCAGGGTTTTGTTCTCCCCCCCTTCCATCCTTTAACTTATGCCTTGCTTGGCTCATTGCCACTTTTTGTAAGTTGCGAGGGAAGCTTTTGTATGCTCGCTTCCCCTACACCTATATGTATCATTCGGCATTTGATATATAGGTCTCATATGTATCACTTGTTCTACAGACCTTAACCATTATTAATATATCCTTACTTTTTTAAAAAAGAGGAGTGGTGCCCATGTATCCATGTTATGTGCATATGCTCAAGATATTTTCATCCATAAAATTATAATATACTTTTTTAGAATTAATCTGAACCATAAATAGTTTTGTTTAGTTGGTAATTTGTTTTGTAAAATAAAAAAACAGTAAGATAATTATACTGGGGCATTATAGACTTTTGTAATTGAAATTTCAATAACTATTTTTTCCACTAATAACTTAACTTCCCCTATCATTAATATATACCCTAAAATGAAAAATAATCGAATTACGGAAGTTTCTTCTTCATCGATTATCAGCATCCTTCAATAATTATTTTCTTCCATTAATAACATTTACAAAAAGATTTATATTTTATCTTGTAAATTATAATTATTGAACATATATTTTTGAAGGCAAGTTATACATCTTCAAAAAGAATCAACATATTTTAAAATGAAAGAAGTCTTTTAAAAAATGAAAGTAGATATTTATTATATTAAAGTATAAATTTATCAGATAAAAGTGTAGACGATAAGCAACTACTCAAACAGACAGGAGACGATGCAGCGTCCCCGCGTGCAACATTGTGCGGCTTAGTGCTTGGCAGCTCAGTTAGCAGTCCAGTCAGCTGCTGACTGGGTTGTTTTTTGTTATATTAACATTAAATTATTGTATCTTTTCAAATATAAGTCCAAAATGAAATATTTTTGCACCATTGTTCATCTAAATTCAAGCTCTTCAAAACAAGACCAGACATGAATATGTTTTGAGAAGCTTAAAAATTTTATATTAATTACATGTATATATCCATATATATTAATGAGACTTATGATTCATAACATCATTTTAGTGTATCATTGTAAACACATAAGATCAGTGTAGTGTATCCTTATATCAATTTTAATGAATCATAATATCAAAATTAATGAATCATATCTTCATTTTAGTGTATCATTGTAAACATATAAAAATAAAAAATTTTAAACAATAATACAACACAAAACATAAACTGGTATGTATGAAAAATACATGATTCACCATAGAAGGTTTAAAATACACCGTATCACAATAATAATTCAGTACAAAACAATAATGATTTTGTATCGATTCTGAAGTTTGTTATTCAATTCATCACTTATTAGTTAATGAATCATAATATCAAAGTTAATGAACCATATCATCATTTTAGTGTATCATCGTAAACGTATAAAAATAAAATAAAAATTTACAAAATAATACAACACAAAATAATATTTGGTATGTATGAAAAATACATGATTCACCATATAAGGTTTAAAATACATCATACAACAATAATAATACACTACAAACAATAATGATTTTTTATCGGTTGCGAAGTTTGTAATCTAATTTACCACTTAGTAATTAATGAATGATAAATTAATGAATCATATTATCATTTTATTGTATCATCATACACATATAAAAATAATTTTTTTTTAAAATTGTCAAAATATATCATGACTTGTCTTATTTTAAATAACTTACATTTAGGTGAATAATGATATAATTTTTTTACTTATATATTAAAAGTTTCAATCATCTAAATTAATATAATAAAAGATAGTCCAATTAACAAAAACAATACAAGTGTCAAATTACTTGGTCGCGTGTATCTTTAGGCGGGGCACGGTCGAATTTGCCCTACTCAAAATTGAAGGCATCATCAACAAACGACGGCCGGCTCAGATCCCAGCCGAGCCATCTTCCTTTACCCACACTTCCCTTTCTCTCTTTGCCTCTCTGGGCGTAAAACGCGAAAGGCTTCATTCTTTAGCCGTCTCCACACAAAACTTCAATTCCCTAATACGGCTCTAAACTCACACGGGTTTGCTCAGCTTGCTCCTAAACCACTGTCGATTTCTCAGAAAACTTCCTACTTCTCCTCATGTTCACGGCTCAGAACCCGCTCGTAGCTTCCTTCCGGCTCGAATTTCTTTATTATTACAGGAGGGTCTGGGCGGCAGTTGGAGCTGAACAGAAGGCTGGGTGAGCTTTCGCAAATTCCGCCGCTGGCTGTGTTTGCTCTTCCTCAAACCCTTTTTCTAATTCAGTTGGTAATTCCAAAATCAAAAACCTTGTCGTACCCCTTAATTCTTTTCGCCCCTTATATGTCTTCTAATTACTGTATATTACAGAATCTCCATAGTTCTATATTGCTGAACTTCGCTAATTTTGCTTAGAAGACAATGATCATTGGAGATTCCATTTGTAGAACATAGTTGTATAATACAGTTGATTGCATTGTAAAGTTAGGATTGGATCTTCATAGTAAAGAATTGTTGTTGTCCTTGAATAATATGGTTGTCGTCAATAAAAAGAACTAGGTAGTTAATGGATTTTTTTTTTTTTTTTGAAAAAGAACTGTTAATGGATCTTATTTATATGATATGCACCTAGTATATTGTAACGTTTGCTTATATGTGGGAACTTATTGTTATTAATGTATAGTTCTCAGAGTTTGGTTCGTTATCTCAGTTGTGCAATGTGTTGTATCTCCTTGAAATATATTGCTTCTGGGTTCTGGTAGACATCAAGCCATGGATGTTATTTCATGTTGTAGAGTATGTTGCATTGGAGCCAAAGTCGACTTTGATGGACGGAACAACCCCTCAGAACGACGAAGATGTGGATATTCCACTGGGCTCGTCTTCAATGAAAGTAAATAATGTCGTTTCAGATAAACCGAGAAAGAAGACAATGACATCAGCATTTCTCAAGTATTTTGAGACAGCTGATGATGGAAAAAGCCGAAGGTGCAAGTTTTGTGGCCAGAATTATTCAATCGCAACCGCCACTGGTAAAACTCTTAATTTGTCTCCCGCTTAGAGGATAGGTGTACTTAAAGTTGTAGAGAAAGTGACACCGTGATTAACTCATTGTCTGTGAAGGTAATTTAGGCAGACATCTAAAAAGTCGGCATCCAGGGTATGAGAAAACTACAGATGGTTTTGCAAATGAAACCCCAGCTTCTTCTGAACGTTGCAATACACCTGCTGTTAGAAAACTACTTCAGAATGATCAAGGAAAATTCCCTAAGCTGGATCTCAGCCATATTAACTGGCTTCTAGTGAAGTGGCTGACCTCCTCATCATTCCCTTCCGAAACCTTGGAGGACAAATGGCTTATAAACTCTTTTAAGTTTCTCAACCCCTCGATTCAAATCTGGCCAGGGGACAAGTTTCGAGATGCAATAGTTGAAATTTTCAAGGCAATGCAACAAGATATTAGATCTACATTGGATCAGGTTTCATCTAAGGTTGCAATTACTCTCGAATTCTGGACTTCCTATGAACAAATCTATTACATGGGCATCACTTGCCATTGGATTGATGAGAATTGGTCATTACAAAAGGTTCTTCTTGATGTTTGCCATATACCATACCCGTGTGGAGGTGCAGAGATTTACTATGCCCTTGCTAAGGTCCTGAAGATGTATAACATTGAGAACAAAGTACTTTCTTGCACCCATGATAATAGTCAGAGTGCAATGCACGCGTGCCACGCGTTGAAAGATGATATGAATGCTCATAAACTTGAACAATGTTCTTTCTGTTATCTCCCCTGTGCTGCTCACACTTTGAATATGATCATAGAAGATGGACTGACCACCACAAAAGCAGTGCTCTCCAAAGCAAGGGAATTTGCTTTGGAGATGAATTCATCCCAAGACATCTCAAAAGATTTTATTCGGCTCGCTGCAGTTTATCAAGAAGGTAACTGGAAGGTACCCATAGATACATCGATGCGGTGGAGTGGTCATTACCAAATGCTTCAACTTGTTTGCAAGGTATACCTATTAGTTCGCTGTCTTGTGATGTCCTATCCTATTAATCATAGCTCAAAGTTTTTGTATCTCATTTGATTTAGTGCCATCTTTCGCTTATATCTGCTTATTTTTGTTTTATCTTTAATCATGTTCTAGGCTAGCAAGTCCTTGGAAGCTGTGACAAGGAACCATGAGGAGAAATTAAGCGGTAGAATGCTTCTCAATCTTGCAGAGAAGAATGCTATCAGCATCGTCCATAATTATCTTGAGCCCTTCTATAAGACCACTAACAACATATGTACGGAAAAGTCTCCAACAGTGGGCCTAGTTCTCTTCTTCATGGACCATATAACCGAGATGATAGCTTCTTGTAGGGAATCTCATCACTTACCAGACTGGCTAAAGAATGCTTCGGAAGAAATGAACAAGAAGGCTTGCAGCTACAACAACCAAGTCTGCAACATACTCAATTTCATGACCTCTATCCTTGACCCTCGAATTAAGTGTGAGCTCATGCCTGAAAATCTCAACTCAGAGACTAATCTGGAGGAAGCTAGAACCTATTTCATAAGAAACTACTCGACCCATTTCTCATCCATTGTCACCTTGTACGGATCAGCTCAAGATAATGAAGATGTGGGTGGAAGTGTTTCATTCGCCGAGGAGATTGCTCGGAAGAAACGAAGGGCTAATATGAGCAGCACATCCACTGATGAATTTAGCCAGTATCTATCTGAGGCACCCGCTCCTATGCCAAGTGATGTGTTGGAGTGGTGGAAATTGAATAGCTCCAGGTATCCTCGGCTCTCTATGATGGCTAGGGATTACTTGGCTGTTCAAGCAACTTCAGTGGATCCTAAAGCTTTGTTTTGTAAAGAAGGAGATGACGTAGAGAAAAGAAGGTTTTGTATGTCAAAGGAGAATACAAGGGCTCTTCTTTGTATGAAGTCTTGGAGTGAGCGTGGGTTGAAATTGAAGTACAAAACTAGTGAAGTTGATTGTGATCGGATTGTTGATTTGGCTGCGCAGAACCATATTGCATCTGGGGATAAGAGACTCAAAAGTTGATGCAGGGTGAAATATATGGACGTGTTTACATTCCATAGAATTTGATTTTAAAAGTGTGTTTGAGAGGAGTGGGTATATATATATATATATACACATGTTAGGTGAGCGGGAGGAATTTTCCCGTATTCCACATGAAGATGAGACTGCTGATTTAGGTTTAGCAAATGAAGTATGTGTGGACCAAACCCTCCTAAGGAGTGGTATCCTCGAACGAAAGGTTCTGACTTCAAAACTTATTTCACTTATAAAAAAAATTAAGTATGTGTGGTGTAGCAAGCATGTGTGGTATACTCTTTCTAAATAGCTATATTCTTGTAGTATGCATTCCCCCTCCCCTACAAGCCTCCATCTGTTCAGGTCATTAAAATTTCATGTTCGGGTCAAATCGGATTTGGGTTGTAATAATGTCAGATAAAAACAGATTTTGGTTATTTTGGGTCTTGGTTAATATTTTTTGAAAAATTATTAAATAAGTTTATATCTAATTTCTATAAGAATATACTACTAAAGTCAGTACAATGCCTATTTTGAATTTCATTCGGATATACTAAGTTTGAATTATATTTTTTGTCATATTTATTTTGGTCATTCAGGTTTGGAACAATTTATGGTCACTATTATTTCATGTTATTCAAGTTTGATTAATATTTAATTACTATTATTTTAGGTCATTTCGGGTTCAAGTCGGTTTTAAGTTATAAACTTTTCGGGTCATTTTGGGTTTTACCCAATCGGATTTTGGATTTATTATATTTAAATATTTTTAGGTTTCGATCATGCTTCTGGTTCGGATAAAACGGCGGGTTTTCGGGTTGGGTCAAATTTTGATCACTCTACTATCAACAATGGTGTCATAGGTGATTCATCAATCAATTCAAGTTTAAGAAAACAGTCAACGAATCAAATCTTGTTTGTGATTCAGGCTTAACTTTTTTATGTTGAATACACTGTCAAAATGCATAATCTATTATACACAAAATCTGCTGAATGAATTAACTAATTACATTTTTACATCAACTCAAGCAATATACAATATTGACGCATCATCAACAATTCTAATTCATTGATAAACACATAATCAAACAGGTCGATCATTCTTAGGTTGCACAAACTAACACAAGGGCGAGACCTAGTTACGACGCGGTCATAACATATAGATCGGTACAATAGAGAAACCAATCGTCAATTAATTTTTAAACGCAACCCACCATCTGTGCAACTTTGTTAGACTTTGTCTCATTTCAAGATCTAGCTGCTGCATACCATAATAGACTACAACTCTTCTCCATCTCAATGTGTGAAAAAGCGGCATATTGGCTCCACCAACTTGCTCAGAAGTCGATTAGGAATCAGGAAACTCTAGCTGAAAAGTTCCTCGAACGCTACTTCCATCGCTCAAAAACACTACGATTTCAAAGGGACCTCACCAACTTCACCCAAGAAGCTGTAGAAAGTTTACACAAAGCTTGGGAATTATCAAGGGATTGGTCCTCAGTTGACTACATCACAACTTTTACAGGAGATGTAAGCTCCAACAATTTTATGACGGACTAACTTGTGAAACACACACGCTTGTCGACTCTGTCACTGATGGCAACTTCATCAGAAGAGCGAGAACCGAGCTAGAGGACTGCTAAAAGAGTTAACTTCTACAACCCAGCAATGGAGAAGAATGAGGAGGTCATCTACAAAGAAGGTCACTGGATTGTGTGAAACCTTACCAGAGAATCATACCACTGCTCAACTCAGCTCGATTGCTAAAAGTACAAAGAAAATAGTTCTGAGAAATAAGGAGCTGACTTAACACTTGCTGACGGGGTAAATCCAGATTAATTAACCTAAACCTACGATTGTCTGGCAGTGTACTAGACAATTCTTCCAAGTTTTAGTAGTAAGCAAGAGTTGTCGAACCGCATGAAGGAACAAGTTAGATTTCTTTCTTAGCAGAATAAGGGTAAATTAGGATTTTTTAAAAAATAGGGAAAATTCACTATATACCCCTGTTTTCTTTCGTAATTCACAATATACCCCTGTGTTTTTCGTAATTCAACTTTAAACATGCTTATATGTTGTTCAAAATTGATGAAACTTTACATGGATGATGCTAAAGTGTTATATTTTGTCCAATATCAAATATGAAGTTTTTTAAGCTCACATGTGACCTGTGGGACCCAATGAATATGCCACATGTTTATTTGGGTCCCACAGGTCACATGTGAGCTTAAAAAACTTCAAATTTGGAATTGGACAAAAATATAACCCTTTAGCATCGTCCATGCAAAGTTTCATCAATGTTGGACAACATTTAAGCATGTTAAAGTTGAATTACAAATGGTGATGGAGCGAGGGGAGGCGTGATTGAGAGCCTCTCTGAGGCATCTGGCGTGAATGGATCTTTTCCCCCAACCCTTAGTGACTTTTTATAACAAAAATAGGCATTTTTAACTCTTAAAACTGCATATTTTCGAATTCTGTACGCGGAGTCCGAACTTGGAAGTTCGGACGCATGTTAGGACAAATTTTCAGGAAGTTTCGACCTACGTCCGAACATCAAAGTTTGGACATAAGTTCGGACATGTCAGTATCCTGACGAGTGAAACTTGTTTCGGGCGTATATTCTTCGTTTGGACTCCGTTTTGCTCCCCGTTTGTTGCGTTGTGAAGCTTGTGAAGTGAAGAATGCAATTCTATGACTTTTACCTGTATTTGATACATAAAATACATCAATTCTTATCTAAACATAAATCATTGGAAAAACACATGATAAGTGAGAAATATTAGCCAAACCAATATGAATAATCAGCAAATTAAACCCTTAAAAGGCTCTATATTTCAGACTTATCAAACTTCCTCACACTTAGCTTTTGTTTGTCCTCAAGCAAATAAAGAACAAAACTCACTCCATGGTCGTAGTATCAAACCTCAGGATCAAACAAGTGCAGAAGGAAATCAAGCAAAATGGCAATCAAAAGAATAATCCTACTCTCAGTTGTAAGTTTTCGCAAACAGTGAAAAAGAAAAATTTATAAAAGCATGGAGAAGTTAGATTGCAAAAACTAAACATAGAATAGCTCAGGATCTTCCACCAATTTCATTCCTCAATCTTTGGATGACAAGGGGTGTGAAGTAATGCCATATTCCGCAATACCTTTCAACACCACACACTCATGATCTGTAACACCCCTACTGCTAATATTGTCATTACCGTCCAATCTCCTTACACATCAGATACACGCAGCGGATACATACTTACATAATGAGGGTGATACAATGCCGTTAGTCACCCACGTGACTAACAAGGCTACTGCTACTACATACAGCATCGGTCTGATGGACCGGAATCCCGAGTGTTACATATCTACCATACACACTCCGTAAACCAATAAATGCTACAATCTTCCATTCAATACAATACTTCAAATACAATACAATACAATCCACATACCGAGTTTACTAAGATCCTTATACAAGTATACTACCTCTTCCAAGTTCATACGTACTCACTAAGAGACTACTTACTACCCGTTCCTCACAAGCTACTTGCTTCTAAATACAAGGGTGTGCCTCCGGTCTCTTACCTTGACCACATCCGCTTCGGTACCTGCACACTAAAAACGTTCCCCCTAGGGGGTCAGCTTTCGCTGCGCATGATAACCGCATACCCCGCGTACTAGTGAGGGTACGCCAACCACTTGGTCGAATACATGCAGTTCATTTTCATACAAACATACATGCATACATGCTCTTATACACAATATTACAATACATTACGCAAGACATACACACATACATACACTTCATTACATACCAGAAGTACAACATAAACCATCCAATACATACTTACCTTTTTCCGAATTACACATACACATTACATACACAATATACAATAGTTAGCTTCATTGGTCCACCCGGGTTAATCGGGTGGAGATTACTCTTTTACTCGTTACTCCATACATACGCATACATACTCATACTCATACTCATACATACCTACTTACTCTTACTCTTACTCATGTTAAGTCGTCGGGACCTCCGGCCCTGGGGACTACTCCGTCCCACCTCCGGGATTTACTTGACTCACCAATCCGGGATGCTACCCATTTAAGGGATTTGGGCCGCGGACCAGTTTAAGAGTCAGGAATTGCAGCCAACCTCTTGTGACTCCGCATCCTCACGCGTGGCCGAAGCTATATCGGACTTCTACTCATTCCAATTTACTCACTTAAGTTAGGAGTTAGGTAGTTAGGAATTAGCAGAAGTCATTCATGCAAGCCACATACACAATTATAATGCTCAATACTCATTTATACAAAATACAGTACAACACTTAAGTACAATACAAGATTCGAATAAAAGTCATCATCATTCATATATTTCATGAATTATACAAACTATTGTTCAAGACAAATATCAAGAACAATGTAAACAAGCACGAGTAAGTGCAATATAATCCGATTCGTGCATTTATCTTATTAGGTGGTCAAATAAGCACACAAATCGGGGTAACCAGATTAGGATACAGGGCATGAAGAAATCATACCTTTCACCGTTGACCTTGGACTCACCGACTCTCTTCGGTGTTCAACTATTTGAATCCTATCACATACATACATTTGGATGGTTAATTATCCATAATTAACCTTACTGATTACTTTCCTAAAGTTTCCTAGTTTATACTTACTAACCCTTTGTTACTTAAATACATTTACTTAAGTTACTTACTTACAATTATTTTCTAAGCTTGTTTATAGCCTTAATGACCATTAAACATCATTAATCATGTTTTAATTAACTTATAATATCATTACCCATCCTTACTTAAGCTTTAAAATACATTCTGGAGGAAATTTGTGTTGGTCCGGGTTGGTGTCCGGGTTTACAAACCCGGACCAACTAGCTGGAACAACATACGGGTGAAATAAATGCATGGTCCGGGTTTACATCCCTATATACAAACCCGGACCATCTGTTTGGAAATGTTACGGGTGAGTTTTTGACATCGTCCGGGTTTGTGTGCTACTTTGCAAACCCGGACAACTTGTCTTGGTATGTTACGGGTGTATTTTTGGGGTGGTCCGGGTTAGTATCTTGGTTTGTAAACCCGGACCATCCCTTTGTAAAACTTTCTGTCGAATTCTAAGGCTAGTCCGGGTTTGTGTGCTGGTTTGCAAACCCGGACTAGTTACAATATTGCAACATATATAAGTTTTTGAGTTTGTTTCAATTCCAAACTTCTACCAATCTCTTCCCTAATATTTGTACATATAATCTAGCATGTTTTAACTTTGTTTAAGCATTTTAAACTAGCCCAAACCACTCTCTAAACTCCTTTGTCAATATCTGTTCACTTATAGATTTTTCCACTGTTATTCTCTTCTCTGTTACAGTTTTCTCCTTCCACAATGCTACAGATTTTTCCTTAAATCTTTGCCATTCAATACTCCCTCTACTAATGCTACTCCTAACATCCTCAATGCATTGCCTCAATCCTAGCTCCATCCCATTACTTAACTCCTTTTCTAAATCTGTTACAAAGTACTAAACTACTCACTTAAACTCTCCAGATACACTTTGTCACCACATAGGTTATCCCTTCCTCCTCCTCATCTAAGTCCTTCAATTTCCATAAAAATTTGGGCATAGGTTCCCATATATTTCTAACACTGCCCACATACATTTTCAGCTCACACATTCATTCCAATTCCCCAAATCAAGTCACACATCATTCCACACAATATACCACAATATTTTTCCTGCACATACATACTCATTACCCAATGTTTTCCCAAGCTTTTAATCATCCTTTAAAAGTTCCAAAACAGCTACATTACCTTACTCATCATACTTCAACATACCCACTACTCATAACCTCATTCATTGCTCATTTCACCTGTTTGTAAACAGCATCAATATACCAAACTCTCCAACAGAATACTACCCATTATCACTCAATAATTTCCTGCACATTCCCATTTCTTTCCTTAAGGTTTATACATGTTTTGGGATCAACTTTTGAAGCTTTAAAACATTTAAGTTCTCTTACCCATTTCACTACTACTCATTATCATTATACATCGCACATTTTAAACTACTAAAAACTATTACATAAACATTTACAAGACTCCACAAAAGAGTGCAATTTACCTTGTTCTTTACTAGCTTCTCCTTTCTTCTTCTTTCTTTCTTCCTTCTTTCTTTCTTTTCCTTCCCACCGGTTTTGTAGATTAAATTCTCTAACACTACAACCCATACACACCACCATTCAATACAAAACTAACCCCTAACCATCTTTGAAGCTTAAGGTATATTATAGGGTTTAGGAAATCGCATTACCTTGCAAGGGTGCAAATGAAGCTTGGAGTGGTTCAAGAACAAGATTTCCAACTCCTTCAACAAGCCAAAATCGGCTAGAGTGCAAAGAAACCAAACAAGGTTTTAGCTTCATTTTCGTTTTGCCCATGAGGCTAGAAAAACAAAGGAGTTTCAAGAAGATTTTTACCTTAAAATGACAAGGAGGAAGAGGTGGTTCTAATGGTGGTCTTGAAACTCCAAATGCTCCATACCCATGGAGATGAAAGTTGTTGTTTTCGATTTTTGAAAAGATAGGAATGTAGCTCTTGATGAGAGGATTCCAATGGTACAAGTTTTGTAATTTTTGGAGGAGATTTGAGGTAGTAACAAGAGGAGAGAAGTGGTGTTTTGTGTGGGTTTGTTCATTCCTCCATGGCTGTCGTTGGAGAAGGAAGAAAGAAATAGAGAGTGAGGGGGAAGGGGCTGCTACGTGAGTGAAGAAATGAGAGGATAGGAGAGAGAGAGTGTGAGTGGTAAAGTAATATATGTTACTTTTTGCTTTTGAAATGCTTTTGTCTTTTGTGAATAAAAAGAGAATAGAGAGTGTGTGAGAGAGAGAGCAAATCGTGACACACACAGCCCATGTGGGTTTTAGAATTCTATTTACAATATTGGACACATAAGTTTTGGTTATTTATGTTTCTACCCCACAACTTCCCGTTTTTGACAGTTTTTACTAATTGCTCGTTTTATTGATTTTATTGGTTCTAAAGCTTCACTAATATTTATTAATGATTATTTAGTTGACCAAAATTGTTACGAGTCTATTTGACCCGCTTAAAGACACGTTTTCCCCGGTTACCTCGAAGAACGTGTTTTAAGGTTCTATTAGCGTTTTAATTCATTATTTGGATCCGTTTTCTTCGGGAGTTGTTCCCATATATTATTTAGGTCTTATTAAACCTTTGGAATCCATATAATACGCTAACCGAGGTCTCATACCTCCTATGGTTATTTTAACACTTATTTAGCGTTTTTCGCTTTTTAAGCGTTTCTTTTTCTTTTTGGATTTATTCTCCTTACCAATATTAATTAGGTACCATTAGGCCCTTAAATACGTATTAGATTAATTTTAATCCCTATATTTAAGTTCGGGGTATTTCAATCTACCCCCCTTAAGAACTTTGTCCTCAAAGTTGTTCGAGGTTATGGGATTACTATACTTACTCATTTACACTTGCCTAATACCAAAGCCATGCACTCCTCCTCCTTACAATTCCCAAATTCGTTCCTCCAAGTTTCTCCTTTCCATACCATACCAATGTACAATAGTTACTCCAATCCATATTACTATCAGCCATCCGATTCCTCATTATAAAATTTATACATACATACAGTGCAAAGCTGTCCCCAAAGCAATGCAATACTCATCACAATCCCACAGGCACTCAGGTCATCTCGACACAGGACTCCTCTATGTCCCGTTGCCCTTGGAATAATACAATATGCTACCTACTGTCATTCTCCGGTATAAGCTTCTAAAAATTACTTACTCTCCAGTCTAAGGAAAATTCTTTTACAACTACCAATTAGAAATCTTTCTAAAGCATACAACTCCAAATTCCAATTTTTTTTATTCATTACTTCTTTCCTATGTGTGATTCTTGTGACCACTTGAGGGGATCTTCAAGAATCATTCAACCCTGATGCGATCAGCATCAGTGTTGAACTATCTTTCCACCCTAATTTGTGTTCGGTTTCCCTTGACCTGATCAGGATCAAGTTCGACTTCCCACATCAGTTTCAAACAAGCAAACAATTTAATTGTTTTCATTTTCTATCTTTTTACTCTTTCTAGTCGTGATACGAATTCATACATCTCCAAAGGATGGAATCAATCCATCAATCATTCTCACTCTACTTCCCAAATGCTTTACTCCGTGGTTCAATACCTAGATGCTCATTTCATCAACCTTCACTACTTTCATCCATTACTCTCCATCATCTCCAATATTCTAACTAAGGAATACTATACCTATGAGATTTAGTTGTCTTCAATTTGCTTCGAATAATTTACCTACGATTCCACTACTCATAAACTTCATTCATATACTACTCTCATTCATTTCGTACTACTTCTTCAAAGGCTACAATACTTGTGGAGCTCCGTCCACTACTCATTACTCTTCTTTACCAATACTCTTTGAAATACCCCGAATCTAATTAATACTTGCTAATTATTAAATAATGGAGAATTGATCTAGAAACAGATCGTTTTAGTTACACATGCTAATCTATACTTGCAAACGTGCAGACGTGTTATTTGTGAGTGGTTAGAACAGGTATAATTAACATAAAAGAAAGAAATTAAAACCCAAAAATAAACGTCGGGCTGCAAATAAATCCCGGTCGCAGTAGTATAGTGAAAATGTAAGCAACCGGATGTCGAACCGTGGGACTAATGTACATATTATAGTACCTAAGCGTGTCACAGGAGGGGGGATTAATTGACTTGTTAAATAAAATAAAAAGAAAAGATAAAATAAACTAAGTTGACAGATAAATTAAATGGAACTCTGGGTCAGGTTATTATAATCTGCATAATTAAGCTATTTCTACTGGTTTAATAATTTGGCAAGGTTCCTGTTATTTTCTTAAGGACTAAGTCATAGCCTCATAAGAACTCGTTCACCTGTAATGCAAGGTTCTAATCAAGGTTCAAGCAAAAGCCTGCGAACGGCAGAGGTGTATTGAGGAATTACATTTGCAACTGAATACTAACTTATTAAATCATAATCAAGTTTCCTCCAGTTTTACGCCTTAATTAACCTGTCTATTTATCACCTGGTCTGATCAAAATAGACTTAGTAGAGCAATTTAATAAATTCGCGAGATTTATTAAAAAAGGTGCGAGATAACCTTTAAGCGTAACAAACTGTATATAATTTAAACCAGTAAAAATATAGCATAATTAATACACACACATAATAACCATTCCCAGAGCGTATGTAAACTAGCCTAACATATTAAATAGAATAACAGAAACAAGAATGATAGAAATCATCCGTAATCACTCCGTCTCGCTCTGCTATTTTGTATACGTAGGCTAGAGGTGGATTTTGTGGAATGAAGAGAAAATAAAATGGAGAAGACGGGAGGATGGGATAATGGATCGGTAGTGTTTCTCGTGGGAAGGACTTTTTTATTTTCGAGCAGAAGCTCGTGGCTTTTATAGAAGAAAAGAAGAAGCAGGCAGAGGAGATAACAGACGCGTGAGGATTTGATTGAGCTGGATGATTGCTCTCATTTATTGCAGGGGACAGACAGCTGACAGGCGTGAATTAAGGTAGGCGACGGCGGGGTAGATAGATAAGCGAGTCGCAGAGTCGCGCGAGGAAGAAAACTATGTTCGGGCGCGATTTTAATCTTGTCCGCCTGTCAAGACCGCCTGATAAGTGGCGGTAGTGGTAGTGGTGTCCGCCTGGCGGTTGCATGTGAGGAGACCGCCTGATAAGTGGCGGTAGTGGTGGAGAGGACCGCCTCATAACTGGCGGTAGTGGTGGAGAGGACCGCCTCATAACTGGCGGTAGTGGTGGAGAGGACCGCCTGGCGGTTGGATGTGAGGAGACCGCCTCATAAGTGGCGGTAGTGGTGGAGAGGACCGCCTGGCGGTTGGATGTGAGGAGACCGCCTGATAAGTGGCGGTTGTCTCTCTGTTGTCCGAGAGGCGGTTGCCCCTGTGGTGTCCGCCAGTTATCTCGACGTCGCTGCAACCTGTCGTGAATTATTCCTCTAGATTCTTCGTTTGGGCTCCGTTTTCTGAGCCGTTTGCGTCTATGCGTTCGTCTCTTAATCTACTTCACTCCCAGCTTGGTTTTCCTCATGTTAAACCAATAAATTAGTGAGATAATAATAAAACATAAACTAGAGGAAAACTAACCGAAGTGGAGAAATGAGCAAGAAAAGTGTTAATATTATATATGAAATACACCTATAAATCATGCTCATTTGGACACTTATCACACCCCCACACTTATCTTTTTGCTTGTCCTCAAGCAAAACCACGTACCCAAGTAGGGAATGCTCAATACTAACAAATATTATTATGAAGGGTAGGATAAACATGATCTTTTTAAACTTATTGAGGAGTGTGAAAAATTAACTGCTGGTGGCATAGGTGTGCTCAGGGTAAAAATAAAATATAGAGTTTCGGGGTATGATCTAAGGTACTTCAATGTTTCTTTTAGGTGACTCTGAGAACTTTTACCATTGCCAACTTCTCTCAAGAATGGGCATTGAGGAGAAAACAAAAGGAAAAATAGATTTATGCATTTGTTTCACTTTTGCATAAGAGATGAGAAAATGTAGGCATCACGCCTTTGTATTTAAGAACACTCAACTCTCTTTGTTGGTTACCAATGGTGTCTCGCAAGTCCCTTATTATTTTGTATTTTTTCTTTCTTTTTAAACAGAGAAGTACCCCTTAGCAATCCCTAAGAGAGAAGACAGAAAGAAACCCTGAGCAATAAAATCCAACCATTTGCAGATTATTTGGTCACACCGCATATAAAATGCTCCTCAAAAGTAATCAAAATTTTAAAATTTGTACATATATCCCACAATTCATAACAGTATTTATTCTTAAAGAGAACAACCACATATAAAGGGTCCATAATATTTGAATTGGACAAACGCATGATATGGAGAGAGATTAAACATTTAAGCACAAAATGTCACCGAAAAGGGCACACTCCCCCATACTTAAATTGAACAATGTCCTCATTGTTCACCAGAAAAACAAGGGAAGGTTTCAGAAGACCTTTTTCGGTAAGTAGATAAAATAGAGATAACACAAAGACCACAATTATTCATTTAAGCACATAAACGCTCCTCTGCAGTTTTTATTTAAATAAAAAGCATAAATTAAAGAAACTAGTACTCCCCTGATTTTATTTTTGCTAGTTGGTAAAGGAGTTCCCCCACACTTGAGCTTCAGCCTCAAGTAGCGTAGCTTGGTTGCGGTGTCCACATGGAGGTGCACCTGCATAAGACACTAGAAGCAACCATTCTACAAATGGGGTTAAAAGTTAGCAAAAATAAAATTTTAAGAGAACCTTTAAAAGAGCATAAAAGCAAATAAATTAAAATTCATCCGGGTTGCCTCCCGGGAAGCTGCCCTTTTTTAACGTCTTTGGCTAGACGCCTGCTTTATTATCCTGGATCAAAACAAAACGTTACCTCGGCATATAAAATAAGAAAATTAATACTCCACAAAATCTGACGTTTGAGGAGGTACTGCCGGGAACGTAGTTCTAACAGAAGACCCGGCGGTGCAGATTTTTCTTCCTCAAATTGGAGGATGTAAAAATCCTCCTCTTGTAGGTGAGGCTCGCAGAAAGAACGCTGATCAATATCATCTTCAGAGAAAAAGGATTCTTCGAAGGTGATATTGGCGTTTTGTTTGGATATCTTGGCGGGAGGTGATGGCAATTCCTTCTCTTCATTTTCGAGGATGGAAATATCCTCATCGTCTGGGTATATTATAGAGAAGGATGGAAAATAGCGGTAATTGATTTTAGTGGAAGGAGTCTCTATGAATGGCTCGTTTGTAGTGGGGTTGTAACAGCCCAGTCTTAACCCACAGTGTGATATTGTCCGCTTTGGGCCGCAGCCACGGTTTTGTTCTCGGGGTACCATCCCCAAAAGGCCTCACACAAGGGAAGAGTATCCCCACACCTTATAAGGCATGGTTCGTGCTCTCTCCCGATCGATGTGGGAGGTGACCCCTACACTGGGTATCACACTCTACCCCCTTGGGAGCCCAACGTCCCCGCTGGCACACACGACCTGGGCCTGGCTCTGATACCATCTGTAACAGCCCAGTCTTAACCCACATGTGTGATATTGTCCGCTTTGGGCCGCAGCCCGCACGGTTTTGTTCTCGGGGTACCATCCCCAAAAGGCCTCACACAAGGGAAGAGTATCCCCACACCTATAAGGCATGGTTCGTGCTCTCTCCCGATCGATGTGGGAGGTGACCCCTACACTGGGTATCACAGGGGTGTTCTACCTCTTGAACTATTTCGCTCATTGATTGCTCTAGTAGTTGAGCGATTCTCTCCAGGTAGTCTGGTTGATCTTCTAACCAGAGTTGCTCTTGGACTATGAGACAATCCTCAAAATCATGAGCTCCCCACATTCGAGCAGTATAAATCCTGCCAATATTCAAACGCTTCTTCCATTTGCCGTATACAGATATATTTTTTTGTGTTTTTGTATAAAACAAACCACTAAAACAGATTAGAAAATAAAATGATTAGAAACAAACATAATAATAATATAAACAAAATATAAAAGAAAATTAGTATAAACAACAAACAAAAATAATATAAACTAAATATTCTAATATAACAAGTGAATAATCCGGGGCTTAGGGACTAGAATAAACTAGTCCCCGGCAACGGCGCCATTTTGCAGACGTGTTATTTGTGAGTGGTTAGAACAGGTATTTTTAACATAAAAGAAAGAAATTAAAACCCAAAAATAAACGTCGGGCTGCAAATAAATCCCGGTCGCAGTAGTATAGTGAAAATGTAAGCAACCGGATGTCGAACCGTGGGACTAATGTACATATTATAGTACCTAAGCGTGTCACAGGAGGGGGGATTAATTGACTTGTTAAATAAAATAAAAGAAAAGATAAATAAACTAAGTTGACAGATAAATTAAATGGAACTCTGGGTCAGGTTATTATAATCTGCATAATTAAGCTATTTCTACTGGTTTAATAATTTGGCAAGGTTCTTGTTATTTTCTTAAGGACTAAGTCATAGCCTCATAAGAACTCGTTCACCTGTAATGCAAGGTTCTACTCAAGGTTCAAGCAAAAGCCTGCGAACGGCAGATGTGTATTGAGGAATTACATTTGCAACTGAATACTAACTTATTAAATCATAATCAAGTTTCCTCCAGTTTTACGCCTTAATTAACCTGTCTATTTATCACCTGGTCTGATCAAAATAGACTTAGTAGAGCAATTTAATAAATTCCGAGATTTATTAAAAAAGGTGCGAGATAACCTTTAAGCGTAACAAACTGTATATAATTTAAACTAGTAAAAATATAGCATAATTAATACACACACATAATAACCATTCCCAGAGCGTATGTAAACTAGCCTAACATATTAAATAGAATAACAGAAACAAGAATGATAGAAATCATCCGTAATAACTCCGTCTCGCTCTGCTATTTTGTATACGTAGGCTAGAGGTGGATTTTGTGGAATGAAGAGAAAATAAAATGGAGAGACGGGAGGATGGGATAATGGATCGGTAGTGTTTCTCGTGGGAAGGACTTTTATTTTCGAGCAGAAGCTCGTGGCTTTTATAGAAGAAAAGAAAAGCAGGCAGAGGAGATAACAGACGCGTGAGGATTTGATTGAGCTGGATGATTGCTCTCATTTATTGCAGGGGACAGACAGCTGACAGGCGTGAATTAAGGTAGGCGACGGCGGGGTAGATAGATAAGCGAGTCGCAGAGTCGCGCGAGGAAGAAAACTCTGTTCGGGCGCGATTTTAATCTTGTCCGCCTGTCAAGACCGCCTGATAAGTGGCGGTAGTGGTAGTGGTGTCCGCCTGGCGGTTGCATGTGAGGAGACCGCCTGATAAGTGGCGGTAGTGGTGGAGAGGACCGCCTCATAACTGGCGGTAGTGGTGGAGAGGACCGCCTCATAACTGGCGGTAGTGGTGGAGAGGACCGCCTGGCGGTTGGATGTGAGGAGACCGCCTCATAAGTGGCGGTAGTGGTGGAGAGGACCGCCTGGCGGTTGGATGTGAGGAGACCGCCTGATAAGTGGCGGTTGTCTCTCTGTTGTCCGCGAGGCGGTTGCCCCTGTGGTGTCCGCCAGTTATCTCGACGTCGCTGCAACCTGTCGTGAATTATTCCTCTAGATTCTTCTTTGGGCTCCGTTTTCTGAGCCGTTTGTCTATGCGTTCGTCTCTTAATCTACTTCACTCCCAGCTTGGTTTTCCTCATGTTAAACCAATAAATAGTGAGATAATAATAAAACATAAACTAGAGGAAAACTAAACCGATGTGGAGAAATGAGCAGAAAAGTGTAATATTATATATGAAATAACACCTATAAATCATGCTCATTTGGACACTTATCAAAACGTTACGTGAATTAATGTTATTACACGTGCGCATGCAAACTCACGCATGCAAACGACACGAAAAACAGTCGTTTACCATAAACGCTAACTAGCGTAATTTTACTAAACATATTCGTACAAACATTCATGTACAATTTTAACAAGGACTAAACTTCTTGCATAACTAGCTCGATATAAAGAGCGTCAACAGAAAAGAACAATACCAACATGTATACAAACGAGCAACGTAAATACTTTACGAATGCCTAAGCATCTATAAATGCTACAATAAATTGAAATACACATTAGATAAATGTAACAACTTATGTTACACCTATGTATATATTATGAAGATATAATAACTCATCAAAGGTCAAAGATGCGCACTAAACATCTTGACAAGAAGAACGTTCGTAAAACGCCTTAGAAAACATATGGTCAAGCATGACCTTGTATGACCTTCTAAAACTCAAACCAAATGGTCATACACTCATTATATAATATATAAACATATTCCCTAAGCTACATTTAGTCAAAAACACAAAACGCTCGGGAGTGCTCACGCACGCCCCTTAAGCACGAAAAGCCCGGACGAGTGCCGAGGTGGCACAAACTCTATAAAATTAATTCCTAGAGTTCCTAAGATCATTATTAACCATTCTAAAGAGAACCCACGAAGTGGCTTCTCAAAATTCAACAAAAACCACAGGAGGATTTCTTAGCGCTCCTTTTTGCCCGGGAGTGTCCCGATGGCCCGTAAATTATGTCACGGGTTAATGTAACCCCATATAACTCAATGTAACATCTTAATATATGTTTATTTACTATAATAAGTGTTTATAAACACTTGGAACTCATAAAGACAATTTATTTTACAAAATATCCTTAGAGCACAAAAACACACCTTCGGGTGTCACAAAAACACGTTTTACGCAATTACCTTGTAGTTTTTGACATGCCACGAATTAAGAATATTAAATAGGGTTAAAATGACCCTCTAAATAAATTAATGGAAGTGTCAAAAAAGGTGCTCTATACGGGCCGATTTTATGTCCATAAACTAGTATAAAACTTACATTAAAAATTTATAAAAGGCATAAGACATGATGACTCACCTTCCCATGTGTTAGGATACTTAATGTCAAAGTATGTAGGTATCATTTGACCATCAAGCTGTCTAAATAATGCCATGGAACAAGGCCAAGTGAGCTAGACAAAAACAAAATGCAAAAATTAAAAAAGTGGATTCTTATTCCACCTTTTTTTGATTCCTTATAATTCAAGTGACCTAACATGATTGTCCTTGGCTCTTCATTACCGATTGAGACCCCCCATTTGACCTTGAAATCGTGCACCTACAAGGAAGAAGAAGACAAGTTACAAACATTGAAAACTCAAAGGAATAAAGCATTACTTTTCTTACCTTGTCATTTAGCTCACATTATTTTCCTCCACCTTGCCTTGTCACACCACATGGCCGAAAACATGCACCTAACATGGGCATTTATTGAGCCAATAACTCATGTAATAAACTAAGGAAAAAGAATAGTCATTTGACATTGAAAATTAACAAAACAAAAATCAAATTCCAAATTGCATTCTCTTCTTACGTGAGCTTAGTCTCATTCTTCCCCTTGCACACTTCACTCACGAATTGGTAAGGCTCTCTCCTCTCTCTTCTTGATTCATCTTCTTCCTTTGAAGCTCTTAAGTCCATTAATGGAGTTTTAACTTCTATCTTCATCTTTAAGGAAATTTCCTAGCATTTCTTGTCAAGCCTTGAAGCAAAACTCTTCCTAGCATACCTACAAGGATTCGGCATCAATTAGTACTCCAAGGAGGTTGTCCAAACCAACATTAAACCAAGGAGCATCTCAAAGTTATCTTAAGGTAGTTTTAATGCTTGTAAATCCTTAAAGCACATTTTTATGTGTAACCAAATTCTACTTCTTCTAAGGCTCTTTTCTTCTTCATTTTCATGAAGGAAAACTTGTTCTTCATCCACCTTAAGTGAGCCGAATTTATAAGGAGAAAAAAAAACTTAAGGTAAATCCTTGCAAAACTACTTACAAATCTACTTAAGATCTTTATTGAAGATCTAACTCCTAAACTCCTTCACCACTTGCATATAACCGAAGTGGAGCATCAAAATTTCCTTGGAGAAAGCTTGGAGATTCAAGAAGAGTTCAAGCACTTAACCATCCTTGTTAAGAAGTAAGTTTACTAAGTAAATCTTTATGTTTTAAGCCTTGTCAAGCTTCTAAAAATTATACAAAAATTATGTACATCTCCTAGGTTATATAAAACCGAAACTACATGGTATAATATACCAAAAATATAATCTATAACCTATATGGAAAATATTTACCTTAAGACACATTTTTGTGTCATAAAATTTATCTATGTTAGGTACAAATTCAAACCGAATTACCAAGGGTAAAAATGTTCTATTTTGAGCTAAGAATCAATATAAGACATTCCAATAATTTTTACATGAGTTATATAACTCCTATGAATTTATGTATAATTATTTTGACATATAAATCCACTTTTATATACTATATGGTCACTATTTAATTATGGCCGAATTGTCTAAGTGAAAAATAGGTTTTTATGAGCTACTTATGTATATAAACTTATACTACAAAGTTTGGTGAGTTAAAAATATTTTATTAGTGCTTAAATGACTAATTAATTAAGTTATGTGGCTAAAATGTAATTTTTACAAAGTTTGGTGCATATACTATAAAAACCGAGAGTTAAGGGTGTCCTTGGGATAAACATGATATAATATAAGGTTAGGAATTAAGTTTATGAATTTTAGATAATTTAAACAAGTGTTAAAATAACAATTTATAAAGTTTTGGGCTATTATGTAATTTATAAAAGTTATTATGAAAGTTTGGAATATAATATGGGGCGAATTCATAATTAAGAGAATCATGAAGTTCACTTTCGAAATTATGAGGAATTAAATATTTAAACTATAGTTTATAAGTTATTAGATAACTATTATAAAGTTTGGGGTGAAAATGTAATTAATGGAAAGTACATGACCAAAGCCGAATTACTTTGGGCTAGTTTTGTAATTTAAGAATTTATATGTACTTATTCAGCAATTAAGAAGAACTAACAATTAAAACTATAGTTTATAAGACATTATGTAAAGGTTATAAGATTTTTGTGGTTAAATTGTAATTATTGAAAATATTACATTAAGGCCGAAAGTTTGAGGGGCCAAATTGTAATTTTCGAAAAGTTATAATGTTCAAAAGTCATATACCAAAATATTAATGGTGGTCTTGTAATATAATTAAATAAGGAATTAAAACTACATAATATAATGAGATTAGAGTTGAAAAGTAAGTATAAGAAAAATATGGCAAAGCCGAAAATGAATGTGGCTAATTGGTGATTTACTGAAGTTATGGTGTTCAAATAATAATTACTAAATTTATAGTGGTTGTTTAGTGAATTAATTAATTAAGGGAATGAAACTATGTATTATAATGTATTTTGGAGTATAAAGTAAAGTTTAAGAAATAAATGTGGTTATAATAAGATAACCGAAAGGTATGTTGTATTTATGGGAATAAAAACATTTGTAGGTCCTATATGGATATTTAGGAATATAGAAAAGGAAATTATGATTTAAGGATTTATGAAATTAAAATTATATGATATACAAGTACAAGTAATTCATTTGTAACGAAATAATATTTGTTGGGGTTAGTTTGTGAATAATAAAAGATATGGGAATAATATGTCCATGTGTGACATGTAAATATAGTTTGAAGATTTATTAAGTAGTCATGTCATTTAGACAATTAGATATAAAGTATCATAAATAATACATGTGTATGAAATATATATATTTTAGATTTTAAGTAAATCAAAAGGAAATGAATAAAATGAATTTAAAGTGGAAACACCAAATAATATTTGGAGCTATAGTATATTTTAAAATAAAGCTAAGAGGAGGATTAACTAAACATGTCATTGATAAAATTATAAATTACTATGTCATTTGGACAATGGTAAAACATGTAACATCAATGGTACATGAATATATAGTTATATACATTAAAGGATTTAAAGATAAGTCAAAGGAAATAACAAATAAGTTATACACCAAACCATAAGGTAATTAAAAGAGATTACCACGCAATATAAGTCTTATAAATTAGGAATACATGTTTTGGAAATATGTAAATACCTTAAATAGTAATAAGGAAAGGAGGTTAAAGAAACTACCAAAGTATAAAGAAAATAAACCTCACACGAAATAACGAATATGAAATCGTTTCATGAATCAATAAAATTATTATATGAGAGTTACATAATTAACACTATCAGTTAATCCTATTCTAGGACATTGTTTGACCAGACGTTGACCAGGGTATAATCAACTGCAACCTACGGTGAACGGTATGGAATTCTTGCAACCTGTTTGCTTCCGGATTACACCGGCTTGTGTGCCATCTGTTGTATGAATTAACGACCAAGATAATTAATGTAAAATGTTGTTTTACTCTTGTGCACTGTTGTGTTATTATATATGCGTGAATGTTGCTAACTACGACGTGTATGTCCCACGCATACAACACTACAATACCAGTGGATTAAATACCTACGCTTTATTGTACCGAGAACTTGTTCACAAGTTTCTCACTAACTTCACTTTATAACAAACGTCATTATCCTAAACGTGATAATTGACAATACACATTGTGTTCTTATTTATCGTCCTTATATGACACCTAACAATTCTATACTACGAGAACGAGGAGCCCAGTTGGATCTGGCCATGCATGCTACAAGAGTTGTACCTGTCTCAGGTCGTCTCCTATTCAGTCTACGTCGCGACGGAACATTTCAGTGGAAAGGAAGACTTTATTCCTCTCGAGGGTTCAATTCCCAACAGTTCAGTGGAGAGGAAGACTTCATTCCTCTTGAGGGTTCGATTCCCACAATTCTCAGTACAGGAGTTAACTACGTTATCTTCTGAGGGTCTAATTACCCAACCTTTCAATCTTAACGAGGTCACTATGCCTTCACTATTTGAGATATACATTTATACCTGTCAGTCCCATTGTGTGGACTCGACTATCATTAAAGGATTACAGTTCATCTAACTTGACCTTCTGCAGTCTTGTTCTATGTGACATTATTGTCCTTGTGTGGATACTTGATATTATCATGACATGCTTATTTACAGCTTTATAAATGAACTGCATGTATTCGACAATTAGTTGGTGTGGCCCTGTAGCCGATGGGCTGCACGTTTTTCATACCGGCAAACTATTTTGCTGAGCCATTTCATGGCTAAACAATTCCAGGTACCTGAAGAATGAAGAGATTACCCGACCGAGTGTAGGCGGGGTAGAATTAAGACAGGGGACTGTTATCACCAGGAATCATTTTACAAGTACTGTACTTTTATTATTGCCTTTTGATGTTTTAAGAGGTTTGTATTCAGCGCTCAGACCGTAGCATTTGTAAGTTATTTTGGAGTTAGCCTTGTTAGCCACATGGGTGACTAGCGGCGTTGTAGCACCACCCGTTGTTATGTATATATTTTCCGCTGCATTTCCAGTTATCTTTGGGAGCTATCATTGTACAGGTTATTGGATTTCGGGTTGTGGTGTTACAAAAAGTGGTATCAGGGCGTAGTTGCGCTCTGAGAACTGAGTACAACCAAAATTAGCCTTGGGATACGGGGTGTGTGATAGAACAGTGAGGAATAGAAAGTCAGATCTTACTTGGTCCGCCGATGGGCGTTAATAACTGTTCAAACTTACAGTAACTACAAACCATGACCTGCCTAAATAACGAGCGGATGCCATGAGAAGGAATACATTAATTAAAACAAATACTTAAGACTACCTGAACTGGCGAAAGGGTTTGTTGATGACCGTACGACGCCAACTGTCATTCACACGGGAAGCTGACGACGAATAACAGTGACGCTATACCGATGACAACCAGAGAAGCTGACAATACTGCCAAGTATACAATGATGATGGAATAAGAATATATCTTAATGGACGTACACTGCATGATGATCCAACCTGCATGGCGCACTTGCTACAACAAGTGCTGCTCCAGTAAACCAAATAAAGGCGAACGAAGACCTACACGGAAAGAAAAACACTGAATTTTATGGGATACCCAGGCACTGAGCTTGCTGCCGAGTGCGGGACTGGAAGATCTTACGATTCCTTATTTACTTCGCGAGAAGACCGTGCGAAACCTTGAAATATGACTATCAGTATAGTCCTACAAAAATAACCAATGATAATAAAAAAAAATCATAACAGAGTCTCACTATATATAATCAAACATCCAACGTAAATAAACACGGGATGTAATACCAGCTCAAATACCAAGGGTCTCAGCTAGTATCATTACAGTGACAATGCTGGACTCCTAATAAACAGTGAGAGAGAACAAACTTAAATCTATATTTTCAGAAGTTGATAAGTGCGGAATTTATCTATATTTCTATGCTTAATGTGATTAATATTTTATTGGTTTATATGATAAATTCCTTAATTATATGTTATTTTATGTTATATGCAAAGAACTTCCCTCACATGTGGTTTTATGCTAAAACAGGTTAAAAACACTGAAGAAAATGTCTAAGAATACATGTCAAGAGAAAATGTCTAAGAATACATGTCAAGAGCTTAACAATTATACCCAGATCAATATTTGATCGACAACAATTGCGCGCTTGGCCTATTCACGCACGCGACATTCTGGAGACCTGGGCTCAATTAGAGGTGCAGACCAGGATGAAGGAGTGGGCTAACATACATGATCAGACATGGGCTGTGGAAAATGTCAGAGGCTTTGACATGGGCCCATGCAGAGAGACAATAGAGAGGCGCAGGCGTCAAAACAGAAGCAGTACTACATTTCGAATTCTTTTGATTTATTTAACTGGGCTGAATACAAGGGACTTGGACTTACGTGCATGCACATGAGACAGTGGCACTTTGATGACATGGACAGGCGAATGGACTGAAGAAACCGTTTATATGCATGGCCATATAACATTTGAGGAGATATCTCGATTGTACAGATGCATGGCCCATGACGTGCACAATATAACTCAATCTTCTTTTCTGATTTTTGCCGTACAACATACATACAGAAGCTGGGCTTTTGTTGACTTTCTTGGCCTGGAACACATGATAAGCAGCCATGCACGTGATTTGGGTGGCACAGCACTACACATAAGCATATATACATGCAGAATTTGAGACAGGCCGCGTACAAGACGGAGCCGCCTTTGACTGATATAAGAGAATTGGCCCACTAATCAAGAGGTAGTGATGACGTTAATGATTGATGGGAATTAAAATGTTGCTGGGCAACAAAGAATTCGGGCCACGTACAGACAAATGACAAGCGCAGCAAATTCATGCCCGGCCGATGTAGACGTTCGAGAGAGGCACGACGAATTTGAGTCATTGAAATACCCCAAACCTAGTTATGTTGTTTAAACACCTAAATATGGTATATAAAGACTAAAAAGAGTCTTAGAAACATTAGTAAACAAATTTAAACAAAAGAAAACACAAAATGTGCTTTAAAGTCAATAAGAGCCAAAATGTGCTCTAAGCTTGGGATAAGCTTGGTTAAGACCTAATGAACTTACCAAGACCTCATTTATATATTAATGAACATATTAAACCAATTACCAAAGAAAACCAAGCTTGAAAACAAGTTTAAACACAAAATGTGCTTTAAGGAGTCTTAAAGCACATTTTTGAAAAATTGTCTTGTAAATGAGTTTTGAATGGCTAAATGTCCATCATTACTCTTAAATATATGTGTACTATATAGTGTCACATTTGGAAGTCTATATCAATGGGAAATCAAAAATTTCACTTCTATGTGCCTTGTTTTTATGAATAGTGATTTTATAAGCTATTTTGTAACATATGTTTGTATAAGTAATTAAATGTTCAACAAAGACTAAAATACCCCCATACTACTATTGGGGGCCGGTTTTTAAGGTTGGTGACACACCACCCTTGTTAGCATGTTAAGAAAATAAAGAAGACTACTTAAGTTACCTTTTTACTTTATAAAGCATAAATATCTTCTTAAAGCAAATTCTATCTCATTCTCTCATTTCTTTCTTCATTCACACGGTTCCAAACACCTTCTTCAACCTCTCTTCTTCATTCTCTCACGGTTTGCAATAGTACACACCACCATCTCCATCTTTGATCTCTTGTAAAATCTAGCTCACTTGTCCAAATCAAAAACAAACACCACCAATCTCTTCCTCTCATCAAGCTCTTCATTCCTATCTTCTCAAAACTTCAAGAGCCCCATTTCGGTGCCAAGGAGTTCCACCATTGAAGGAGCTTGAGCTTGTATTCCATGTTTTTGTTGTGACCGAAAATACCCATTGATGGAGCTCTTTGTGTGACTTTGTTCTAGCTTCATTCCAACTCTTCATGGACTAGGTGGAGTCCTCTCTTGTTATATATTCAAACTCTCTTCAAAGATCAAGGTAAAACAACTACATTAATGTTTTTGAAAAAAATGTAAAATTAGGGTTTACAATGAGATGAAGCTTATAGCTTGAATACTCATTATAATGTTTGTATATTGTTTAGAACTTGACAAGGAATCAAATACCTTACCGGTTTTTATAAGGAAACAAGAAAGAAGTTGTTTGGAAAAGAGGTAAATCTACTAACCTAATGTTGTTTAATGCCTTAGGAGAAATGAGCTTATAATGCTTATTAAAACTACCTAAAGAGCAAATGGTGAATGACTTAGTAAAGTGTTCTCAAGAGACTAGTAAAAGGCATATGTGTGTTGAGTGTATTTGCAGGTCAAAGGCAAATATATTGTGGAAATGCAGTGTTTAAGAATTATGCACTTTAAGGGCCTAAGAGCCATGCATTTTAAGGGCCTAAGTGCCATGCAATTTAAATTATGCACTATATGTAGTGCTTTATGAGTGAAGTTTGTGTATAATAAAGTGTTCGATGGATTGTTAGTATTCTTGTGTGTTTAATGGGGAGAACAATGTGCTTTGGTGTAACAAAATGCTAGGAGAACCTATGTCGAAATTTAGGAAATGTATAAGGAGTTCAAGATGTTTTAAAGGAATTTTGATGAACTAGGAAGTGTTCTAGAGTGTAACAAGGACTTAGGCATGATCTTGAGGTTTTAGTATGTACCAAAGTCATTTTGGACTTAGGTAAAGACTTAGGCAAACTTTGGTAAAATAAGGAGAAAGTGTAAACTTGGAAAAGAATTTCAAGAATGACATAAGGAGTTAGTTGTGAGAAATAATGCTTAAAAGATGATGTTAAGATGAGGAGAAAGCATTTTGGGAAAGTAGCTATCATAGGTGAGAAACACCATTTAGAAACCTAGTGTAAAATGTTATAAGTGTTAAGGAATTTTACAAGGAAATAAGTAAAGGCTTAAGGAATTAGAAAATGAGTTTCATGGATGTTGTATGTGGATATAAGGGTACCAAATGTTGTTAGGAAACATTAAGAGGCTTTATGAGAAGTTTGGTGAAGATTTGACAAAGTTTGGGTAAGTTTAGAGGACGTCCGACCCAGGGGTCCGACCCAAGTTTGGGTCGGACAGCCTCTGTTAGACGGCAGGAAATTGTTCTGGAATGGTCCGACCCAGAAGGGTGGGTCGGACATGGGTCGGACGGTCATGTTTCAAAGGAGGGAAAATGTTCTGGAATGGTCCGACCCAGTCGAGTGAGTCGGACGTGGGTCGGACGGGCATGTTTGTAAGGCGGTAAAATGTTCTGTAATGGTCCGACCCAGAAGGGTGGGTCGGACATGGGTCGGACATGTATGTTCTGAGGTCGATGAAATTCTCTGGAATGGTCCGACCCAGAAGGATGGGTCGGACATGGGTCGGACAAGTTAAATTTTTCCAAACCCGAAAACCACTGGAAGGGTCCGACCCAGTTGTGGGTCGGACGGTGGGTCGGACATACCAAAACTTAAAAAAAAACAGAAAAGAATGTGACTTATGTAGTTAACCCTAGGTTGTATAATGAAGGTAACCTAGGGTAATATAGACACTAAAACATGTCATACAATTATGTTAAATACTTAGTAAGTTTGAAGTTAAATAAATAATTAACCGATGTTATTAACTATGTATAGGAGTGACCTACGGAGGAAAACAAACGAGGCAAGGACCGAGGTATGGTTTTCTTGTAGTCTGTTGCCTACCGGTTTACTCCGGCTTGTGTGTTGTTTGTTTTTCTGTGTGTTTATGACTTTGTAAGATTAAACCATGTAAAGAGTTTACAGTTGTTAAATATTATTATGTTGTTAAGTATGACTCTCTCTTCCCTTGTGTGTGTCTAACAAGACTTGACCTATTATTGTGAATTGTTTGTTGAGTTCAATGATGAACTACTAACAAGTGCTAACGGGGGGAGTGAGGAGTCCGGTCTGTTCCGGCCACGCGTGTGAGTATGGGAGTCGATGTCATAACCGGTTCGATTCTCTCTGTATGTTATGGTTGTGTTTCCAATTTGGTTTCCAACCTTCCCTTTAGCTTAACCAAGGCTATTTTACTGACTCACGTCGGGCCACAGGGGCATACTATGTGTTATTTCGGTGTGCTTGGATCACTATATCCGAGGCACCTTGTGTTAAGTTAACCGTTCAATCTAATAGGACGGTAACGAGTTATGTAACGAGCTTAGCATGAGCATGGCAACATTCTCTAGGCTCTCAATGGGGACTAACTGTGTTGGTTCTCTTCCTAAAAGGAATTGTATGTGTGTGATGTGTGTGATGATGTGTACAATACCCATGTTATATTATATATGTATAAGTTGTGTGTTTTAAAATAAATGCCATGTCATCATGACAAATAGTTTGCGCGCATCCCGGTAGCCGATGGGCTGCGCGTTAACCATACCAGCCAAGGGTTGCTGACCCCCTCGGGGGATCCATATTTCTTTTACTGCAGGATGAGGATCGAAGAAGCGGAGTGGCTCTAGATCCTAGGATGTAGTTTACTTTGAGTACTTTTGGAAGTTGGCCCGGGATGCGCCTGTGCTCCCGTGGCGTGTTATATATTTGGTTATGCAGTTTACAGTGACAGTATACAGTGAAGGACATATGTAAACACTCGGTATTTTGTTGATGTATATATGTGGTTGTTAGTTCTATGCTCGGGAGTCTGATCATCAGACCGGTACACTTGTATTTATTCAGCCTTGTTAACCACGTGGGTGGTTGACGGCGTTGTAGCACCATTCGTTTAGTTACTGTTTAGTTGTTTATATTCCGCTGCGATTTCAAATAATGTGATGTGCGTAGTAGTGGTGTTACAAAAAGTGGTATAAGAGCGAAGTATCGCTCTGATGACTAGAATACCGAGCTTAGGGATATACCGAGTTAGGAAACCTAACTACAGTTACCTAAGTGAACAGTTATGGAAAGGTTAACCACTAACTAAGTGTGGAGATACCTTATTATCGGGAAGCGTTACAATCGTTGGACCGATAAGTGTGCAAGCATGTTGCTAATGAATATTCATGTGAATTCAGATGGCAGGTAGACCGCGAGGTAGAGGCCGCGGAAGCGGTACTGGTAATATGGGTGACCAGGGCGAGAACACTACGGCTCAGGTTATGGCTGAGGTAGTAGCAGCCGTCGTAGCCCAAATGGTACCCCAGCTTGTGGCTGCAATTCAGCAGGGGCAGACGCCCGGAGTTCAACTACCACCACCGCCACCGCCACGAGAGACCAACTGGGTCAAGGCGTTGGCTGATTTGAGGCCACCCTCATTCAGTGGGGAGACCGATCCCCGTAAGCTCGAGGCGTATATCTCCGAAATGGAGACCGCCTTCGAAACCCTAGCAGTACCTGAGCAGGTCAAGGTTCGACTTGCTGCCTATTACTTGAAGGGCTCGGCACAGAGCTGGTGGAAGCTAGTGCGAGAGGGCAGAGTTGCTGACCCGACTTTTCTATGGAGGGAGTACACGGCTCTGCTGCGAGCCAAGTACTACCCAATACATGTGCAAGAGGCCAAGCGCCTGGAGCTGGACAGTTTGAGGCAAGGGGATAAGATGACGGTAGATGAGTACTACTCAGCCTTCATCGGACTTATCCACCTGCTACCGGATCTGGGTTACTCAGACCGGATCCTTGTGAACCGTTTCTACAACGGACTGAACTATCGCCTACGCTATGGCATGGGGCCTACTGGATATACCACTTTGCAGGTAATGAGATTACAGTGTAATGTGAATAAGTGTGTACAATGTGTTAATGTGTTGTGAATTTATTTGGCGGGGCATAACTGACACCCTAAATATAGGAGTGCTATCATGCCGCTGCAATTGTGGAGATCACCGTCCGTCTGAGGGACGAGGAGAGTGCGCTCAAGCGCAAGGCTATGAACGAGGGCCAAGGCACGCAAGGGCAGTGGGGAGGAAAGAAGAAGAAGTCATACCCCCAGTCCCAGAAAGGATAGCAACAGGGTGGCAAGGGCCAGACCCAGACCACCACTGTTGAGGAGCCTCTGCAGCTCACCTATGCGTATGCGGCCAAGCCCCTACGTTCTTACCCACCTAAGGGTAATTGTCTAATCCTGTGTGATAAGTTAGAGTATATGTTGATAAGTTGTGAGACAAGTATTGATTGTGTGTGTGATAGCAGCTAGCACGGGCTCTGGACCGGAGCGCCACTATTACTGCAAGTGGTGCAACGGCGACCACCCCGGCAAGGACTGCAAGGGTAACGATGTGCAGTGCCGATACTGTAAGAAGATGGGTCACCGCGATCACGAATGTTGGCAGAACCCAAACAGTAGGAGCTACAGGCCCAAGGGGCAATGGAAGGGTAAGGCCACTACGACCACCGATGGCCAGAAGACGGCGAACCAGCCACCCCCAGATCAGAGGTACACAGAGTCCCAGAAGGGGAAGGGGTCGGGGTCCAACAAGGCCACCCTGAATGTGGTGGACCGGTCTGAGGCGCCAGGGCCCTCTTCTAGACCAGGTACCGCCTAAAATGTTGAATGTAATAAGTGTTTGCATACCGCATTCCATGCATGTGTGTGAGTGAGTTTAAGTAGACAACCATGTGAGTAAGTAAGTAAAGTATAGTGTGAAAGACACCTAATTAGAGTACTCTAAACTTAAAGGAACCTTCAATATATGTTATCCAATCCCACCCACACCAAACCCTGAAGAAACCACCATCAACATCACCGACTTTCCATTGGAGCAATGTCAGGTCATCCAGCCAGGTATGATACTCTTAAATGGATACCTGACACCGGAAGCACAAATCCATATCATCAGACGATACGACGAACTTGGAGCAAAACCAGGAGGGTTCTACACACCCGAATACCCGAACGGATCAAGAATGCAATTAAAGATGATGTGCATGGGTAAGGATTGGAACCCTTACACCAAGACATATCAAGAAGTGCGAGCTGGAGATGGAGCAACGGTACCAAGTATACCTGAGGAGTTCCTTGCGGTCGTTAATCACGCCGTGGGAATTGCTCAACAAGTTGAAACGAATTCAATTCCAAGTGTGAAAGCAGATCTATGCATTGTGAACTTCTACCAGAAAGGTGGACGGTTAGGTATACACCAAGACAAGGACGAGTCACCCGAGTCTCTAAGTAAGGGAGTACCCGTGGTGTCTTGGTCCATTGGTGATACCGTAGTGTTTGTGTATGGCGAGCAGAAGCGTGCTGACCTCGCAAAGAAGCTACTGTTGAAATCGGGAGATGTATTAATCATGGGTGGGCAGTCAAGGATGCTATACCATGGCATCAGAAAGATCAAACTGAACACCGCACCGTCGGCAGTGATCAATGCCACACACATGAAACCCGGACGTTTGAATTTGACCTTCAGACAGTTTTAAGCCTTGTATAATTATGTGATGTGATAAACCAGTGTGTATTAAGGATGTTGTAAGTGTTAATCATGGCGACAATATGAGCCAATGAATGTTGTAAAGAGATTGTGTTAATGAATAAAGTGGAGTTGTTTGAAGCATATAAACCGTGTTGTTACCCAATACTTATTAGTTTGCCAATGAATTAGGCTGTGCACTCGGAACGGGAGGTATACTGAGTGTCTGCAATGAGGCAGAAGCCGGCAAGAGCGGCACAATCCTCACCGGTACCTTTCCAGTGAATGGCGTGGACGCTTCGATCTTGTTCGACTCCGGAGCCTCACACACATTTATTTCGCTATCTTTTGCGAAGAGGCTGGGGTTAGATGGTGATGAGATGCCAGACTTCTTGGTCACTCTCCCATCGAAAGAGCGGATCAGGTGTACCCGCTACCACCGAGATGTTATTGTACGAATCAGAGATGAAGAGTTTCCGATCGACTTGATAGAGTTCGACGGACTTGGCTTTGATGTGATTGTCGGGATGAACTGGTTGGAGCGGTACAAGGGCAGAATCCTGTGTGCCGAGCATCGACTGCTTCTTCGGAGTCCATCTGGGGTTACCATATCTTACCGCCAGAGGCCCAGGGAGCCTTCGACTCAGATCATCACCGCCATGGCTATGTATCATGAGTTACGACGAGGGAGTGATGTATACCTCTGCTATGTCTAGGACATAGAGAGAGATCCAGAGTTTAGCCCAGATGTGCCGGTAGTGTCGGAGTTTCCTGATGTATTCCCTAAGGAACTGCCGGGCATGCCGCCAGCACGAGAGGTTGAGTTTGAGATTGACTTGATTCCGGGCACCGGACCCATTGCGAAAGCACCTTATCGTATGGCTCCAGCAGAGATGACAGAGCTCAAGGAGCAGCTGAGAGACCTACTCGAGAAGGGCTTTATCCGCCCTAGTGTTTCACCATGGGGAGCGCCGGTCCTCTTCGTGAAGAAGGACGGTAGCCTCCGCCTGTGTATTGATTATCGGGAGCTGAATGCTGTCACGGTGAAGAACCGTTACCCTTTACCACGCATCGACGATCTATTTGATCAACTGAGGGGAGCATCAGTATTCTCCAAGATAGACCTACGTTCCGGATACCATCAGATTGCCATCCGTGACAGTGATATCGAAAAGACAGCATTCAGAACTAGGTATGGGCACTATGAGTTCACAGTTATGCCGTTTGGCTTATCAAATGCACCAGCTAAGTTCATGGACTTAATGAACCGCTTGTTCCAAGATCAGTTGGACAAGTCAGTGGTAGTCTTCATCGATGATATTCTAGTGTACTCGAAATCGAGAGGTGAGCACGAAAGCCACCTGAGAAATGTGTTACAAACGTTGAGGAAGAATCAGCTGTATGCTAAATTTTCTAAGTGTGAATTTTGGTTGAACCAAGTATCATTTCTTGGACATGTGATTTCTGAGGCCGGGATCGCTGTCGATCCGGCAAAGATAGATGCAGTGCGCACCTGGCCTAGGCCGAAGACAGTTACCGACATCAGGAGCTTCCTCGGTCTGGCAGGTTATTATAGGTTTGTGAAGAACTTCTCCAGTGTCTCGAAGCCGATGACTTCCTTGATGAAAAAGGATGTACCATTCGAGTGGACAGTCGACTGTGAGAGTTCTTTCACAGTCTCAAGGATGCTCTAACATCTGCACCGGTTCTGACGCTACCAGACGGTCCAGATGGGTTTGAGGTCTATTGCGACGCATCAGGCAGGGGTATGGGTTGTGTGTTGATGCAACACGGGAAGGTCGTAGCTTACGCCTCCCGACAGCTGAAGAAGCATGAGGAGAACTACCCTACCCACGACTTAGAATTGGGGGCCATTGTCTTCGCACTGAAGATATGGCGACATCACTTGTATGGGGTAAGTGTGACGATTTATTCTGACCACAAGAGTTTAAAGTACTTGTTCACTCAGAAGGAGTTGAACATGAGGCAAAGAAGGTGGGTTGAATTTCTGAATGACTATGACATCAATCTACAATATAAGGAGGGTAAGGCAAACGTGGTAGCTGACGCATTGAGTCGCCGAGCACACTCTTTCCATTCGTTAGTCTCTCATACTGGCTTGGTTGAAGAGGTGCGGAGTGCTCAGATGACGGATCAGTACATGATGGAGATTAGACAGAAGCTTATTGATGGCACATTCGAGGGTCAGAAGTACGACTTCAGACTCCACGATGATGACCTGATTAGGCTTAATGGCCGACTGTGTATACCCAGGAGTAGCACTGAGTTGAAGGAGCGCATATTGAGTGAATCCCATTGTTCTACTACTTCGATTCACCCCAGAGCTTCAAAGATGTATAAAGGTATGAAAAGATATTTTTGGTGGACTGGAATGAAAAAGGATGTGAATGACTATGTGTTGAGGTGTCTCACTTGTCAGAAGGTCAAGTTTGAGCACCGACGGCCTGGTGGTATGGTACAGCCAATGCCAGTGCCGGAGTGGAAGTTCCATGACATATCTATGGACTTCGTAGTAGGGCTTCCACCTGCAAGGGGAGGTCTGAATATGATTTGGGTTGTTGTTGACCGACTGACCAAGGTGGCCCGATTCATTCCGATGAAGGACACCTGGAAAGTGGCAAGACTGGCAGAACTCTTTGATAAAGAAATTGTAAGACATCATGGTGTACCAAAGACAATTGTATCTGACAGAGATACCAGGTTCTTATCCAGATATTGGAAGTCTACACGAGAGGCATTGGGTACCGAACTGAAATTGAGTACAACGTTTCACCCACAGACCGATGGTCAGAGTGAGCGCACCATTCAGACACTTGAGGATATGCTACGTGCATGTGCACTTGACTTTCAGACCAGCTGGATTGATAAGTTACATCTGATCGAGTTTAGTTACAACAACAGTTACCATGCTTCGATCAAGATGTCTCCCTTCCAGGCCTTGTACGGTAGACCATGCCGCACGCCATTATGCTGGGATGAGTCGAGTGAGACGGTCATTATAGGACAAGAGTATCTTGAGCAAGTTCAGGCAGAAGTTCGCCAGATCCGGGCTAACATGAAAGCAGCTCAGGATAGACAGAAGTCGTACGCAGATGTGCGCCGACGCGACCTGGAGTTCGCCGTGGGCGATCAGGTATTTTTGAGAGTATCCCCCATGAAGGGAGTATTTCGTTTTGGCCAGAAAGGCAAGTTGAGCCCAAAATATGTGGGGCCTTATGTTGTGACTGAGCGGATCGGCCCGGTAGCTTATAGACTTGATTTACCCGCCGAGCTGGGCAAGGTACATGATGTATTTCATGTGTCCCAGTTGAAGAAATATATGTCTCATCCGTCTCATGTACTTCAGCCTGAGAGGCTAACTTTAGAGCCGACCATGCGATCAGTGGAGACTCCCGTACAGATCCTGGATACTAAGACTCGAGACACTCGCCATAAGTCCGTGAGACTGGTGAAGGTCCTCTGGTCTAACCATGACGTCGAGGAGGCCACTTGGGAGCTGGAAGATAAGATGAAGGCAAAGTACCCGTCATTGTTTACTTCTTAGTGTTTGTATGTATAGGGTACGGGGCGTACCCCTATTTAAGGGGGGTAGAGCCGTTTTGGTTATGGTTGTGTGCGACATGTATATGTATACATTGTCTATGTTATGTTACAGACCGCTGAGTCTGAATAATGTTGTGATGTTTTATTGTTTAGACCGTGTGTCCGATGTAAGGTAAATATGTTATTAATGTGATATGGAAGTGTTGTTGATATGTGTTCTCATGTTCTAATATTTAGGATATGTGGAAGTATGAACTTTGGGGACAAAGTTCTCTTAAGGGGGGTAGATTGAAATACCCCAAACCTAGTTATGTTGTTTAAACACCTAAATATGGTATATAAAGACTAAAAAGAGTCTTAGAAACATTAGTAAACAAATTTAAACAAAAGAAAACACAAAATGTGCTTTAAAGTCAATAAGAGCCAAAATGTGCTCTAAGCTTAGGATAAGCTTGGTTAAGACCTAATGAACTTACCAAGACCTCATTTATATATTAATGAACATATTAAACCAATTACCAAAGAAAACCAAGCTTGAAAACAAGTTTAAACACAAAATGTGCTTTAAGGAGTCTTAAAGCACATTTTTGAAAAATTGTCTTGTAAATGAGTTTTGAATGGCTAAATGTCCATCATTACTCTTAAATATATATGTGTACTATATAGTATCACATTTGGAAGTCTATATCAATGGGAAATCAAAAATTTCACTTCTATGTGCCTTATTTTTATGAATAGTGATTTTATAAGCTATTTTGTAACATATGTTTTATAAGTAATTAAATGTTCAACAAAGACTAAAATACCCCCATACTACTATTGGGGGCCGGTTTTTAAGGTTGGTGACACACCACCCTTGTTATCATGTTAAGAAAATAAAGAAGACTACTTAAGTTACCTTTTTACTTTATAAAGCATAAATATCTTCTTAAAGCAAATTCTATCTCATTCTCTCATTTCTTTCTTCATTCACACGGTTCCAAACACCTTCTTCAACCTCTCTTCTTCATTCTCTCACGGTTTGCAATAGTTCACACCACCATCTCCATCTTTGATCTCTTGTAAAATCTAGCTCACTTGTCCAAATCAAAAACAAACACCACCAATCTCTTCCTCTCATCAAGCTCTTCATTCCTATCTTCTCAAAACTTCAAGAGCCCCATTTCGGTGCCAAGGAGTTCCACCATTGAAGGAGCTTGAGCTTGTATTTTGACATATTATTACTCTCCTTTGCTTCTAGGTAAGGAATCTCAAATAAAAACTACATTTCCTCCATGTTTTTGTTGTGACCGAAAATACCCATTGATGGAGCTCTTTGTGTGAATTTGTTCTAGCTTCATTCCAACTCTTCATGGACTAGGTGGAGTCCTCTCTTGTTATATATTCAAACTCTCTTCAAAGATCAAGGTAAAACAACTACATTAATGTTTTTGAAAAAAATGTAAAATTAGGGTTTACAATGAGATGAAGCTTATAGCTTGAATACTCATTATAATGTTTGTATATTGTTTAGAACTTGACAAGGAATCAATACCTTACCGGTTTTTATAAGGAAACAAGAAAGAAGTTGTTTGGAAAAGAGGTAAATCTACTAACCTAATGTTGTTTAATGCCTTAGGAGAAATGAGCTTATAATGCTTATTAAAACTACCTAAAGAGCAAATGGTGAATGACTTAGTAAAGTGTTCTCAAGAGACTAGTAAAAGGCATATGTTGTTTGAGTGTATTTGCAGGTCAAAGGCAAATATATTGTGGAAATTCAGTGTTTAAGAATTATGCACTTTAAGGGCCTAAGAGCCATGCATTTTAAGGGCCTAAGTGCCATGCAATTTAAATTATGCACTATATTGTGATGTAGTGCTTTATGAGTGAAGTTTGTGTATAATAAAGTGTTTGATGGATTGTTAGTATTCTTGTGTGTTTAATGGGGAGAACAATGTGCTTTGGTGTAACAAAATGCTAGGAGAACCTATGTCGAAATTTAGGAAATGTATAAGGAGTTCAAGATGTTTTAAAGGAATTTTGATGAACTAGGAAGTGTTCTAGAGTGTAACAAGGACTTAGGCATGATCTTGAGGTTTTAGTATGTACCAAAGTCATTTTGGACTTAGGTAAAGACTTAGGCAAACTTTGGTAAAATAAGGAGAAAGTGTAAACTTGGAAAAGAATTTCAAGAATGACATAAGGAGTTAGTTGTGAGAAATAATGCTTAAAAGATGATTTAAGATGAGGAGAAAGCATTTTGGGAAAGTAGCTATCATAGGTGAGAAACACCATTTAGAAACCTAGTGTAAAATGTTATAAGTGTTAAGGAATTTTACAAGGAAATAAGTAAAGGCTTAAGGAATTAGAAAATGAGTTTCATGGATGTTGTATGTGGATATAAGGGTACCAAATGTTGTTAGGAAACATTAAGAGGCTTTAGGAGAAGGTTGGTGAAGATTTGACAAAGTTTGGGTAAGTTTAGAGGACGTCCGACCCAGGGGTCCGACCCAAGTTTGGGTCGGACAGCCTCTGTTAGACGGCAGGAAATTGTTCTGGAATGGTCCGACCCAGAAGGGTGGGTCGGACATGGGTCGGACGGTCATGTTTCAAAGGAGGGAAAATGTTCTGGAATGGTCCGACCCAGTCGAGTGAGTCGGACGTGGGTCGGACGGGCATGTTTGTAAGGCGGTAAAATGTTCTGTAATGGTCCGACCCAGAAGGGTGGGTCGGACATGGGTCGGACATGTATGTTCTGAGGTCGATGAAATTCTCTGGAATGGTCCGACCCAGAAGGATGGGTCGGACATGGGTCGGACAAGTTAAATTTTTCCAAACCCGAAAACCACTGGAAGGGTCCGACCCAGTTGTGGGTCAGACGGTGGGTCGGACATACCAAAACTTAAAAAAAAAACAGAAAAGAATGTGACTTATGTAGTTAACCCTAGGGTGTATAATGAAGGTAACCTAGGGTAATATAGACACTAAAACATGACACACAATTATGTTAAATACTTAGTAAGTTTGAAGTTAAATAAATAATTAACCGACGTTATTAACTATGTATAGGAGTGACCTACGGAGGAAACCAAACGAGGCAAGGACCGAGGTATGGTTTTCTTGCAGTCTGTTGCCTACCGGTTTACACCGGCTTGTGTGTTGTTTGTTTTTCTGTGTGTTTATGACTTTGTAAGATTAAACCATGTAAAGAGTTTACAGTTGTTAAATATTATTATGTTGTTAAGTATGACTCTCTCTTCCCTTGTGTGTGTCTAGCAAGACTTGACCTATTATTGTGAATTGTTTGTTGAGTTCAATGATGAACTACTAACAAGTGCTAACGGGGGGAGTGAGGAGTCCGGTCTGTTCCGGCCACGCGTGTGAGTATGGGAGTCGATGTCATAACCGGTTCGATTCTCTCTGTATGTTATGGTTGTGTTTCCAATTTGGTTTCCAACCTTCCCTTTAGCTTAACCAAGGCTATTTTACTGACTCACGTCGGGCCACAGGGGCATACTATGTGTTATTTCGGTGTGCTTGGATCACTATATCCGAGGCACCTTGTGTTAAGTTAACCGTTCAATCTAACAGGACGGTAACGAGTTGTAACGAGCTTAGCATGAGCATGGCAACATTCTCTAGGCTCTCAATGGGGACTAACTGTGTTGGTTCTCTTCCTAAAAGGAATTGTATGTGTGTGATGTGTGTGATGATGTGTACAATACCCATGTTATGCTATATGTATAAGTTGTGTGTTTTAAAATAAATGCCATGTCATCATGACAAATAGTTTGCGCGCATCCCGGTAGCCGATGGGCTGCGCGTTAACCATACCAGCCAAGGGTTGCTGACCCCCTCGGGGGATCCATATTTCTTTTACTGCAGGATGAGGATCGAAGAAGCGGAGTGGCTCTAGATCCTAGGATGTAGTTTACTTTGAGTACTTTTGGATGTTGGCCCGGGACGCGCCTGTGCTCCCGTGGCGTGTTATATATTTGGTTATGACAGTTTACAGTGACAGTATACAGTGAAGGACATATGTAAACACTCGGTATTTTGTTGATGTATATATGTGGTTGTTAGTTCTATGCTCGGGAGTCTGATCATCAGACCGGTACACTTGTATTTATTCAGCCTTGTTAACCACGTGGGTGGTTGACGGCGTTGTAGCACCATTCGTTTAGTTACTGTTTAGTTGTTTATATTCCGCTGCGATTTCAAATAATGTGATGTGCGTAGTAGGGGTGTTACAGTCATGGACCGACATTCCTGACAAAGGGCACATACTTTGAAAAGATAATAAAATAGGAGAGATTAGAAGACAACAGAGCAGCGGCAGACCAAATTGAGTGGGACGGAGACTTTTATCATTAAGAGGCGCAGACATTATGGGCTACAGCATGCACATGATGGAAATTGTTATTGTGGGATACAGCGCATATATATGTATATTAAGGTCGGCGACAGAGAAGAAAAAGGGAGACATTACGTATGAGACTAGCAGGATATATATATTTGTACACACAAGAAGAGAATTCAAAAAACCTAACTGCAGAGAGCAGCCGTTCGAGAGCGTAGCAGTTCGAGAGAGGGGAAGAAATTCTCAAACCCAAGGCAGTCGTTCGAGAGCCGTGCAGCACACCAAGAGGGAACTATCAGTCAGTCTTGACAGACCGGAGCAGAAGACAGAGAGTGGATTCATCATCGTTCTTCAATTAGATGACGTTTTCTAATCTCTTAATTATCGTTATTATTTCTTTGTCTTCGATGTCTGAGTAATTGTTAGAATTCTGGTTTTATTATGGACAACTAGTTTATTGTTTCTCTTTCTGAGTTGTTAAATATAAATTCTATATAGATTGTAGTTTTGTTCCTAGTTATTTATTGAATTCTCTTGTGATTATTTATTGCTTGAGTTTATTTGGTATGAATTGCTTACAAGTGAGAACTGCGGCGTTCATTAGACCATAGGAATATTACCAGTGAAACTACAGATGTTAATTCCTGGGGATTAACTGACTAGAAACCAGATGAAAAATTAAAGCTACTAGTTAATTTGTAAATTCGTAACGAGAGTTAGGATTTGGGAATTGCTAGTAAGAATCTATCTTGCGGGAGACCAGTTTTAGATTAATTTAGATCAGAGGTTGCAATCTAGAATTTAGAAAACACTCAGGAAGGGAATTAATAAACTAGGGAGAAATAGTAAACCAGGATTCACCCTTTTAGATTTATTAGATAATCACTTTTATTTGTTTTCAGTTTATTTAATTATTTGATTTCTGCAATCAAACCCCCAATCTATTATTGTTATTTTTCCTTCAGTTTATTAGTTAGATAGATTAAAGATTAAACTAGACACAGCCTCCTTTGGTTCGATAACCTAGGGAATACTACCTAGGAAAACTTGCTACGACAGACCAGTACACTTGCTGCAATACGTTTTACCCGTACAAGTTTTTGGCGCCATTGCCGGGGAGGCACGGTTATTTAGTTTAGTCTTTATTCTATTTTTCTTTTATTTATTTTGTTTTGTTTAGTTTTATTCGTATTTTTTTCCTTTTATTTTATTTTGTTTTGTTTTGTTCGTTTAATTTATTTTTAGTTTAGTTTTATTTTCTATTAATTTGTTTATTTGTTTTTAATTAGTTGATATTAAGTTTTGTTCGTTTGATTGATTTTTTTTATATAGTCGTTTTGTTTTTAGGATTAGTATTTTTTTAGGCTTATCTTAGTTTATTATTATTATTTTTTTTATTATTTTTTTATTTAACTTTGTGAGATTAGTTTAATTTTCTGCTTAGTTTAGTTTAGTTTTTGTTATTTGTTTCCGTTCTCTTTGTTTTTTTCTTTTCTTTTGTTTTTATTTCTTTGATTTTGATTTATAGGAATTTGTTTAGTTTAATTTTATTTACCTTTTCATTCATTGTTGTTTTTATTTATTTTATTGTTATGTACATATTTTTATTTTTATTTTCTTCCTTATGTATATAATTCATTTTTCTTTTTATTTCAAGGTACTTTGATTTGATGGCTGGATATTACAATCCGCCAGGAGGTTGGCCTGGATATTACAACCAATTGGTTGTATGCGAAAGGTGTGGAGGAGACCACGAGCGTGCTTATTGCCCAGTTGTTTCTTCTAGTTTGGAGGATGCTCTAAGAAGTTTTATATTGTCTAGCCCTCTTGAAGCACGACCATCTCCTGAACACTATTATCCTGCACAAAGTTACAGCCAGTGGGTTATCTGCCAGACATGTGGAGGGGATCATGAGAGTTCACAATGTCAAAGTAATCTATCTAGCTTGGTAGCTGCTCTTGCAGATTTTAACAAAAAACATGGCGAATCAAACCCCGGTTGGCATGAGTCCTTCAGGATGGATATGAAGGAGATACGGGAAAGTAATGCAAGAATTTTAGCCCATCTAGATGAAATATCACAAAAGCTTGGAGGTGAACCGGTTCTTGAGATCGAACAACCTACTGCAGTAGCTGAGTGGAGTGATACGCAGCTTGATCATTCGATCCCTGAAGTTGCAGACACACCTGAGGTGGAGATCATGGAGAGACCAGAGCTAGAGATTGAGCAATGTGTTGAATCTACAGAGTTAGAGAATAATATAATTCATGAAGCTATCCAGTCTACTCCCTCTCCACCCATACCCGAGCAAGAGAGTCTTCCAGTTGACTTCCTTCCTTCTCCTGCTGTTGAGCCATCAGAGCAGAGTTATCTCATCGACTTTAAGGAGCCCTTGATTCCTGTTGAAATTGAGATTCCTGTTGAAGTTGATGTTCCTATTGGTTCTTTCTTTGAGCTTTCACCAGATGACAAGGATGTTTACATCCTTGAATTTGAGAAGGAAGACCAGCCAAAGTGTGATCTTCACATCGATCACCCACCTCAGCACAACCACCTGACGCATGATCGTTGGAGTTTACACATTTATATTTGGAGTGTTGAGGTTTTATTTCCATTTGATCGAGGACGTTTTATGGAGATATATGATGCCCGCCTCACCCACCCTTTGGAACCCACATCGACATTCATTTTCGATCCTGGTTAACCACAGGGAGGTATGGTCTAGCCAAAGACGCTAAAGAAGGGCAGCTGGGTGGGAGGCAACCCAATGTTATATTTTATTTGTTTCTTTTTAATTTCAGCTTTAATGTCTTTTTGTAGTTATTTTCCTGGTTTTGTTGTCTATTAAACTTTTCACTCCGTTTTGTAGTTTTGGTTGCTTTGTTGTCTTTCTTTTCAGATGAATTCTTCATGGTGATACTGCAACCAGGCTGCAACACTTGAGCAAAGCTCAAGTGTGGGGTGGAGTCACTCTACACATTGCAACAACAAAATCCAGGGGAGTTCTAGTTTTTTTCTTTTAATTTTCGTTTGTTGTTAATGACTGCTCTGCTGTGTTTCCTTTGGACATAACTGTTTTTCTGCGAGCTTTGAGTTTTTTCACTCCTGCCTTGTCACACAATGAGGACATTGTTTAATTTGAAGTGTGGGGTAGAGAGTGATCTTCAGTTATCACTTTAGACCACTAGTTTATGATTGTTTTCAGCTTCTCTAATGCCAATAAATGTTGAATTTTGGGTGAGAATATCCGTGGAAGTTTGAAATTGAGCCTGATGACAACCTTAAAAATCTTTCTGCTTAAAAGTTGTCTTTCCGGAATTGTTTTCCCTAAATTTACTCTATTTTCACTGAAATTTGATGGATTGGCTGATTGTGGAGACTAAATGCGTTTAGCTTTGGATCTTGGGAATGATATGAATGTTTGGAATGAAAGGATAAGGCAAGGTACTCCTCTGATCAAAAATTTCCTAAACCGAATCAGGCCTCTTTTATCTGGTTATTAAGTCCTCGGGGGGTGCTTTAACACCTATCTACCTAAGGTTTTTTTGATCTGGGATAGTTGACCCAAAGCCGTTACATGGATAAAGAGAAAAGTCTGGGTGAAGGAACAACTATGCAATTAATTAAATAAATTGTTTGTTTTTATTTCTTGACGAAGAAAAGTTTTTGCATACAAAATATTTAAGTGTAGTTTTTATTTTAGTTATTGATCATGAGTGCGTGGTGTTGAAAGGTATTGCGGAATAAAGCATTACTTCACACCCCTTGTCATCCAAAGGGTAATGGAAAGAAATTGGTGGAAGGTCCTAAGCTAATTTGTGTTTCAGTTTATGCACTTCAGTTTATTTCATGCTTTTATTAAAATTATTCTTTATTCACTGTTTGCGAAAACTGATAGCTTAGAGCAGATTGATTTTTCTGATTGTCATTTTGCTTGTTTTCCTTCTGCTTGTGTTTGATCCTAGAGTTTGATGTTTTGGTATGGAGCAATTATATTCTTTATTTGCTTGAGGTCAAGCAAAAGCTAAGTGTGGGGTAGTTGATAAGTGCAGAATTTATCTATATTTCTATGCTTAATGTGATTAATATTTTATTGGTTTATATGATAAATTCCTTAATTATATGTTATTTTATGTTATATGCAAAGAACTTCCCTCACATGTGGTTTTATGCTAAAACAGGTTAAAAACACTGAAGAAAATGTCTAAGAATACATGTCAAGAGAAAATGTCTAAGAATACATGTCAAGAGCTTAACAATTATACCCAGATCAATATTTGACCGACAACAATTGCGCGCTTGGCCTATTCACGCACGCGACATTCTGGAGACCTGGGCTCAATTAGAGGCGCAGATCAGGATGAAGGAGTGGGCTAACATACATGATCAGACATGGGCTGCGGAAAATGTCAGAGGCTTTGACATGGGCCCATGCAGAGAGACAATAGAGAGGCGCAGGCGTCAAAACAGAAGCAGTACTACATTTCGAATTCTTTTGATTTATTTAACTGGGCTGAATACAAGGGACTTGGACTTACGTGCATGCACATGAGACAGTGGCACTTTGATGACATGGACGGGCGAATGGACTGAAGAAACCGTTTATATGCATGACCATATAACATTTGAGGAGATATCTCGATTGTACATATGCATGGCCCATGACGTGGACAATATAACTCAATCTTCTTTTCTGATTTTTGCCGTACAACATACATACAGGAGCTGGGCTTTTGTTGACTTTCTTGGCCTGGAACGCATGATAAGCAGCCATGCACGTGATTTGGGTTGCACAGCACTACACATAAGCATATATACATGCAGAATTTGAGACAGGCCGCGTACAAGACGAAGCCGCCTTTGACTGATATAAGAGAATTGGGCCACTAATCAAGAGGTAGTGATGACGTTAATGATTGATGGGAATTAAAATGTTGCTGGGCAACAAAGAATTCGGGCCACGTACAGACAAATGACAGGCGCAGCAAATTCAAGCCCGGCCGATGCAGACGTTCGAGAGAGGCACGACGAATTTGAGTCATGGACCGACATTCCTGACAAAGGGCACAGACTTTGAAAAGATAATAAAATAGGAGAGATTAGAAGACAACAGAGCAGCGGCAGACCAAATTGAGTGGGGCGGAGACTTTTATCATTAAGAGGCGCAGACATTATGGGCTACAACATGCACATGATGGAAATTGTTATTGTGGGATACAGCGCATATATATATGTATATTAAGGTCGGCGACAGAGAAGAAAAAGGGAGACATTACGTATGAGACTAGCAGGATATATATATTTGTACACACGAGAAGCGAATTCAAAAAACCTAACTGCAGAGAGCAGCCGTTCGAGAGCGTAGCAGTTCGAGAGAGGGGAAGAAATTCTCAAACCCAAGGCAGTCGTTCGAGAGCCGTGCAGCACACCAAGAGGGAACTATCAGTCAGTCTTGACAGACCGGAGCAGAAGACAGAGAGTGGATTCATCATCGTTCTTCAATTAGATGACGTTTTCTAATCTCTTAATTATCGTTATTATTTCTTTGTCTCCGATGTCTGAGTAATTGTTAGAATTCTGGTTTTATTATGGACAACTAGTTTATTGTTTCTCTTTCTGAGTTGCTAAATATAAATTCTATATAGATTGTAGTTTTGTTCCTAGTTATTTATTGATATCTCTTGTGATTATTTATTGCATGAGTTTATTTGGTATGAATTGCTTACAAGTGAGAACTGCGGCGTTCATTAGACCATAGGAATATTACCAGTGAAACTACAGATGGTAATTCCTGGGGATTAACTGACTAGAAACCAGATGAAAAATTAACGCTACTAGTTAATTTGTAAATTCGTAACGAGAGTTAGGATTTGGGAATTGCTAGTAAGAATCTATCTTGCGGGATACCGGTTTTAGATTAATTTAGATCTGAGGTTGCAATCTAGAATTTAGAAAACACTCAGGAAGGGAATTAATAAACTAGGGAGAAATAGTAAACCAGGATTCACCCTTTTAGATTTATTAGATAATCACTTTTATTTGTTTTCAGTTTATTTAATTATTTGATTTCTGCAATCAAACCCCAAATCTATTATTGTTATTTTTCCTTCAGTTTATTAGTTTGATAGATTAAAGATTAAACTAGACACAACCTCCTTTGGTTCGATAACCTAGGGAATACTACCTAGGAAAACTTGCTACGACAGACCAGTACACTTGCTGCAATACGTTTTACCCGTACAGAAGTCAGGAAAAATATACTTCCTTAGTAGTGCCAAGTGCTACATATATATATACATATGATTGGGAGGTTATAAACCTAAAACTTTTGAGGAGTATTGATATATTTCAGAGGGAGGAGTATCATAAAATATACCTACCCTATTTGAGGCACATGTCCTACTCTATCCTTATGGATTTATATGAGCATATGTCTTCCATGACAGCTCAATTTGAGAATGTAAGTAAAGAACACCTGAGAACAAATGAAGTTTCCTTCCAATGTGGTATAAATTTTTATACGATTATAGCAACAAATAACTCTCTATGGAGGCAGGGTAAGCTATATTGAGAGTTGAATTCATATAAACACTAAAGTTGAATGAGGGGTTAAACTTTTAAGGGGGGGAGAACATACCCCTGACTTGCAACAAACGTTTTACACGTGAACTTTCCTAACGAGATATACTAATCTCCATGATTATAAATTCTCTATTTTATACACCTAAGCAATCTATTTTTGGAAGCCAATGAGTTTGTGGATTAACCATGTATCTGAGAGATAGAAACAAACCATAAAGTTGATTGTCTTGTCACCAAACCGTAGGATTCAAACTGGGAACCCCTTGTTTGGAAGGGTACTATTATTTAAGTATAATTAACCTAGGGTGAACACATAATTCACCTGATCCATGAAGTTTAAATATAACAAGAAAAAGGCCAAGCTTAAGGCGGAGAGATTAATACTTTATGGGATCTTAATGGTAGAATGGCTTATAAAAACTTTTCTTGGAGTCTCAATCCAAATTCAGAAATAACTATGACTGTCTTTATTCTAAGTGATGGTAACCAAGTCTAGGCAATGATCAAGCCTTGATAAGTTAAATAGTAGATAAAGCCTTTTAAAGAGAAGAGTATATTCCAAGGTATCCAAGTCCATGACTGAATTTATTGCTTGTATGATGGGTCCAAGAGTCAAAAGATTGCTGAATATATTTGTTAGACAGTGTGTGTCTAGATGTCTTGACAAGAACGTATCTTTTATGCCAAGAGGAAAACTGGCTACCCCGCTTGATGGTTGATGAAAGGAATTTAATTCTGGGGATTAAGGAATACACTAGTTTCAAGTGTAAGTTACAACAGTTACTAGAGTAGTTGTGTAATAATTAAGGAAGAATGTAGTAATCACCACGTCACAAAGTCTTGATAAGATAAAATTTGGACATTTGCAATTATGTGGTTGTTTGATATTTGACGTGGGAGGTCGAACTTGGTCCTGGTCAGATCAAGGGAAAACCAAACACAAAATGGAGTGGAGGGATAGTTCGACACTGACGCTGACCCCGGCAGGGTTGGATGATTCCTGAGGCTCCCTACAAGTGGTCACCAATATCTCTGTGATAAGTAAATATTTGTTTTTAAGTCCAAACTAAAATCTGTCTAATAAAGTATATTAGATGTTGAGAATGTAAGTTAAAAGTTAAAGTAACCAAGCTACCCTGAAGAGACTTAACAGCTAAAACAACTCCGCGTTGTCGGAAAAATAGTCAACTATGAAGGAAATACTAATTTTTATTATACCATAAGTCATGGTAATAAGTTAAATATGAGATCAAGAGACATCTACCTATAATGTGAGAATTTACAAGCTACCTTCTAAGTTATGGCCTTATTGCCATCTGAAGGGAAGGATCGACTTTAAGTCTTTCTTTATAAATTCAAACCCAGTATATTAAATGGGAACCCACCTATAAGAAACTTTATACTAATACTCACATGAGTTATTTTATAAACCTCAAGAACATGTGGAATTATGAGAAAATTATACCTTGTTAGAAACCTTAACGGGAACCCTACTGTGGTATACTTAATGAACAAACAATAAAGGATCGGTTATGTCCTACCGACAATTGGCGAATCGATAATAACAGGAAATCTTCTATACTATAAACAAGATGCACGGCTTGACCGTAGCTCATACATTACATTGAAAATGAAAACCGAATATGGTAACAGTAAACCCAAATACCTGAACCACGGGATGATGACCTGAAGGTCAAAGAGAAGAACTTTAATATACCCTAGTATTTATTCAAGACCCGAAGGCCGACGATTACAGCTACAAGAGGTGACGAACAGAAGACAAAGTCAAGACCAACAAGAATACTACAACTATTTACAACAACTGAACCACTGAATGCATCAGCAACACCGACAAAGATGATGGACCCCACTATCAGGACGTTACCACTATCAAAGGAGAATACATCAGAAAACCAATCAGGTACGTAATAATATACATCAAGAAGATACCCCATATACGAAAGCAACTAGCGGGAGGAACACAGGAAAGGAATCAAATCTGATAAAGAGCAAAACGCCTCAGTAATATCGACGAGAAGAATCTTAGTGGAATCACCGTCATGAGCAGCTATCACAAATAAGCATACAGGCACAAACAATCAAGTGAAACTCGTGAAGAACTCAACGATGAAAGGATAATGGAAGATACATGACATGTGTTTGAGCATCACAGGATGGGCAAACCCTACAATATTATTGGAAGCCGACGTACAGTAACAAGATATACAATGAAGAATACCAAGCTATGCTGCGACTAACAGCTACTAAGAGACAAGATAATCAGGAGCGGTGGCATACCGCGACACATCAATCCGACAGTCTAAACAAGACATGGAATAATTTGACAACAAACAAGATGGAAGATCACCTTCACCCATACATACGGGATTCAAATATAAAAGCATGATAATGCAAAATAAAACATGTCAGAGAATGCATGAATTCTTAGGGGCAATACCCCGTAAACAGACAAAAGTCCAGTCAAGATCAATAATGACAATCAAACGAAAATAATGGTGAACACAACTCATCAACCCTACATGTGAACATAAAGAAACTTAAATATACCACCTATGAAGCGCATTTAGGACTATTCCAAAATGATTGAACATTACTTATTCAGAGTCGCGCAACGGAAGCGGGTGGTCCCATCAGTTAAAATTATCTACTGAGCTCAAGGGAAATGCACAACGTATTTCACGTATCTTAACCAAAATATGTGCCATACCCACCTAAAATCTTACAGCCGAGAGGCTATCTTTTAAAATAATCGTAAGCTTTAAATAAGAGTGAAGATTGCTCACTATTTCCAGACAAGTTATGATAGTCTAGGGTACGGGGGCGTACCCCTCTTTTTAAGGGGGGGAGAGCCTACCGCGTTTTAGCATTTTAGCATGGAAGTACACTTTCATTGTACTGTTGCACTGTGATTTGTATGTGAACAAGTATGACTTTGTGATTCTATGAACTCTTACTTGATGATGTGTACTACGTTACACTAGCATGAATGGATTATGTGTACTACGTTACACTATATTGAAGCTACTTTGGCACTACGAAATTATGTGTACTACGTCATACTATATTGGAATGACTCCATGTTTGCATGATCTGTACCTTGCTACACTGCTATGAATGAATTACGTGCACTACGCGGCACTGCACTAAGTGGTTTTGGTGATGACCTTTCATGCTCATTATACTGTATGTTAAGATTGAATATATACTACGAACTGAGAAGTAGTGGAACTTGGGACTTGATCCCTAAAATAGAATTGAGTTGTGGATGCTTAGTGGAACTTGATTCCCCACAACCATTTGAACTTAGATATGAGACTTCGGGGCGAAGTCCTTTTTAAGGGGGGTAGATTGAAATACCCCGAATCTAATTAATACTTGCTAATTATTAAATAATGGAGAATTGATCTAGAAACAGATCGTTTTAGTTACACATGCTAATCTATACTTGCAAACGTTACGTGAATTAATGTTATTACACGTGCGCATGCAAACTCACGCATGCAAACGACACGAAAAACAGTCATTTTACCATAAACGCTAACTAGCGTAATTTTACTAAACATATTCGTACAAACATTCATGTACAATTATTAACAAGGACTAAACTTCTTGCATAACTAGCTCGATATAAAGAGCATCAACAAGAAAAGAACAATACCAACATGTATACAAACGAGCAACGTAAATACTTTACGAATGCCTAAGCATCTATAAATGCTACAATAAATTGAAATACACAATTAGATAAATGTAACAACTTATGTTACACCTATTGTATATATTATGAAGATATAATAACTCATCAAAGGTCAAAGATGCGCACTAAACATCTTGACAAGAAGAACGTTCGTAAAACGCCTTAGAAACATATGGTCAAGCATGACCTTGTATGACCTTATAAAACTCAAACCAAATGGTCATACACTTATTATATGAATATATAAACATATTCCCTAAGCTACATTTAGTCAAAAACGCAAAACGCTCGGGAGTGCTCACGCACGCCCCTTAAAGCACGAAAAGCCCGGAGGAGTGCCAAGGTGGCACGAACTCCTATAAAATTAATTCCTAGAGTTCCTAAGATCATTATTAACCATTCTAAAGAGAACCCACGAAGTGGATTCTCAAAATTCAACAAAAACCACAGGAGGATTTCTTAGCGCTCCTTTTTGCCCGGGAGTGTCCCGATGGCCCGTAAATTATGTCACGGGTTAATGTAACCCCATATAACTCAATGTAACATCTTAATATATGTTTATTTACTATAATAAGTGTTTATAAACACTTGGAACTCATAAAGACAATTTATTTTACAAAATATCCTTAGAGCACAAAAACACACCTTCGGGTGTCACAAAAACGCGTTTTACGCAATTACCTTGTAGTTTTGACATGCCACGAATTAAGAATCTTAAATAGGGTTAAAATGACCCTCTAAATCAATTAATGGCAGTGTCAAACAAGGTGCTCTATACGGGCCGATTTTATGTCCAAAAACTAGTATAAAACTTACATTAAAAATTTATAAAAGGCATAAGACATGATGACTCACCTTCCCATGTGTTAGGATACTTAATGTCAAAGTATGTAGGTCTCATTTGACCATCAAGCTGTCGAAATAATTCCATGGAACAAGGCCATGTGAGCTAGACAAAAACAAAATGCAAAAAGTAAAAAGTGGATTCTTATTCCACCTTTTTTTGATTCCTTATAATTCAAGTGACCTAACATGCTTGTCCTTGGCTCTTCATTACCGATTGAGACCCCCCATTTGACCTTGAAATCGTGCACCTACAAGGAAGAAGAAGACAAGTTACAAACATTGAAAAATCAAAGGAATAAAGCATTACTTTCTTACTTGTCATTTAGCTCACATTATTTTCCTCCACCTTGCCTTGTCACACCACATGGCCGAAAACATGCACCTAACATGGGAATTTATTGAGCCAATAACTCATGTAATAAACTAAGGAAAAAGAATAGTCATTTGACATTGAAAATTAACAAAACAAAAATCAAATTCCAAATTGCATTCTCTTCTTACGTGAGCTTAGTCTCATTCTTCCCCTTGCACACTTCACTCACGAATTGGTAAGGCTCTCCTCTCTCTTCTTGCTTCATCTTCTTCCTTTGAAGCTCTTAAGTCCATTAATGGAGTTTTAACTTCTATCTTCATCTTTAAGGTAATTTCCCAGCATTTCTTGTCAAGCCTTGAAGCAAAACTCTTCCTAGCATACCTACAAGGATTCGGCATCAATTAGTACTCCAAGGAGGTTGTCCAAACCAACATTAAACCAAGGAGCATCTCAAAGTTATCTTAAGGTAGTTTTAATGCTTGTAAATCCTTAAAGCACATTTTTATGTGTAACCGATTCTACTTCTTCTAAGGCTCTTTTCTTCTTCATTTTCATGAAGGAAAACTTGTTCTTCATCCACCTTAAGTGAGCCGAATTTATAAGGAGAAAAAAAACTTAAGGTAAATCCTTGCAAACTACTTACAAATCTACTTAAGATCTTTATTGAAGATCTAACTCCTAAACTCCTTCACCACTTGCATATAACCGAAGTGGAGCATCAAAATTTCCTTGGAGAAAGCTTGGAGATTCAAGAAGAGTTCAAGCACTTAACCACCTTGTTAAGAAGTAAGTTTACTAAGTAATCTTTATGTTTTAAGCTTGTAAGCTTCTAAAAATTATACAAAAATTATGTACATCTCCTAGGTTATATAAAACCGAAACTACATGGTATAATATACCAAAAATATAATCTATAACCTATATGGAAAATATTTACCTTAAGACACATTTTTGTGTCACAAAATTTATCTATGTTAGGTACAAATTCAAACCGAATTACCAAGGGTAAAAATGTTCTATTTTGAGCTAAGAATCAATATAAGACATTCCAATAATTTTTACATGAGTTATATAACTCCTATGAATTGATGTATAATTATTTTGACATATAAATCCACTTTTATATACTATATGGTCACTATTTAATTATGGCCGAATGTCTAAGTGAAAATAGGTTTATGAGCTACTTATGTATATAAACTATATATAAAGTTTGGTGAGTTAAAAATATTTTATTAGTGCTTAAATGACTAATTAATTAAGTTATGTGGCTAAAATGTAATTTTTACAAAGTTTGGTGCATATACTATAAAAACCGAGAGTTAAGGGTGTCCTTGGGATAAACATGATATAATATAAGGTTAGGAATTAAGTTTATGAATTTTAGATAATTTAAACAAGTGTTAAAATAACAATTTATAAAGTTTTGGGCTATTATGTAATTTATAAAAGTTATTATGAAAGTTTGGAATATAATATGGGGCGAATTCATAATTAAGAGAATCATGAAGTTCACTTTCGAAATTTTGAGGAATTAAATATTTAAACTATAGTTTATAAGTTATTAGATAACTATTATAAAGTTTGGGGTGAAAATGTAATTAATGGAAAGTACATGACCAAAGCCGAATTACTTTGGGCTAGTTTTGTAATTTAAGAATTTATATGTACTTATTCAGCAATTAAGAAGAACTAACAATTAAAACTATAGTTTATAAGTGTAACACCCCAACTACTAACAACACACTTAACAACATATCGCAGCGGAATTCATAACTCACAACATCACTTAACTCTTTGGTGTTACACGCCGTTAGCCACCCACGTGGCTAACAAGGCTAACATACATACATTGTACCGGTCTGATGGACTAAATTTCCGAGCGACTACACATAAATCCCGTTCCATGTCCTACAGTCATTATACACTTACATTACAGCTGTACCGAGTAATTACCAACTAACGCCGATACATTTTCGGTCTTACTACACCTATAATACATCCACAATTCTCATGACTACCACATACAACACTACCCCGTCCTACTCTCGAACGGCTTCCAGTTCCTTGTACCTGAAAAGTATGGGAGCCCCCAAAGGGGGTCAGCACCTTTGCTGGTATGGTAATCCCGCAGCCCGCATGCTACCGGGCCACGCACAACTATTTGTCGTCTTAGCATGCGGTTGATTTATTTCAAACATGCACAAACTCACACACATATCATGCTTATAAGCAAACATTCATTAATAGAATACAAACACAAGGTTAGCACACTCAACATAACAACACACTTCACTTTATAACATACACTACTTAATTTCACTCTTCTTAGGGTACATGAACTTCACTTAAGGAGTGCCGGGGTGATATAAGCCCGAGCACAACATACATTCATTTTCTTTACTTGAGTGGCGGCCTCATATAGGACCGTACACACCACACAATTTCCCCTAGCTCCAATAGTGATGAGGTAGGTAAGCCTTGGTTAAGCTTGTGGGTGGTTGTAATTCAAGAAGGAAGAACAACCGTAACATAACAAAGAGGGAGTCGAAGCGAACTTAGGCTTCAACACCCTACCAACATTGTACATAATTTCCCTCCTAGCCCGATGTGGAGGTCGGGTAGGTAAGCTTTGGCTAAGCTAGTGGGAGGTCGAAATCCAATGAAGGAAAACAACCCTAACATAACAGGAAGGGAGTTAATTCACATATATATATTAACTCCCAAACAATACGCGCGACCGGGACACCCGGATTCCTCTCCATACATAACATATACTTATTAGTTAGAGGTTCCCTTATGGAACTTATCACATACATACGTCACATAGTGTTACTAACTCGGTTAGACACATAAGGGAAATCATATCCCATTTCAACAACACGGATAACAGTATCCAACATCAACAACATATTAAACAAGTCACATACATCACGCATAGTCACAACATACAATAACGCACGGATAGCCGTAGTTAGAACGTTCCCATGGGTTGGGACGTTTATTCCGAATACCGATCTCTCATGTGAACCTAAGGTCGGTTAACTATTATTTAACACATAACTAAGGTTAAGCGGTATCGGAATTAATTACGCCACAATAATGAATTACTGTAAACTCATTTCATGCTTTATCTTGCAAGATGGCAAACACACAGAAAAACACATTGGCATACAAGCCGGTGTAATCCGGTAGGACACAGGTTGCAAGAAAACCATACCTTGGTCCTTGCTGCGTACGAGTCCCGCCAAACGTAGCTCCTAGACATGATTGATAATGTCGGTTAATTACTTATTAGATTCCGGTTCACTAAACATTTTACATGATTGTATAACACGTTTTTATACTTAACTTATACTTGGTTGTCATCGTCATACCCACTAGGGTTTATCACTTAAACCACACTTAATTTGTTACTTTTTTTTTTACATGTTTTGGGTCATCCGACCCACCGTCCGACCCACAACTGGGTCGGACCCTTCCAGTAACCTTCGGGTCTGAAAACCTCCACTCTGTCCGACCCATGTCCGACCCAACCATCTGGGTCGGACCATTCCAGAAACATTACCGTCTTTTAATCTCTCCCGTCCGACCCATGTCCGACCCAACCGTCTGGGTCGGACCATTACAGAAACATTTACGGGTGACCAAACAGAGGCCGTCCGACCCAACTGTGGGTCGGACCCCTGGGTCGGACGCCACTAGAAACTGCCAAAAAAATGTCAAATCTTTTCCAAACTTCTCCTCAAGCCTCATAATGTGTTCTAACATCATTTGGCACATTTACCCTTCATACAACAACCATAAAACTCAATTTATAGCTCCATAAACACTTATAATGTTTCTTACCAAAATCCCCAACACTTATAATGTTTTCTCTTTAGTTCCTCTAAGTGGTGTTTCATAATTATGATAATCACTATGCCAGAAGTGTTTCCTCACCATCATGCTACAGATTTTGCACTCTCTTATATCTATTATTTATCCACCATTACAAGTCCATCACTCCACTCTATTCAACATTAAACCACCCAATTCAACACCTAAGTTCTCTCATCCATCAATCCATCATCAAGCACTTATTTTCCATTAAAATTTTGCCATAACCTCCCCATAACCTTGTACATTCATCCTCATCAATTTACATCATTTCCATCCCTAATCTAGCCACACCCTTTCAAGGGTCCTAACAGCACGTTACAATTCCTCAAACACCATCAACAACAACATAATCACCATAAACTCCACAACCACAATATCAATCTCAAACTTGAAGCATTTGGCTCTTAAGGCCCTCAACTCAACATTAATTCACAAATCTCTTCTAACATCAATTAAACACATTTCCAACATAGTTTTAAATCCATAAATTTGGGTTCATTAATTTGTTTACCCATCCCAATCAACTTAAACAATTTTAAACAAGGTTAAAGATGAATTCCTTACCTTAATTTCACAAGTCTCTTAAATTCACCTCTTGCTCCATATCTTCTCTAATATCGGTTAAGAGGGCATGGAGTTTCCAAACTCCATCCCAACATCCAAGAACACAAAACATACACACAATTAATTACCTAAACCCTTAGAAAACTCAATTCAATCAAAGGGCTTAGAACACAAGTTAGGGTTTACCTTTTTGAAGCTTTTAAGAGGGATTCTCTCCCTCGAATCAAGAAGGCATTTACTCCACCATTGGAGAGTTGAAACAAGGCTCCAAAACAAGAGAAAAACAAGGTGAGAAAGGGAACAAAAATCGGCCACCATGGAAAGTGGAGAGAGAATGACTTTTTCTTGAAGATTTTTACCTTAGGAGGAAGAGGAGACTCCAAGCTACAAGATGGTGTGCTTTTCTCTTCAAATGGGGAAAACCCATAAAAATGAAACTCATCCTTTTCGAATTTTGGAAAGAGAGAAGTGTAGAGGATGATGAGAGGAAGAAGAATATGTAATTTATTTTGAATTTGGAGCTTCAACGGAGCTTGTACAAGGGAGACAAGTGGAGAAGCCATGGCTGTTTGGTGAAGCTCAAAATCGCCAGCAGGAAGGGGAGGAAGAAGAGGGCTCACGATGGGGAAAGGAAAAGGAGAAGAGAGAGAGGAGGAAATGAGAGGAGAGAGGTAATTTTTTGCTTTTGTACTTTTTCCTTCCTTTCTTTCTTTTTCTTTCTTTCTTTATTTACTTAGTGTGTGAGAGAGAGCTGGATCCCCCTTTAAAACCGGCCCCATATAAGTAGACCAGCTGGAGCGTTTTTTGTTTTTTTTTTTTTACAGAAACGCTCATTTATTTACCCGGTTTTAGCACTATTCACTAACCGGGCCCGTTCTCCGGAATTTTCTCGTTTATTTAATTTTAATGGTTAGTATACTCCCATTAATGTTTATTTACAGTTATATGATCAACTATAATTTTTACGGGGTGGTTTGACTGTTTTTAAGTCACATTTTCGGGTATTCTCGAAAAACGTGCTTTAGACTCCGTTAGCGTCTTAACGCATTATTTGGATCTGTTTTCTTCCGGAATTTTTCCCACATGTTCTTAATGGGTAATTAAGGTATAAAAATATATTTATAACCCTAATGAAGGTTATGTACCTCCTAAAATAATTAAATACGTGTTTTCACGTTTTGTGACTTTTACGCATTTTCTTTTTCTTTTTGGTTTTCATTTGTTCACCAATGGTTTTAAGGACTTAATTAGCCTTAGAAAATTATAATTACGTAATTAATTAACACATTAAGGTTTGGGGTATTTCAATAAGACATTATGTAAAGGTTATAAGATTTTTGTGGTTAAATTGTAATTATTGAAAATATTACATTAAGGCCGAAAGTTTGAGGGGCCAAATTGTAATTTTCGAAAAGTTATAATGTTCAAAAGTCATATACCAAAATATTAATGGTGGTCTTGTAATATAATTAAATAAGGAATTAAAACTACATAATATAATGAGATTAGAGTTGAAAAGTAAGTATAAGAAAAATATGGCAAAGCCGAAAATGAATGTGGCTAATTGGTGATTTACTGAAGTTATGGTGTTCAAATAATAATTACTAAATTTATAGTGGTTGTTTAGTGAATTAATTAATTAAGGGAATGAAACTATGTATTATAATGTATTTTGGAGTATAAAGTAAAGTTTAAGAAATAAATGTGGTTATAATAAGATAACCGAAAGGTATGTTGTATTTATGGGAATAAAAATATTTGTAGGTCCTATATGGATATTTAGGAATATAGAAAAGGAAATTATGATTTAAGGATTTATGAAATTAAAATTATATGATATACAAGTACAAGTAATTCATTTGTAACGAAATAATATTTGTTGGGGTTAGTTTGTGAATAATAAAAGATATGGGAATAATATGTCCATGTGTGACATGTAAATATAGTTTGAAGATTTATTAAGTAGTCATGTCATTTAGACAATTAGATATAAAGTATCATAAATAATACATGTGTATGAAATATATATATTTTAGATTTTAAGTAAATCAAAAGGAAATGAATAAAAGGAATTTAAAGTGGAAACACCAAATAATATTTGGAGCTATAGTATATTTTAAAATGAAGCTAAGAGGAGGATTAACTAAACATGTCATTGATAAAATTATAAATTACTATGTCATTTGGACAATGGTAAAACATGTAACATCAATGGTACATGAATATATAGTTATATACATTAAAGGATTTAAAGATAAGTCAAAGGAAATAACAAATAAGTTATACACCAAACCATAAGGTAATTAAAAGAGATTACCACACAATATAAGTCTTATAAATTAGGACTACATGTTTTGGAAATATGTAAATACCTTAAATAGTAATAAGGAAAGGAGGTTAAAGAAACTACCAAAGTATAAAGAAAATAAACCTCACTTGAAATAACGAATATGAAATCGTTTCATGAATCAATAAAATTATTATACGAGACTTACATAATTAACACTATCAGTTAATCCTATTCTAGGACATTGTTTGACCAGACGTTGACCAGTGTATAATCAACTGCAACCTACGGTGAACGGTATGGAATTCTTGCAACCTGTTTGCTACCGGATTACACCGGCTTGTGTGCCATCTGTTGTATGAATTAACGACCAAGATAATTAATGTAAACTGTTGTTTTACTCTTGTGCACTGTTGTGTTATTATATATACGTGAATGTTGCGAACTACGACGTGTATGTCCCACACATACAACACTACAATACCAGTGGATTAAATACCTACGCTTTATTGTACCGAGAACTTGTTCACAAGTTTCTCCCTAACTTCACTTTATAACAAACGTCATTATCCTAAACGTGATAATTGACAATACACATTGTGTTCTTATTTATCGTCCTTATATGACACCTAACAATTCTATACTACGAGAACGAGGAGCCCAGTTGGATCTGGCCATGCATGCTACAGGAGTTGTACCTGTCTCAGGTCGTCTCCTATTCAGTCTACATCGCGACGGAACATTTCAGTGGAGAGGAAGACTTTATTCCTCTCGAGGGTTCAATTCCCAACAGTTCAATGGAGAGGAAGACTTCATTCCTCTCGAGGGTTCGATTCCCACAATTCTCAGTACAGGAGTTAACTACGTTATCTTCTGAGGGTCTAATTACCCAACCTTTCAATCTTAACGAGGTAACTATGCCTTTACTATTTGAGATATACATTTATACCTGTCAGTCCCATTGTGTGGACTCGACTATCATTAAAGGATTACAGTTCATCTAACTTGACCTTCTGCAGTCTTGTTCTATGTGACATTATTGTTCTTGTGTGGATACTTGATATTATCATGACATGCTTATTTACAGCTTTATAAATGAACTGCATGTATTCAACAATTAGTTGGTGTGGCCCTGTAGCCGATGGGCTGCACATTTTTCATACCGGCAAACTATTTTGCTGAGCCATTTCATGGCTAAACAATTCCAGGTACCTGAAGAATGAAGAGATTACCCGACCGAGTGTAGGCGGGGTAGAATTAAGACAGGGGACTGTTATCACCAGGAATCATTTTACAAGTACTGTACTTTTATTATTGACTTTTGATGTTTTAAGAGGTTTGTATTCAGCGCTCAGACCGTAGCATTTGTAAGTTATTTTGGAGTTAGCCTTGTTAGTCACATGGGTGACTAGCGGCGTTGTAGCACCACCCGTTGTTATGCATATATTTTCCGCTGCATTTCCAGTTATCTTTGGGTGCTATCATTGTACAGGTTATTGGATTTCGGGTTGGGGTGTTACACTCTTACACTGGTGTTACCAGGTGGGTATATTCGTCCTATGGTATTTGCATGTCTAATGCCTAGTTACCATAATTACAATATGAATGAATACTTATGTTTATTTAACATAATATCAATCATCAATTTGATTCTCATTTGTGCTATGCACATTACGGTTTATGTGTTTTATTCACAAAACTTACATTAAGCGGTTTTCGCTCTACCTCCCTTAAAAGGGATTACGCCCACGTAATCTCCAATATGTTAATATTAAACATTGGTTATTTAATTCGGGCAATCTGAAGCGTTTAGCTTCACTACGGTATACTATGTAATATGCTCTGGTCAAAGGGTCTTAACCATACCGATGGTTTAGTCTTTGCACCAAGAATTCCTATATGAGTTTATTTAACTCATAATTAATTCGGTTCAAGCCTAACCGGCTTCAAGGCATTAATGGCCATTCTATTATACTCACCAGGTGCATTAATCTCCTAGCTAGGGCCCACTAGCTTCTGCTGCGCGACCCTGATAACTTGGGTTATCCACCTTCTTGTTATCCTTAACGTGTTATACATCACCTTTTATCCGTCTACTATGGGAATAAGGTTCATTAAACAAATGCGGTCTTCTTTTACCGTGTTTGAACTCAATGAGTTTAAGATTTATAACCAGCTCTCTGGTAATCTACTGCACATGCTATTCGTGCTTCCCCGATTATTCGTTTGTCGGGCGCGGTTAAGTCACCACTTAACTGTAGCGCTTCCTCTGTCGTCACTAGCTTCCAAATTATACCAGTTCTTCTGGTTCGGTACAAGTGTCCTTTACTTGTATGACCTTGCATTTTCTATGCGCCGGTCCTTGTGACTTTCTTAAGTCTCTTTTCACTCTTTATTCCACTTGAATTCACATCTTGTGATTGTTAGCGTGTTTTACACTCTTCGTGCTTCTTTGGCCTTAGGCCGCACGGTTTGCTGCTAAGCTTGCTTAACTGGCTTATGCCATGTTGTTGGTGAAAAGAAAGGTTTACTACGGTTTACATTCTCCATATCCCTAGCCATCCCATTAGGTCATTAGCAGCATAAGTGCAATACCAAAACACCCAGTCATACAGAGTGCAGAGGCGTAAACGTTTGACAGTAAGCCACTTATGTGATAGGAAAGAATATTTCTGCCTGTCATCTCATGCTTATACTCCGTGTTATTATCTGCTACTTCCTCATAGCGGTCGCTTGTTGCGCACCCTATTCTTACTCATTGTACAACATTTTTCTTACTGTCTCTGTTACTATGGTAGCTTATCTTTACTCGTTGCCATTGTCGTTGGCACCATTTCCTTATGGTGTAAATACACTAGGAGTTTCCTGTGTTCGTGTGTATGACGGTCGTCGTGGCATACCGCAATCTTATTATCTTCCCAATGTGGAGATGTCTTATTGCAATATAAGTTTCATGTGTAGGTTAGCTTACCTCACATTATCTCATTCATGATACAATTTACCAAGTATCTTTGTTGACATTGGGTGAAATAATTTGTCGGGTTACAACTCTCTTGAGCGCTGGTCATTCATGGTGTGCAATGTGCTTTCCGTTGATTGTTTTGACAATTATTGTCTTTCCGTGCTGAGCATTGGGTATAGGCTTTAGCTGTGTAGTTCTACTTGTATGTACATCACCGGGACATCCCAAGAAAATTCAAGGGTTTTCTGGTCCCGTTCTATCATTGATAAGTGAAGTTTTTGTTGAGAGGCTTGTTTCCACTTATAGGTCTCATGAAGAGGTTGACTATGTTAGTATTTATACAACGGTTCACCACATGCTTGGGTGCATACGGAGTATGCTTACTCCTTAAGTCATAACGGTTTGGAAATCTCATTTCCTTATTCCATCGCCCCTTGGCCATATCTATATGCGTAGGCTTTTCTGTTATAATAGATGGAAGCCTTTCTAAGGGTTCACATCTTCACCACATTGGTGGTCTTAGGCTAACGAGGGGTACCTTCCCTTGGGTTTCTCATAGTGTCCAAGTGTGGACTAGGCCAATGTTGGCATTATCATGATTCTTATGCCTCTGTGCTACCATTGCTACAGAAGGCATAAAGGTAATTAAAAGCTTGTCAACTGTATACTAGACTGATATTCTAGTGACAGTGACACTGAGTTGGCCATTACTCCAAGCCACTCGGGTGTTGGATTTGAATTGATGGTCCAGTTGTTGATTTCTTTGTTGTATGGGACAATGTCCCTTGCAAGTCTTGTTATCAAATGGTGTGGGTTATGCAACCGTTAAGGTTTACATAACATAGTTGGTTGATGGCTTTTAAGCCTTATTGCTGCAAGCTATGGTCTTTGCAAGCTGCTTATACATGTTTCCATGCCATGTATACCCCATAGGTTGGAGGTATTACTAGGCTCCATGGTAAGTCGTGACATCACGCTTCCGTTCATAGGAGACCCTTTAGGCCCTCTGGTGTTAATTAGTGCCTCCTATTAATTTAGGGCATTTTCTGTTAAGTGAAATCCCGTCGGTGTCTTAACCGAGTGTTCATTCTATATTCCGTGCTTTTATCATGTCGCTGTTGTTCGACTGTTGCAATTTAGACACCCTTCGAGGATTGCTCCTGAGTGCTGTTGAATCATGCCGTTACATCCGGCTAACGTTTATGATATGTTATCACCATACCTCCTTGTGGTGTTGTATTTGAGTTATTCCCTTGGGGTTATGACGTCTCCCATCCTTGGGTAGATTGTCTACACTTGCTCCTAGTGTTTAAGACTAGGTTTAATATCCTCTTCAATGATGGATTTTACTTCGTGGTAATCTTGTGATTGCTCTTGGGAATTCCGTCCCGTTTGTTGAGCATCGTTGTGATTACTTTAGGCATTTGCCTTGCTGAGTTCAGGCTGGGTATACTTTCCAGCTATCATGTACTTGCTTGATGTCTTTGAGACATATCCAATGTCTATACTCATTACTCTGCGCCTTTTGCGCTTCCTAATTCTCATTCCTCATCTTCAGATGGGTTCTCTAAATTCTTTTATGCTAATTACTTAGCCGAGTTCCTTCTCCTTGATTGTCTGAGGTGTCCAGTTGTTCTGGTTTGAACTTACTCGTGGTCCGTAGAACGGAGTTGACTACTTCCCGTGCGTCACACACTACATGTATACATACGTGGGGTACCATATTGATACGTTACCACTTACCCAACTATATGTCAGGCCCGCAAGCTCCTTCGGAGTGCGGTTGTCCCACATCCCGTAGCGGGTACACTCGTAGTGTTCGTCACACGCCTAGGTGAAGTATTCTATTGTCAGCTCCTCTTGTATCAATCTATGATACTCACTGTAATTCTGTTGGTTTTGTTTAAAAATCCAAGGTTTAAAAGAAAAGTTGTGGTTTTGAAAGAAGAATTTTGGGTTTTGAAACAATGGTTCGGTGTTAAAAGAAGTTCTACATGGCATAGCCATGTTTGTGGTCTTGACCAAGTCCAGCTTCCCGCTGACTGGTATGTTCTTAATACAATGGTCAGGCCGTCAGGCCTTTCCAAGGTTTGATTCCTCTACAGCTTCCGGATTTATGATCCTACAGTTGTTTCACTGCTGTCACGGTACATTACTATGTACCTGTGGTTTGTTAAAGTTCCTCTACATGTTCCTGTTCTTACTGCACTTGCCGTGGCAAGTGCGTGGTACTGTTGGTTTTTGGTTAGACCTATACCGGTCTAGGTATGGTTCCCACTTGTTTTTAATAGTCTTGTTGACTCTTCCCTAGATCATATTGATCTATGTTTGGGGTACTCGATCCTTTTAAGTAGCTTCCCATTGATCTTGACATGGTTGTCTTGGTCGGGGTACTTCTCCAATCCTTGGAGGTAACCTATTTATTTAGTTTTATGTTTTTCCTTGTTGCTCGTTCCCACTGGTTTACCGTGGTTATTGAGCCTTAGCTTGTTTAGCCACTACTCTCGTAGTCCTATCGGTTCATATCCCTTGGATATCCTTGTAGCTGTGTAAGCGATGACGGCCAGGTATTGTAATTTTTTGGCATTGTAGTTTTGGAGTTAATCACTCCTGACTATGTCCTTAGTCAGCTAGCATACCGTTGGTGGTGCTATTTAGCTATTACTGTCCCGTAGACTTGTGTCTCGGGTTTTGTTACTGTTCCTTTTTCTGCTCCGTTGCGCTTACTGCTTCTTTTCTTGCTGCTGGTTGGTTAACCAGATTCCGCGACTGCTAAGCATGTCGCCCCATGTTGTTGTAAGTTGTAGCCTCCTTATGGTTGGAGTGCTCATCCTACCGCCATTAAGTGCGGGTACTGTTGTTCAACCGGAATCCATTTCCGGGACTTCCAATTTTTGGAATCGACTGTGTGTCAAGTCCTTTCCTCTTGTAGGATTATCTCACTACTGCCAGATCAGGTTTTCCCGAGTATGAGAGGTCTTTCCTTCTCTCTGGTGTACTTCCCCAAGTTATACAATAAGGTTAGTGGAGGGCGGGTCTGGTATTGTAGGTATCCGGTACTCACCGGTAGTTCCTAACTAGCGTATCTCTAATGCTAACACTCAGCCCTTAGCCCTAAGCTTCTAATTCCTAACTCGGCAATCCTAAACTCGGTATTTCCAGTCATCAGAGCGATACTTCGCTCTGATACCACTTTTTGTAACACCCCTACTGCTAATATTGTCATTACCGTCCAATCTCCTTACACATCAGATACACGCAGCGGATACATACTTACATAATGAGGGTGATACAATGCCGTTAGTCACCCACGTGACTAACAAGGCTACTGCTACTACATACAGCATCGGTCTGATGGACCGGAATCCCGAGTGTTACATATCTACCATACACACTCCGTAAACCAATAAATGCTACAATCTTCCATTCGATACAATACTTCAAATACAATACAATACAATCCACATACCGAGTTTACTAAGATCCTTATACAAGTATACTACCTCTTCCAAGTTCATACGTACTCACTAAGAGACTACTTACTACCCGTTCCTCACAAGCTATTTGCTTCTAAATACAAGGGTGTGCCTCCGGTCTCTTACCTTGACCACATCCGCTTCGGTACCTGCACACTAAAAACGTTCCCCCTAGGGGGTCAGCTTTCACTGCGCATGATAACCGCATACCCCGCGTACTAGTGAGGGTACGCCGACCACTTGGTCGAATACATGCAGTTCATTTTCATACAAACATACATGCATACATGCTCTTATACACAATATTACAATACATTACGCAAGACATACGCACATACATACACTTCATTACATACTAGAAGTACAACATAAACCATCCAATACATACTTACCTTTTTCCGAATTACACATACACATTACATACACAATATACAATACTTGTTAGCTTCATTGGTCCACCCGGGTTAATCGGGTGGAGATTACTCTTTTACTCGTTACTCCATACATACGCATACATACTCATACTCATACTCATACATACTTACTTACTCTTACTCTTACTCATGTTAAGTCGTCGGGACCTCCGGCCCTGGGGACTACTCCGTCCCACCTCCGGGATTTACTTGACTCACCAATCCGGGATGCTACCCATTTAAGGGATTTGGGCCGCGGACCAGTTTAAGAGTCAGGAATTGCAGCCAACCTCTTGTGACTTCGCATCCTCACGCGTGGCCGAAGCTATATCGGACTTCTACTCATTCCAATTTACTCACTTAAGTTAGGAGTTAGGTAGTTAGGAATTAGCAGAAGTCATTCATGCAAGCCACATACATAATTACAATGCTCAATACTCATTTATACAAAATACAGTATAGCACTTAAGTACAATACAAGATTCGAATACAAGTCATCATCATTCATATATTTCATGAATTATTCAAACTATTGTTCAAGACAAATATCAAGAACAATGTAAACAAGCACGAGTAAGTGCAATATAATCCGATTCGTGCATTTATCTTATTAGGTGGTCAAATAAGCACACAAATCGGGGTAACCAGATTAGGATACAGGGCATGAAGAAATCATACCTTTCACCGTTGACCTTGGACTCACCGACTCTCTTCGGTGTTCAACTATTTGAATCCTATCACATACATACATTTGGATGGTTAATTATCCATAATTAACCTTACTGATTACTTTCCTAAAGTTTCCTAGTTTATACTTACTAACCCTTTGTTACTTAAATACATTTACTTAAGTTACTTACTTACAATTATTTTCTAAGCTTGTTTATAGCCTTAATGACCATTAAACATCATTAATCATGTCTTAATTAACTTATAATATCATTACCCATCCTTACTTAAGCTTTAAAATACATTCTGGAGGAAATTTGTGTTGGTCCGGGTTTACAAACCCGGACCAACTCGCTGGAACAACATACGGGTGAAATAAATGCATCGTCCGGGTTTACATCCCTATATACAAACCCGGACCATCTGTTTGGAAATGTTACGGGTGAGTTTTTGACATCGTCCGGGTTTGTGTGCTACTTTGCAAACCCGGACAACTTGTCTTGGTATGTTACGGGTGTATTTTTGGGGTGGTCCGGGTTAGTATCTTGGTTTGTAAACCCGGACCATCCCTTTGTAAAACTTTCTGTCGAATTCTAAGGCTAGTCCGGGTTTGTGTGCTGGTTTGCAAACCCGGACTAGTTATAGTATTGCAACATATATAAGTTTTTGAGTTTGTTTCAATTCCAAACTTCTACCAATCTCTTCCCTAATATTTCTACATATAATCTAGCATGTTTTAACTTTGTTTAAGCATTTTAAACTAGCCCAAACCACTCTCTAAACTCCTTTGTCAATATCTGTTCACTTACAGATTTTTCCACTATTATTCTCTTCTCTGTTACAGTTTTCTCCTTCCACAATGCTACAGATTTTTCCTTAAATCTTTACCATTCAATACTCCCTCTACTAATGCTACTCCTAACATCCTCAATGCATTGCCTCAATCCTAGCTCCATCCCATTACTTAACTCCTCTTCTAAATCTGTTACAAAGTAGTAAACTACTCACTTAAACTCTCCAGATACACTTAGTCACCACATAGGTTATCCCTTCCTCCTCCTCATCTAAGTCCTTCAATTTCCATAAAAATTTGGGCATAGGTTCCCCTATATTTCTAACACTGCCCACATACATTTTCAGCTCACACATTCATTCCGATTCCCCAAATCAAGTCACACATCATTCCACACAATATACCACAATATTTTTCCTGCACATACATACTCATTACCCAATGTTTTCCCAAGCTTTTAATCATCCTTTAAAAGTTCCAAAATAGCTACGTTACCTTACTCATCATACTTCAACATACCTACTACTCATAACCTCATTCATTGCTCATTTCACCTGTTTGTAAACAGCATCAATATACCAAACTCTCCAACAGAATACTACCCATTATCACTCAATAATTTCCTGCACATTCCCATTTCTTTCCTTAAGGTTTATACATGTTTTGGGATCAACTTTTGAAGCTTTAAAACATTTAAGTTCTCTTACCCATTTCACTACTACTCATTATCATTATACATCGCACATTTTAAACTACTAAAAACTGTTACATAAAACATTTACAAGACTCCACAAAAGAGTGCAATTTACCTTGTTCTTTACTAGCTTCTCCTTTCTTCTTCTTCTTTCTCTTCTTCTTTCTTTCTTTTCCTTCCCACCGGTTTTGTAGATTAAATTCTAACACTACAACCCATACACACCACCATTCAATACAAAACTAACCCCTAACCATCTTTGAAGCTTAAGGTATATTCTAGGGTTTAGGAAATCGCATTACCTTGCAAGGGTGCAAATGAAGCTTGGAGTGGTTCAAGAACAAGATTTCCAACTCCTTCAACAAGCCAAAATCGGCTAGAGTGCAAAGAAACCAAACAAGGTTTTAGCTTCATTTTGTTTTGCCCATGAGGCTAAAAACAAAGGAGTTTCAAGAAGATTTTTACCTTAAAATGACAAGGAGGAAGAGGTGGTTCTAATGGTGGTCTTGAAACTCCAAATGCTCCATACCCATGGAGATGAAAGTTGTTGTTTTCGATTTTTGAAAAGATAGGAATGTAGCTCTTGATGAGAGGATTCCAATGGTACAAGTTTTGTAATTTTTGGAGGAGATTTGAGGTAGTAACAAGAGGAGAGAAGTGGTGTTTTGTGTGGGTTTGTTCATTCCTCCATGGCTGTCGCTGGAGAAGGAAGAAAAATAGAGAGTGAGGGGGAAGGGGCTGCTACGTGAGTGAAGAAATGAGAGGATAGGAGAGAGAGGTGTGAGTGGTAAAGTAATATATGTTACTTTTTGCTTTTGAAATGCTTTTGTCTTTTGTGAATAAAAAGAGAATAGAGAGTGTGTGAGAGAGAGAGCAAATCGTGACACACACAGCCCATGTGGGTTTTAGAATTCTATTTACAATATTGGACACATAAGTTTTGGTTATTTATGTTTCTACCCCACAACTTCCGTTTTTGACAGTTTTTACTAATTGCTCGTTTTATTGATTTTATTGGTTCTAAAGCTTCACTAAATTTATTAATGATTATTTAGTTGACCAAAATTGTTACGAGTCTATTTGACCCGCTTAAAGACACGTTTTCCCCGGTTACCTCGAAGAACGCGTTTTAAGGTTCTATTAGCGTTTTAATTCATTATTTGGATCCGTTTTCTTCGGGAGTTGTTCCCATATTATTAGGTTTATTAAACCTTTGGAATCCATATAATACGCTAACCGATGTCTCATACCTCCTATGGTTATTTTAACGCTTATTTAGCGTTTTTCGCTTTTTAAGTGTTTCTTTATTTCTTTTTGGATTTATTCTCCTTACCAATATTAATTAGGTACCATTAGGCCCTTAAATACGTATTAGATTAATTTTAATCCCTATATTTAAGTTTGGGGTATTTCATGATCAAAATAGGAAAATTGCAATAAGCATTCAGCTTTTAAGGGCTTTCCTATCTTTGCATTATTATTTATCCTATTTTCCGCACAATTGTTTTTGTTCCCCAGACTTTTCTCTTTATCCATGTAACGGTGTTGGGCCTTCTATCCTAGATCCCGAGACCTTAGGTAGATGGGTGATGAAGCACCCCAACGACTTAATAACCGGATAAACGAGGCCTGTTTTGGTTAAGAAAATTCATGGTCAGAGGAGTACCTTGCCTTATCCTTCATACCAAACTTTCATATCATTCCCAGTCACCAAGCCAAATTAGTTTAATTTGAGCAATCAGTTAATCCACCAGATTTCAGTGAAAATAGAACTAATTTGAAGAAAACAATACATACGAACAACTTTAAGCAAAAAGATTCTTGAGGTTGTCATCAGGCTCGATTTCAAAAACTTCCACAAAAATTGTCACCCAAAAATTCAACATTTACTGGCACTAAAAGAAGTTTATCCTTCGTAGCATGAGAACAATCAAAAACTAGTGTGGCATTAAGTACAACTAGCATATTTTCAGGGAAAGGTCTCCACTTCCTCACACTTAAGAGAGCAATGTCCTCATTGTTCACAAAATAAAATCAAGAAAAGACCTTTCAAAATATGCCAAACTCACGAAGGATCCATTCAACACTCCGCATATATTAAACATTAAAAGCATAAAAGGCTAAACATAAGCAATAAAGATTGAGAAACTGAAACTCCCCTGATATCTTTAGATTGAGGAAGGTTCCCTTCCTCACACTTAAGCTTGAACAGTGGGGTAGAAGCGTTCCTCACACTTGCGTCCAAACAAGTGTCCAGCCTTGGAGAGTTAGGAATACCAAAAACAATTGCACCTACACACACTTTGTAAAACACCAAATAACGCTAGAAGCGTTGCATTAGTAGCACGGGCACTGTAACACCCCTACCGCTAATACCGTCATTACCGTACCATACTACCTTCGCAGCGGATATTACTTACTCAACGGGGTGTACAATGCCGTTAGTCACCCACGTGACTAACAAGGCGAGTTACAATACTAATATATCGGTCTGATGAATATGAACATACCGAGTGCTCTACACAATACATTACTTCCTTGCATACAACTAATTGACTCCATACAAACTCTACCGAGCATATACAATACTTACATTACCATACAAGTTAGGACCAAATTCATACTAGTACAATACAATTCCCTTTTTTTTTTTCCTACCCATGCTTATGTAGCAGTCCCCGTCCTACTCTCTCAAACGGTGAACAGCTTCGGTACCTGCACACTAAAAACGGTCCCCCTAGGGGTCAGCTTACGCTGCATATGAAATCCGCATATACCGCGTGCTAACCGCGGTACGCCGACTACTTTGGGTCGGATGTACATGGAGTTCATTTTACATGCATACATACATATTCATGCTACAACAATACAATCAAAGATACCTACATAAATATACAAATTCCACACTTACTAAGGAAGACAATTCAATAGTCAACCATTCGATTTGTTATACATTCATTACTCTCCGTACTGTGTTTGATATTCGTTACTCTACTCATACTTACTCCTTACTCTTGCATACTCATCACTCCATGTTCAATACCTTGCTCGTACACGATCCTTACTCTGTACTCGTTACTATACTAGTGCATACTCACTACTCAATTCTCTATACTTACTCTTACATACTCAATACTCGATACTTACTCATACGTACTCAATACTCGGTACTCATTACATACTCATACTTGCTTCTTACTCGATACTCATTACTTTACTCATACGTACGCAATACTCAATACTCATTACTTGGCCTCTGGGCGGAGTCATACACAAGACTCGCCACCGGACCTACAATACGAGGGCTATACGCTTAGCTCCTCAAATACTCAATGTCCGTTCTTACCGGACTACTCATATTCCCAACACTCTTCTCTCAGAGCACAATACACTCTCATGGATTAGCCTAGAAGTATCTCTCTCGATAACCTCTGTTAGCTTGGGGAATTACCACCGTCTAGTATCCTCAGATTTAAGGGTTTCCCCAACATATCGAATACTCTCTCGTTCGGGGCATACTTACATCAGTCGGGTCCTCTCAAAATGGGTCGACTAATTACTAAGGGGTTTGGAGATCCCTCATCATTCTTTGCTACTCTCATGGTTCATGTTTTGCACTAAGATTAATTCCTCTAATAAAGGTTACTTATATACTTCCACTACTTTGCGTTTGTGGATTACTCATTTCGTTTCTCCTACCGTTATCGGGAGGTTATTACTCCCGTACACTCTCTCACATTCTGGTGAGTTCATTGATTTACGTTATCGTTTATTGGTTCGTTGGTTTAGTGCGTTGCTACGGTTCCATTGGTTCACACATGACTCTTACCACGAGTCTATACACAATAAGACTCATCTATGAGTCGGTCTACGCACTAAGTGAGGCCACACAATCAATCAAGAAAGGTTAGCTCAATCAACATACAACAAGACATGCAACGAAAGGCAATAATCCGTTTTCATGCTTTAGTCTTGATTAGCCGGCATACAGCACACAAATCAACGTAACTCGGTTAGCATACGGGGCATGAGGAAATCATACCTTTCACCGGAGTTAGCTTTACCATGTGTTCCCTTGTTCCTTGGTTCACACTTGTTCCACTGATAATGTTTTCAACATTGTTATTAATACTATGCTCATACGATATACACGTAATTACTACTCCCTTACTTACCCCGTTATCTCGGTGTACTTAATGCTTTCATACTTGCAACTTACTTGGTTACTTTTTACACTTGTTTTTCCTATTCATATACTTACTTTCTTACCATTACTACTTCATTAATGGTGTATTACTACATACATATGCATATGTGGGCATAGGCATATATATTTACATATGATTACTATAATCATATAATAAAACATTTTTTTTTGACTCGACCGGACATGCAGGGTCGGTCGCAAGTCCGGTCCATTCCAGTAGCTATCAGTATGGAAATTTTCTGTCTCGACCGAACTTGCAAGTCCGGTCGCAAGTCCGGTCCATTCCAGAAGCTTTCATCTGCGGAATTTTTCTGGCCGACCGAACTTGCAAGTTCCGGTCCATTCCAGAAGGTTTCTGACGGGAGAATTTTCTGGTCCGACCGAACTTGCATGTCCGGTCGATTCCAGAAGGTATCCCGTCTTTGTAAATCTGGGCTCGACCGAACTTGCAAGCCCGGTCGCAAGTCCGGTCCGGCCCAGTACTTCAGTTTTAAAATCTGTTTTCAGTCCTCTCTTTTACCCATTACTTCCCAAATCTTCCTACATGTAATCCCTCATGTTTTAGTGCCATTTAGGCTTCCTAATATACCTCAATCCATCCACCAAATCCATTACTAAATCCATCAATCAATTTACACAATTCCCTTACTCCTTTTTCAACACTTGTAACAGTTTTTGTTACACTTATGCTACAGATTCTAAAACTCAATTCTCCCATCCAATACTTCCTCAACCAATGCTACTCCTAGTATCCCAAATACATTTCCAAGAAAATACAATGTCTATACCCAAGTCCAACATTCCTTTACCAATTCTTGCACATTAAATTCTTCTAACTTCTCCAATGTATTCTTATACACTTTGCTACAGATTTTACACTTCTTATTTCTCATACTACAATTACCATTCCAATGGTCATTAAACATCTCTACTATCCCCAATACATACCTTGGTTCTCCCACTCACCAAGTCATCCTTAAATACATAATTCCTACTAAAATTTTGCCATAGTTCATTACCCTTACTTATCCACAACATCCTTTCTCATCAAATTCATCCCTATTCTAGCCAAACTACAAGGGATCTACCAGCACACATACAAAATCCCAATACACCAATATTTCCTCAATCCACAATACAAATACTCATATACAATTCCTTGGCTCTAAAGCCTACAATCCACATACTTGTTCACAAATACCCAAACTTTCACAATTACAATTCTACTACATTATTTCGGTTTCTTTAAGTTGGTTTACCCATTCCCATTATCCTAATGCATTAAAATTTAGCATTAAGGAAGAGCTCTTACCTTGAGCTTATATTTCCTTCTTTCCCTTTCCACTTCTTATCCTTCTCTTTTTGTTGCAAAATCGGCCATGTGGGGGATGGAATTTCCAAACTCCATCCCAACACCCAAATTACATAAGGAGAGTATAATTAAACTTCTAATCTCTTAAAACTTCACTAATTCAATGAAGGGTTTAAATTACCATTAGTTAGGGTTTTTACCTTGGAGTGCTTTAGGAGGGGTTTTAGCCCTTGGTTCAAGAAGGTGTTCTCACCACCATTGGAGGGTTGAAGCAAAGCTCCAAAACAAGAGGAAAAACAAGGTAAGACCCACGAAGCTATATCGGACTTCTACTCATTCCAGTTTACTCACTTAAGTTAGGAGTGAGGTAGTTAGGAATTAGTAGAAGTCATTCATACAAGCCACATACACAATCACAATGCTCAATACTCATTTATGCAAAATACAATACAATACTTAAGTACAATACAAGATTCGAATACCACTCATCATCATTCATACATTTCATGAATTATACAAACTAGTGTTCAAGACAATAAATATCAGGAACAACATAAGTCAAGCACAGGTAAGTGCAATATAATCCGATTCATGCATTTATCTTATTTAGGTGATCAAATAAGCACACAAATCGGGGTAACAAGATTAGGATACAGGGCATGAAGAAATCATACCTTTCACCGTTGTACTTGTATCCCAACGTTCCTCCGGTGTTCACAATTCAAATCCTATGATATACATACAACCGAATAATTAATCTAACTATCATCAATCTAATTCGGTTACCCTTACGCTTCCTAACTCATACTTACTAAGTCTTCACTGTCTCATACTTACATTTTATTTACTTACTTTTCATTGCTTAACGATGGTATACTTACATATATATGCACATATGTATAGGTGGGTATACATATACATATATATATATACTAACCATAGTCTTATAGTCTTTTAGTTTTTTTTTTTGCAAGTTTTAGCTCGACCGAACTTGCGACCGACCTTGCAAGTTCGGTCCGAGTCAGTAGGCTACATCGGGTGAAAATTCCAGGGCCGACCGACCTTGCAAGTCCGGTCCCAAGGTCGGTCCATTCCAGTGAGTTACTTAACGGAAAATTTTAGCCCGACCGACCTTGCAAGTCCGGTCGCAAGGTCGGTCCATTCCAGTAGCTTACAAGACGGAAATTTTTCTGGTCGACCGAACTTGCAAGTCCGGTCGCAAGTTCGGTCCATTCCAGAAGGTTACTGACGGGAGAATTTTTCTGGTCCGACCGAACTTGCAAGTCCGGTCGCAAGTTCGGTCCATTCCAGAAGCATTCCCGTCTTTGTAAATCTGGGCTCGACCGAACTTGCAAGTCCGGTCACAAGTTCGGTCCGGCCCAGTATTTGCATTTTTACTTCTGTTTTCAGTCCCCTCTTTTACCCATTACTTCCCCATTGTTCCTACACTTAATCCCACATGTTATAACACTAATTAACCCTCCTAATACACCTTAGTTCATCACCAAACCCCTTACTAAATCCATCAATCAACTTACACAATTCCTCACTTTTTTTCCAACCAATGTAACAGTTTTTGTTTTACCTATGCTACAGATTTCTAACTCAACTTCTACCATTCAATACTTCCTCTACCAATGTCACTCCTAGCATCCCAAATACATTTCCAAGCAATTGCACATCTATACCCAAGTCCAACACTCTTTTTACCAATCCCTACACACTAATTTTTCCTAACTTCTCCATACATTCTTATACCCTTTTGCTATAGATTTTCACACCTCTTGTTCCTCATACTACAACTACCTCTTCATCACTACTAAACATACCTACTAACTCCAATACACACCTTGGTTCTCCCTTTCACCAAGTCATTCACAAATGCACATATTCCTACCAAAATTTTGCCATAACTCATCTACTTTTCTTACTTGGCCACACATATCAATTCTCACCAAATTCATTCCTAATCTAGCCACACCCTTACAAGGGTCCTACCAGCAACCAATACCAATATAAATCCATCCCAATACACCAATACTCCATCAACCATCAATATTAATTTATACACAGCATACTTGGCTCTAAAGCCTACCATTCACATACTAGTTCTCAAATACTCAAAACTTCACAGCTTCAATACTAATACCTTAGTTTGGGTTCTTTAAGTAGTTTACCCATTTCCATTACTCTAATGCATTAAAACTAGCATTAGTAAAGAGCTCTTACCTTGAGCTTATAATTTCTTCATTCCTTTTCCAATTCTCCTCTTCTTTCTTTCTTGTCCAACTCGGCCATGTGGGGAATGGAGTTACCAAACTCCATTCCCATCACCCAAAGCACATAAAACAAGTGCAATTAAACTACTAATCCTTAAATTAATGCTAATTCATTTAAAGTGTTAAAACACAATTTCTAGGGTTTACCTTTTGAAGCTTTTAAGAGGGGCTTTAGCCCTTGGTTCAAGAAGGTGAATCCACCACCATTGCAAGGTTGATATTATGCTCAAAATAGAGAGAGAAAATGGAGTGTTACAATGGGGCAAAAATCGGTTGTGAAGGAAAGTGAAGGAAACATGAGTTTTTCATGTAGATTTTTACCTTGTTGGAGAGAGAAGACTCCAAGCTCCACAATGGTGTGCTTTTCTCTTTGAATGGGGAAAACCCATGGAGATGAAGTTGCTCATTTTCAGATTTTGAAAAGAGAGAAGTGTAGAGGAGGATGAGGGGAGTTCAAATATGTAATTATTTTTACATTTGGGGCTTACATGAGGATAGAGCATGTGGAGAAAGATGAGAAGCCATGGGAGGCTTGTGGAGCTCCATGAAATCGCCCAAACCAGAGAGAGAGGAGGGAGAAATCAGTGAGAGAGGGAGAAATGGGAGAGAGAAGAGGGAAAAGTGAGAATGAGGGGTGAGAGAGTGTTATTTTACTTTTTGTACTTTACTCTTTTGCTTTTTGATTTACTTATTTGTTAACTAGTTACATGTGTGTGTGAGGGGTTATTTAACCCATTAAAAACCGGCCCCCTACAGTTACACTAGTTGGAGCGTTTTTCGTCTTTTACAGAAAACGCTTGTTATTTTACCCGGTTTAGGTACTGTTCACTAACCGGGCCCGTTTTCCGGAATTTTCTCGTTTAATTATTTTTATTGGTTATTAAGCTTCCATAAATGCTTAATAATTATTATTTAATGATTTATAATTTTTACGGGTCCGTTTGACCACTTAAAGTCACGTTTTTGGGTTTTCTCGAAAAATGTGCTCTAAAGCTCTATTAGCGTTTTAATTCATTATTTGGATCCGTTTTCTTCGGGAGTTGTTCCCATATATTATTTAGGTCTTATTAAACCTTTAGAATCCATATAATACGCTAACCGAGGTCTCATACCTCCTATGGTTACTTAACGCTTATTTAGCGTTTTCCGCTTTTTAAGCGTTTATTTATTTCTTTTGGATTTATTTTTCCTTACTAGTACTAATTGGGTATCATTAGGCCCTTAAATACATACGAGATTAATTTTAATCCCTATATTTAAGTTCGGGGTATTTCACATGCTTTATCTTGTTTTAGTCGGAACACATAAACAAATAGCACACAAGCCGAGGGACACCTCGTTAGCAAGCAGGCTACAAGAAAACCATACTGTTCACTGTCGGTCATTCGGTTGTCTAATCTCCTTCTGAGTCCCAATTCTCAAATCCTAAAACATTCATCCAATTTAGGTGTTAATTACTTTTAATTAACCTAGCTTACTTAGCCACTAATGATGTAACACCCCACTAGGTAATCTCGTCATAATCACTCACGTAGCATAATTAAACACGTCTCGCAGCGGTAGTTAAAACATTAATAATCCTCACTCGGGTGTCACATGCCATTACTCGTCCATACGAGTAAAGAAGCAAAAATAGAATAATTATGAAACAACGCTGACAATACATACATATCCGCAGTGATAACGAGATACTAACCTATACACCATTGTAAAACCACAAGTAATCTCACTGACAAGTGAGCATCTAAATATTCCCGATTGTATACAACGCCATTAACAAAGTATCTAATATCTGTCCTAATACAATATAAAATCTCGTGCGGTAATGAAACCCTAACTACCTGGGTCCCGCACTTCGGCTTCAACAGTAATCGTCACCTGCACAAATGCCGTAAAGACTCAGCGATAAACACTGAGTATGCCAGGTTTGGACCCTATGGTCACTTAATAGTCATGGTCGCCATTATTAGATTCTTTACATGCTTTTACCGGTGTACAGGTATATCAAAGCAGTAAACACACGATTGGCGATAAAACGAAACAATTAAGACAGGCACTACAGTTCACACACAACAACACATACACAAATATTTAATCACAACAAGCGATAAACATATAGCCGTTATGTAACGGTTTTGCATTCAAACTTCACATACGACCCCCCGGCCCTCACTTAGCTTTGCACTTTGTTTTTATTAGCACTGTCGAGAGTCGAGTTAGGACATCCCGAAACAACTCACATGGACGGTGGTCCCACGTACACACGAGGTGCTCATTGCCCAGAGGATCCGAAGATTCCGGGTCTTATCACTTTGCCTTTTAAAAAGCGTCCATAAATGGCCAAGGGCCTGGTGCCAACGGTAGCACACTCCGCCTGACAATCTATATAGGCTTGTTAGCAGTAATATGTGTTACTATACTTCTACTCAGGCAGTGTACCTATCGTTTTGCAGAATAGTGAATTGGGTGGGGTTGTTGATCTCAGGGACCTTGTTCAATTAATTGACAATTTATATACTAACCGAGAAAACTAAACTAAGAAAACAGGAAACATCACTTTTTCAGGTTTTACTTAATTTAATAAAAAGAATGACTAAACAAACTAACATAAAATAATGAAACAGTAAAAATATAAAAATAAACTAAATAAAGAAATAAAGATTGAATCTAAAGAAGCACCCCGGATTGTTTTACAAACCTTCACTTTATTAATCTATCAATAAACTCTTCCCTAATTCTGCAATTAAAATACCCCTAACCTTTAAATAATTAAATAAAGAGAAATATATATTATTTAGGGGATTATTAAACCCTAAGAAAAGAATATAAATAGTTAGGCGTTAAAAATGCACCTAAACTCCTTAAGGTAAAAAACGAGCGTTAAAGCCCGACCTTAAGCTAACCAAGTTATATAAGCTATAAAACTCATATGAAGTTAACCAAGGATCATTTTATGACCTTTAAAACACAAGTCCTCAGTTAGAACTGAGTAAAAATACAAAATGCCCTGGAGTTCCCTTAAGGCCCGAAAGTCCCGGAAATACTTTATTAAATAAAGTAAAGCATTACACTTCATTCTAAATGCACAATAACACTTTAATGAACATTTAAGATGAAGTTCTCAAGCTAAATTCTCAGTTAAAGACAAAGTGCTCGGAGGTTCCCGATGAGGGCCCCATAAACCCCCGGGAGTGCCCCGGAGAGGTACCGAAGTGGCACAAACTCCGATATAAATTATTTTAAGAGTGCCTATCATTAATACTCACCATTATAAAGAGAATTCTCGAGATACTTTTTAAAAAATACACAAAGTGCTTGGGGGAATTTCTTAACGCTCCTTTTTGCCCCGGGAGTGTCCCGGTAGCCCGAAAATTGAGTTACGAGTTTATATAACCCCATAAAACTCAATGTAACACCTTAACATATTATTATTGACTATAAAAAATGTCAATCAACACTTGGAAATCATAGCGACTAATTATTTTCCAGAAAATCCTTAAAGCACCAAAACGCACCTTCGGGTGTCACAAAAATGCGTTTTACGCAATTTCCTTGAAGTTTTTGAGGAGCCACGAGTTGATAATCTTAAAAGGGTATAAATTGAACATCTAAATCAATTAATGCCAGTACTAAATTCATAGTACAAATGGGGGCGATTTTTGGGACAAAAAGGTACCTAAAATCAGCATTTTTACCTTAAAACTTTCATCTTTTACCATGGTATAAATGTACCAATTAAATGCTGGAACCTATTACACATATTAGTATGGTCTTAGTAAAATATAGTGTGACATGAATTAAAATAAAAATCAGTCCCATTGGACCTCCATGTTAGGCACCATTTAGAGTCAATTTTGACTAGTTTTGGCTTAGAAAATTGCCTTATGGATAATGACTCACCCTATTATGTATTATATGATAATGTATTAAGTAAGTGCAGACAAATAAGCCTCCATTACCGTAAGATCTGCAAGGAATAAGAGAATATTAGCTTATATAAAAACAAGGAAATTAAAATACTAAAAGTAAAGTGACTAGAATCTACTTTAGACTTATATAATGAAAACAAACAAAACAAGTTGCCCTATGGCACATGTGCTGCCGATTTCTTGCAATTATATGGGGGATTGATTGCCTTGTATTAAAATCGAAAGAATACACTACCTAACTAAGCATAAGTCTTGGTCAAATATAGACAAAATCAAATGGCCTTAGCTAGCATGTGTGGCCGATTTCAAGGAGGAAAAGAGCAAGTTTGATTGCTCCAAAATTAATCAAATGAGACACCTAGCAACCTAGCATGTCCTTATGTTTTAAAAGGCAAAGAAATCAATTGCCCACTTATGCATACACCACCGTAAATGACTAAGGAAGAAGACAACAAGTGACAAAGATAATTTGACATAGAAAATTCAAAGGAGACATACACCTAACTTAACTCTTGTCTTTTAGTTCCAATTATCCATCAAGCTCCATTAAGCCTTGTCTATAGCCGAAAACAACAACAATAATGAGAGCTTTTCCTTGAGCCAAACACCAAATTAATAAACAAAGGAAAGATTAAACAATTTGACAATTATTGTCAAAATAATTCTATCCTTTCACTTCCTTCCTTATCTTGATATGTGAGGCTCCATTCTCATTTGCCTTTCCTTTGCCCGATTTGGTAAGCCTCTCCTCTTCTCTCTTTTCTTCTTCATTTGCTAGTTAACTCCTTAGAGCTTCAAAGCTCCATTAATGGTGATCTAAGTTCTAACACCATTTCTATGTAATTTCCTAGTTAAAACTACTAAGTCTTGAAGCAAGAAATCATCCTAGCAAGCTTACAATTTTCGCCAAGCATAAGTCTTCCAAGGAGGTTCCTAAATTCAACAACAACACAAGGAACAACAAGATCAAGTTAAGGTATATTTTCATGTTGAAAATCCTAGCAAAATACCTAAGGTTATTACCGAAATTTTTTGAACATCTAAACCTATATTCTCTTCATTAATTTGTGAAGGAAATTTAGATCTACAACCATCTCGAGGTGTACCGAAAATTCCTTGAAAAATTTCTTGAAGGAAATTTAGATCTACAACCATCTCGAGGTGTACCGAAAATTCCTTGAAAAATTCCTAAGGTAAACTCTTATAAAACTACTCAAACACTAACTTATAAATCTTTGTCAGAAGTCTAACAAATGGATCTCCTAAATATATTCAAGGAGGCCGAATTCTCTTCATCAAAATAGCATTTGGAGAGCTTGGAGTTCAAGGAGAAATCAAGTACAAGAATTGTCTTGATTTAAGGAGTAAGTTTATATAATTAAGGTTTATTAAGGTTAAGCTTGATTTAAGCTTCAAACTTTGGTATAAAAATTTTACATGACCTCTAAATAAATTAAGGCCAAAAATACTATGGGTTATATGTCAAGAAAATAATTTATAACATATAAGGTAAGATTATTACCTTAAGGTATAAATATGTGTCACAAAATTAATTAAGGTGCATATATATATAACCGAATTGTCTAAGAATTAAATGTTCTATTTTGAGATTATAATCATTCTAAGTCATTAGCATAATTTTTAGAAGAGTTATATGGCTTATATACATTTATATGTATTTATTATAATGTATAAATCAAGTTTTAAAACTATATAGTAAAATAAAATCAAAGTCGAGAATAACATGGCTTATTTGGTGATTTTCAAAATATATAAGTATATTAACTTATATTATAAATTTTAGGAGTATTAAAAATAGCTACAAGTATTTAAATGGCTAGTTTATAAAGCTATGTGGCTAAAATGTAAATTTTGAAAAGTTTAGTGCATTATATATGATTGCCGAGAACATAAGGGTTAATTTGGTATAATTATGTTATAATATAAGGTAGGAATTAATATTATGAATTTTGGTGAACTTAAATAAGTGGTTAAGTGTTAAAATAACATTTTATTAAGTTTTGGGACAATTTTGTAATTATTGGAAAATATAGTGTATGGCTGAGAATTACAATTGATTTTATGGGTATATTAAAGTATTAATTATGAAATTAAGTCTTGGTCAAAGTGTTGACCAAAAACTTTGGATTAAAAGGATTTATGACAAAAAATATTAAGTTTATAAAAGTTTGGGGTGAATATGTAATTTATGAAAGATATTGGTAAAACCAAATTAAAAGGGGGCGAAATGGTGATTTACAAAAATATAAGTGTTCACTTGGTTATTTAAGAAAATTGAATATTAAAACTATAGTTTATAAGTTAATATGGAACTTATATAAAGTTTTGGGGTTGAACAGTGAATAAAGGGAAATATAAGTGAAAACCGAAAGTTAAGGGGTTTATTTGTAATTTATAAAAGATGGAATAATAAGATTGTAATTTATGAAAGTTAATATGGATATTTGGTAAATTAAAAAGGTAATGTGGTTAAGTGATAATTTACAAAGTTAATGAGTATGTTATGTAATTACCGAATTTATAAGGTTATTTGGTAATTTATAAAAATTAGAATATTCATTTGGTAATTACCGAGATATTAAAGTGATAATTAGTAAATTATAAAAGTTATGTGGTTAGTTGGTAAGTTACAAAAGTTAATGGGTTCAAATTATGATTACCGGAAATTATATGTGGTTATTTAGTAATTTATAAAGTAGTTGGGTATAAAATATAAATACTGAATTAATAAGGTTGGTTTTGTAATTTAATAAAAAAAGAAATTGAAACTAGGTAATATAAGGTATTATGGTATACTATGGAGGATAGTATAAGGTTTATGAAATAATTGTGGTTATGATAAAAATAACCAAAAGAATATAATATAAAGTTTATAAAGAATTATGGATATATCAAAAATAATCAAATTATAATGATATATGGAATAAGAGGAAATAATTATGAATATATAATTAAAGAGATGAAGATAAATCATAATAAGGGAATTCATTATCACATGTGGATATCTGAAATACCCCGAACTTAAATATAAGGATTTAAAATTAATCTAATACGTATTTAAGGGCTAATGGTACCCAATTAATATTGGTAAGGAAAAATAAATCCAAAAGAAATAAAGAAACGCTTAAAAGGCGAAAAACGCTAAATAAGCGTTAAATAACCATAGGAGGTATGAGACCTCGGTTAGAGTATTATATGGATTCTAAAGGTTTAATAAAACCTAAATAAATATGGGAACAACTCCCGAAGAAAACAGATCCAAATAATGTATTAAAACGCTAATAGAGCTTTAACGCACGTTTTTCGAGAAAACCCGAAGACGTGATTTTAAGTGGTCAAACGAACCCGTAAAAAATTATAAGTCATTAAATAAATATTATTAAGCATTTATGAAAGCTTAATAACCAATAAAAATAATTAAACAAGGAATTCCGGAAAACGGGCCCGGTTAGTGAACAGTACTAAAACCGGGTAAAATAATGAGCGTTTTCTGTAAAAGACGAAAAACGCTCCAAACAGTAGTAATATGGGGGCCGGTTTTTAATGGGTAAATTAACCCCTCACACACATGTAACTAGCTAATTAAATAAGAGAGCAAAAGCAAAAAGTAATAAAGTAAAAGAATTACTTTATTCACTTTCCTCTCACCTCACTCTCACAATTCACTCACCTCTCTCTTTCCTCTCCCCCTCCACCGATTTCTCCCTCCTATCTCCTCTGGTTTTGGGCGATTTCAAGAAGCTCTAATGGCCTCCCATGGCTTCTTCTCTTTCTCCACATGCTCTAGCTCCACTTGAACTCCAAAGGTAAAAATAACTACATATTTGAACTCCCCTCATCCTCCTCTACACTTCTCTCTTTTCAAAATCCAAAAATGAGGAAGTTCATTTTCGTGGGTATACCCATTCAAAGAGAAAAGCACACCATTATGGAGCTTGGAGTCTCCTCTTTCCAACAAGGTAAAAATCTCCATGAAAGACCTCGTTTTTCTCCATCCCTTGGTGTGACCGATTTTGTCTCTCTCCCTTACCTTGTTTTTTCTCTTGTTTTGGAGCATGGTCTCAACCCTCCATTGGTGGAGTAACCCCCTTCTTGATTCAAGGGTGAGAATCCCTCTCAAGGATCTCCAAAGGTAAACCCTAGAAATCTTGTTTTAAGCATTTCTATGAACTAACATTAATTAAGGGGTTAGTATGTTAATTATACTTATTTATGTGCTTTGGGTGATGGGAATGGAGTTTGACAACTCCATTCCCCCACAAAACCGAATTGGACAAGAGAGAAAGCAAGAGAAGAAATGGAAAAGAAATGAAGGAATTTGAAAGCTCAAGGTAAGAGCTCCTTCTTAATGCTCAATTTAATGCATTGGTGTAATGGGAATGGGTAAGCAAATAAAAGAACCTAAACTATTGTATTGGTATTGTAGTATTGGAAGTATAAGTATTTGTGAGTAAGTTTGAGTATCTGTGCAATAGTATGTGAATTGTAGGCCTTCGAGCCAAATGGTTGTGTATGAGTATTAGTATTGGTATTTGAAGAAGTATTGGTGAATGTATATTGTATTGATTGCTGGTAGGACCCTCGTATGGGTGTGGCTAGTTTAGGAATGAATTTGGTGAGAATTGGTATGTGTGGCCAAGTAAGAAAAGTAGATGAACTATGGCAAAATTTTGGTAGGAATATGTACATGTGTGGATGACTTGGTGAATGGGAGAACCAAGGTGTGTATTGGGAGATAGTAGAGATGTTAATGACCACGGAATGGTGGTAGTGGTATGGGATTAGGAGAGTATAAAATCTGTAGCAAGAAGTATTGGATTTCATTGGAGGAACTAGGAAGAATTAGAGTACAAGTCCTAGCAAAGTGAATGTTGGACTTGGGTATAGATGTGTAATTGTTTGGAAATGTATTTGGGATGCTAATGAGGGTATTGGTAGTAGGAGTATTGAGTGGAGGAAGTTGGAACAAAAATCTGCAGCATTGAAGGATGAAAATCTGTTGTAAGTGTGGAAAGGAAATGAGGAAATTGTGCAAGATGATTGATGGATTTAGTAAGGAACTTGGTGGATGAACTAAGGGGTATTAGGAGGTTTAATTAGTGTTAAAACATGTGGGATTAAGTGTAGGAACAATGGGGAAGTAATGGGTAAGAAAAAGAACTGAAAACAGAAATAAAAATGCAATTACTGGACTGGACCGACCTTGGGACCGAACTTGCAAGGTCGGTCGAGCCCAGATTTACAAAGACGGGAAAGCTTCTGGAATGGACCGAACTTGCGACCGGACTTGCAAGTTCGGTCGGACCAGAAAATTCCCCCGTCTGTAACCTACTGGAATGGACCGACCTTGCGACCGGACTTGCAAGGTCGGTCGACTCAAAAATTCTCCGTCTTGTAAGCTACTGGAATGGACCGACCTTGCGACCGGACTTGCAAGGTCGGTCGGGCTAAAAATTTCATCAGGTAACTCACTGGAATGGACCGACCTTGGGACCGGACTTGCAAGGTCGGTCGGCCCTGTAATTCTCCAGCGTAATTCCCTACTGACTTCGACCGACCTTTGGGACCGGACTTGTAAGGTCGGTCGAGTCATACAAATTTTTTTTTAATTAAATTAAATAATTGTATATATATATATATGTATACCCACCTATACATATGTGCATATATATGTAAGTATACCATTGTTAAGTAATGAAAAGTAAGTAAATAAAATGTAAGTATAGGGATGTAAAGACTTAGTAAGTATGAATTAGGAAACGTAAGGATAATCGAATTAAATTAATGATAGTTAGATTAATTGTTCGATTGTATGAATATCATAGGATTTGATTTGTGAACACCGGAGGAACGTTGGGATACAAGTACAACGGTGAAAGGTATGATTTCTTCATGCCCTGTATCCTAATCTGGTTACCCCGATTTGTGTGCTTATTTGATCACCTAAATAAGATAAATGCATGAATCGGACTATATTGCACTTACCTGTGCTTGACTTATGTTGTTCTTGATATTTATTGTCTTGAACACTAGTTTGTATAATTCATGAAATTTATGAATGATGATGAATGGTATTCGAATCTTGTATTGTACTTAAGTATTGTATTGTATCTTGTATAAATGAGAATTGAGGATTGTAATTGTGTATGTGGCTTGTATGAATGACTTCTGCTAATTCCTAACTACCTAACTCCTAACTTAAGTGAGTAAACTGGAATGAGTAGAAGTCCGATATAGCTTCGGCCACGCGTGAGGATGAGGAGACACAAGAGGTTGGATCCGATTCCTGACTCTTAAACTGGTCCGCGGCCCAAATCCCTTAAATGGGTAGCATCCCGGATTGGTGAGTCAAGTAAATCCCGGTGGTGGGACGGAGTAGTCCCCGGGCCGGAGGTCCCGACGACTTAACATGAGTAAGAGTAAGTAAGTAAGTATGTATGAGTATGGGTATGAGTATGAGTATGTATGCGTATGTATGAAGTAACGAGTAAAAGAGTAATCTCCACCCGATTAACCCGGGTGGACCAACGAAGCTAACAAGTATTGTATACTGTGTATGTAATGAGTATGTGCATTCGGAAGAAGGTAAGTATGTATTGGATGGTTATATTGTATTCCTTGTATGTAATGAAGTGTATGTATGTATGCCTTGCGTAAGTATTATTGTATTGTGTGTAAGAGCATGTATGCATGTATGTTTGTATGAAAATGAACTGCATGTATTCGACCAAGTGGTCGGCGTACCCTCACTAGTACGCGGGTATGCGGTTATCATGCGCAGCGAAAGCTGACCCCCTAGGGGGAACGTTTTTAGTGTGCAGGTACCCGAAGCGAATATGGTCAAGGTAAGAGACCGGAGGCACACCCTTGTATTTAGAAGCTGAAATACCCCAAACCTAAGTATGCTAAGTAAACATCAAATCACGATTTGGAAAGGCTAAAATATGCCTTAGAAAGATTGGTAGACAATTTAAACCAAGGAAAACACAAGAAAATGCCTTAAGGGCAATTAGGGCAAAAATGTGCTCTAAGCTTGGAGAGACTTGGGTGAGTACCCAAATATCATGATAAGACCTTAGTAATATTCTAATGGTCATTTTAAATCAATTATCAAAGAAAACCAAGCTTGAAAACAAGTTAAAACACAAAATGTGCTTTAAGAAGTCTTAAAGCACATTTTTGAGAAATTGTCTTAGAATTGGGTTTTGTGTGGCTAAATGTCCATCATTACTCTTTAATCAACATGTGTACTAATTAGTATCACATTAGGAAGCCTAAATCAATGGGAAACCAAAAATTTCACGAATATGTGCACTAATTAGTGAATAGTGCCAAATAGTGCCCAAATTAAGCTTAAGTCAACATAAGTCAATGAGATGGTCAACTAAGACCATAAATATCTCCAACTACAAGAGGGGGGCCGGTTTTTGATGTGAGGAGTCACCACATGACTAAGCAAATAAAGGAAAAGAAGAGTAAAAGAGAGAATAGTACTATTTGCTTTATAAAAGCAAATACCTTATATTAGCCTACCTCTCTCCTCTCTTCTTCATTTCTCTTCTTCTTCCACGGTTCTTTTCTTCTTTTCCTCTGTTCCAAACCGTCCCAAGCAGCCTCCATGGTTACCTCACCTTGCTTTGTCCATAACTTACTCATTTTAGCTCCAAATCAAAAACTAAACACATATTTCTCTTAGTTAGGCCAAGACCTATCTTTCTATCTTTTCAAATCTTTCAAAGCTCCATTTTGGTGCCAAGAGGAAACTCCATTGATGGAGGAAAATCAAGTTTGAAGAGCTCATTAGCTTTCCATTCTCTTAAGGTAAAGAAAATGTAAGAAAAACCATGTTTCCATCATTCCTTCTACATGGCCGAAAATTTCTACTTATGGGGCCTTGTTTTTATGCCTTGTTCTAGCTTGATTTATTCACCAAGGACTAGTGGAGGTCCTATTTCATTCAATGCCCAAGTCTACTTTGAGACTTCAAAGGTACTCATCCACTTTTATGCCTTAGAACACATTTCTAACCTAGGTTTTCATTCCTTGAGGTTAGTGTATTGTTTAGTACTCATATGAGTCATTGAATATTGATTAGAACATTGGCAAGGGGAATTTAAGTGGTGGCCGAGATTCATGCAAGAAGAAGGTCTAAGGAGGAAGTTAAGATAAGCTTGAGAAAACAAGGTAAAATGCTTACCTAATGGTGGTTTAAGTTTTAAGGGATGAGTTTAGGTGGGTACCAATGTGGCTTAGAGCTTACATTGTGTATTGGGTTATATAACCTAAGAAAAAGAACTTAAATAAGCTTGTGAACTTGTGACTAAGGAGCCAATGGGAATGAGTTAGTAATATAAGTTTAAGATGGATTTTAAGAGCATCATAACTACTATGAGATTGATGGGTGTATTTGCAGGTGGAAAGCTTTTATTGTGGAAATTCAGTGTTTAAATTCATGTCATTTAAGGGCCTAAGAGCCATGTCATTTAAGGGCCTAAGAGCCATGTCATTTAAGAGCCTTAGTGCTATGCAATTTAAGATTATTGCACTATATTGAGTTATTATGAATGAGTTGATTTGGATGAGAAAATATGATGAGAAAAGACTTGATGTATGTGAGATGGTTGAATGAGGAAAACAATGCATTTGGGCATGATAATATACTAGAGAAACTATGGCGAAATTTGAGTAGGAAACTAAGCGTTTAAGGTTCTAAGGAGATTTTATGACTAAGGATATTCTAGTGATCACTAAGGGTTGATTTGGTGAAAATGGATAAACCATGGAGTTCTTGAGTACTAGGAAGACCTAGGAATGTATAAGAGGGACTAGGGGTTATAATGGTGAGTTTTATGCACCAAAACCATGGTTAAGGAAGCTAGGAAACTTGTACAAAGTTCGAAGGAATAATAAGGTATAATGACTTATAAGGATGTAAGCATGTGCTAGATTATATATGACTTTGAGAAGTTTGAGTAAGGCAAATGGTGTGCAAAATGATGCTTGAGGAGTAGTTGAAATGGTGGTAAAGAAACATAATGATTAGTTGAGGTCTTAGGCAAAGTCACAAGAGGGAAGTGTAAGGAATCAAGTGTTAAGTGTAAGAATTTTCGTAAGAAATTGAGTGCCAAGTTTGGTGATTTTTGAGGTAGATTTAGTGCATGTTTTAAGGTGTTTAAACATGAAGGAAACATGTGGAAAGATTGTGGATTGAGTGGGAAAAGATTGGGGTGAATTTGGAGTTAAAAATGAGGAGAAAAGCACTTTGGAAAATAGGTTCTGCTGTGGACCGCCCCTAGGGACCGCCCTGTGGGGAGGTCCAGGCAAATCGTGCAGAAAATTAGCTTCTGGTTGGGACCGCCCCTGGGGACCGCCCCAGAGGGGCGGTCCAGTGCAGAGAAAAGAAAAATTTTTGTTTTTGGCTTCTAATGTTGGGGGATTGAATGGTAATGGTTTTAGATGATGTTTAGGCCTTGTTTGGTGACATGTAAAGGCCTTAAGTGGTGTAAACGAGTGTTATGAATTCCTAGTAAGAATTGAGAAAGTAGCTAAGGAGTTTTTAGTGGATGTTTAAAGGTGAGTTTAAGTGCCTAAATGGTGTTAGGACACATGGGGGAACTTGTGGAGAAGTTTGGAGTTGAAAAGAGAATTTAGAAACAAGGTTCTGGAGCCGACCGACCTTAGGACCGGACTTGCAAGGTCGGTCGAGCTCAAATTACGCTACCAGAGAAAGTTTCTGGAATGGACCGACCTTGGGACCGGACTTGCAAGGTCGGTCGGGCATGTATTTTGTACGGTAATAAGTCTCTGGAATCGACCGAACATGGGACCGGACTTGGCAAGTTCGGTCGAGCTTAAATTTCCCTCGGGGAAACTCTCGGGAATGGACCGACCTTGGGACCGGACTTGCAAGGTCGGTCGGGGTAGAATTTTCAAACGATGAAGTGTTCTGGAATGGACCGACCTTAGGTAAGGTCGGTCGGAAGTTCGGTCGGGCCTAAAAATAAAAAAAAAGGGAAATTTTAAGTTCTAAGAAAGGTAATAGGTAACAAGGTATACCTTTGGTAGGGTGGTAATGATTAGGACCCTAGGAACTTAAGGGATTAAGTTAAGTTAAGTATAAACTTAAAAGTTTAAGGTTAAGTTGTAAGACTTAAGAGGTGTTAGGTGGGAATCATTAAGGGATTAAGTAAGTTAAGCAAGTTAAGTAAGTTGGATTAAGTTAAGTGATTAACAACCAAAAACTGAATGAATGTTTTAGGACTTGGGGATTTGGACTCCGGAGGAGAGTAAGCAACCGAAACGACCAACGGTGAACGGTACAGTTCTCTTGTGACCTGCTTGCTAACGAGGTGTCCCTCGGCTTGTGTGCTATTTGTTTTGTGTGCTCACTAAACAAGATAAAGCATGCAACCGGAATATATTATATTTATTGTATTGTTGTGTGATGTTTGAAAACTAACACAACATACCGTGAGAACTTACTAACCAATGTTTAGTAAGGAATTGAGTGAGACTAAGGAACGCCCCTAATAAGGGACGATATGAACCGAAAGAGGTTAACCAACCAAATCTGGTCTTGAGACTACTACTAACTGGAACTTGAGTGAGGAAACCCGGGACCGATCTCCGGTCATGCATGCTAAGGAAAAAGGGGACGGTATCTGAATCAGATCCGCCCTCCGCTTAAGGACTTGTCTTCGGACTTGTAACCTAGGGCCGGTTGCCGGCTCAGCTACGCTGGACTCCCGTCCAGGGTAGGTGGCATTAAGATGTTGCGGTGGGATCACCTAAATCCCAGGTTTGGACTTAGGATACAACCATTCCCCTCCAGGAACGGTTTGTATACTGAGAATAAGTTAAGATTAAGATTAAGGTAAGGTTAAGATAAGTTGCAACCATTCCTCTTTAAAGGATGGTTTGTATTATTAAGATTAAGATTAAGGTAAGGTTAAGATAAGTTGCAACCATTCCTTTTAAAGGATGGTTTGTAATATTAAGATTAAGATAAGCTACATCCACTCCTTATTAAAGGATGGTAGTTTCTAAGATTAAGATAAGACTAAGATTGAGGTGAGATAAGGATGGACTAAGATTAAGAGGGAACATTACTTAAGGAGTTAAATAATTAACTCTCTAAATTAAGGGAAGCATTTAAGTCGTTCATTGTGTGTGAACTTTGATTGTTCATATATGGATTGTTGTTACAGCATTTATATTAGTTGTGCATTTAATAACCTCCATGCTATCGACAATTAGTCGTCGTAGCCACGTTAGCTTGGGGGCCATGAGGGGATCGTACCAGCATTCGTGCTGACCCCCTTTGGGGGCTGTTTTTACTACACAGGTACATCAGGAAGCGGCTGTCGCGAGAGTAAGAAGGGGTACAAGTGTTACGGGTTAAGTGTGGCCTACGAGTTGTGCATGTACACTCGTATGGCAATTTGAGTTAGTAAGATGTATAAGATGTGAGGGGGTTGTAAGAAGGATATGTAAATGGTTAAGATTGTTGTACTAATGTTCGGTATATTCTGTAGTCAGACCGTGGCAAGGTCCTGGATTGTAAAGAATTCCGCTGTGACATGTTTATATATATACTGTTAAGTTGCGAGACCACATTTGGATTGAGTTGGGGTGTTACAACAAGTAGTTGTGTGGAACGGGTAGTAAGTAGTCTCTTAGTGAGTACGTATGAACTTGGAAGAAGCATTGAATTTGTATTGGGAACCTAGTAGACTCGATTATGTATATTGTATTGAATGGTATTTTAAAGGAGCAAAGTATTGAATGAAGCAATGTAGTATTAGTTGGTAAATGGAGTATGTAATGCAATGTGTAGTACTCGGGATTCCGGTCCATCAGACCGATGCTGCATGTAGTAGCAGTAGCTTTGTTAGTCACGGGGGTGACTAACGGCATTGTATCACCCACATTATGTAAGTATGTATCCGCTGCGTGTATCTGATGTGTAAGGAGATTGGACGGTAAGCACTGTATTAATGGTAGGGGTGTTACAATATCACATAAAATAACGTACTGATGGACTACCTAGAACCACTGTTAAATAACAGGGAGAAATAAAGAACATACAGTGTAACACCCCATCCAACATTAACACACTTAACAACAAACTGCAGCGGAAAACATGCTTCATCACATTACTTAACTCGTTGGTGTTACACGCCGTTAACCACCCACGTGGCTAACAAGGCTATTACATATACATTGTATCGGTCTGATGGACTAGATTCCCGAGAGACTACGCATTGCTATCCCTTTCCATTAATGACAAAACATACACAAACCTTCCAACTGTACCGAGTATTCACAAACTAATGCCGATAACAATTTCGGTCTTACTACACCTACTGTACATATACAACTTAAATGATTACCCATGTACAAACGACTACCCCGTCCTACTCTCGAACAACTTCTAGCTCCTTGTACCTGAAATAGGAAAAAGAAGAGAAAGGGTGGCCCCCAGGGGCTCAGCACCTTTGCTGGTATGGTAATCCCACATCCCGCATGCTACCGGGCCACGCACAACTAATTGTCGTCTTAGCATGCGGTTGATTATATTTGAATCATGCATGTAAACTATCAACATACAACACATAACATTCCACCACGATGGGCTCAACAAAACAGCCAACGCATCTACACTTAACAAATCACTCCTTGTTTTCCTTAACCCTAGAGTGTTTCTCCTCTAATGGAGCTACTTCCTTAATAGACGATACTTACCCATTAATCGGGTTATCCTTAAACGCCTCTTACAATAAACTGGAATTCATATCCATGATCCACATACTCCACATTTTACAACATAAAGCATCACACCGCTATAAGAGTTACAGCACAACAATAACACAAAACACAACGGGTACGGTTCTCTTAGGAACCAACCCCAAACATAGTTAATTCACTTGTGAGCCTAGAGAATGATATTACCCTCATGTTAAGCTCGTTATACAACACTCATTACCGTCCTAATAGTCGGACGAGTAACTTAAGTTAAGATGGTTCGGATATAGTGACCCGAACACACCACACAAACACATGTTCCCCCTAAACCGATCATAAGTCAGAATAGCTAAGCTTTGGAGTAAGCTAATGGGAGATCGTAACCCGTGAGGGAAACAACCATAACAGAGAGGAGGGTAAAGCTAAAAAGGATACACACTCCGAACAACGCGCGACCGGCCTGACCGGATTCCTCACCCCCGTTAGTACATATTTACTTGTAGATAAATAGTTAGAGCCCCACTATGGAATCTATCACATCCATACACCATACAGTATTACAACTGGGTTAAACACACGAGGGAGGTCCTTACATTCACACACAAACATCACACAATTAACTCACGCATAGCCGTGGTTAGAATGTCCTATGGTTCGGGTCGTTAAATCCGGATACTGATCTCTCATGTGATCCTAGACTCAGTTAGCTAAAGTTTAACACTTTCGAGGTTAAATGGTATCGGAACTAGACACGCCACATATATGAATTACTGTAAACTTATTACATGTTTTATCTTACAACGTGGCAAACATACAGAAAAACACATTGGCATACAAGCCGGTGTAATCCGGTAGGACACAGGTTGCAAGAAAACCATACCTGTCACCGGGGTTTCACTCTAACGGGCCATCACATGTTCCTCGTAACATCTTTGAACAACTGGTAACATTACATTTACTTTTATTAACTTCGGGGTAACATGATTGTTTAAAGTCTAATGCTCATAATTTATCCCCGTTAACTAGTTAAATTGAAATACCCCAAATTAATAAAACATGGATTAAATACCTAATCACATTAATTAAGGCCTAAACATGCCTTAAAAGTCAACTGAGAACAACAGTGGTCAACACAAAACAAGATGTGCACCCTTTGACTGTTAAGGGTAAATAAATACCCAAATGAACTTCTTAGGACCTAAAAATTTGTCCTAAGTTTATTAACATAATATTAAATATATTATAACCGTTGGAAAACACTCCAACACAAAGAACAAGCACTTTCATGCTTCAAGGTCAAGTAGAGCAAAAAGGTGCTCTAAGAATACCTTAAAGGTCTAATGACCTCTAAATGATATAAAATTGGATACCATGATCAAATATCATGTAAGGAACACAACAAAACCGTTGTGAAAGAAAACCAAGCTCAGAAACACCTTGCGACACAAAATGTGCACTAAAACTCCTTAAAGCACGTTTTTGTGTAATCGCCTTCTAAATTGGTTTTAAATGGGCTAAAAGGTTATAATTACCTTTAAATATAATAAAATATCATATTATATGATATTAGGAATTTAATTCCAGAAATTTAGGAATTTTTACAAATTTAATATTAAAATATTAATAAAACCCTAAAGTGGGGCCCGTTTGGGTCAACATTGACTAAGTTGGTCAATGTTGACCATTGACCACGAATTGGACTGCATAAAATCAGATTATTAAGGCTCCTAGACGACCATGTGACAATACCCATGTGACAATTAAATATACACCTTACTTTTACATAAAATAAGGAAAAAGCAACTTTAACATATAAAACTAAAAAGTAACTTACCTCTTGTCTACCCATGTGAGTGCAGCCAATTTGGAGCCCCTCCTTCTCCTTATTACACGGTTGATTACAAGGCTCCAAGCAAGAATAAGACAAGAGTGATGAGTCACCTTACAATAATTGAATTAAAGTAACATTATTAGTTCATTTTTCAATCAAAATTGGAATCAATCATACCCTACCTTCTCAATCAAGGAAGGATGCCCCTTGTCATTGTCTCCACCGATTTTGCTTCAATTATTCAACTCCAATCAGCCTTGGTGAGTCACCAAGTCACTAAAGTCATAAAAAATGCAAAAAAATGTGTTTTAAGCAAAATTAGGTCATTCTTTCTCATTAGTCCCATTCCAACCGTGGGACTCATTGCCAAACTCTCTCTTTGGCTCCTCCATGTCGTGGGTAAGTCACCAAGAACATTGAAGAACACCTTGGTACCTAGGTGAGCTTAATTAGTCAATTTATGTTCAATTTCTTCACCAATCTTTCTTCTTTTGGTGGATCTAAACATCAACCACTTCCATCCATGGATCTAGGTTGTTCTTGGAGGTTAAATGAAGGAGGAATCTCGGCCATAACAAGGGAGGAAGGTGGAGAAACCCAAACTTGTTCTTAAGGTACAAAAATGTGCTTTAAGCTCATATCTTTTGATTCCCTTCAAATTCGGCTGTGAAACTTTGTTCCTAGCCTTATTATCTTCATCTTAACATACTTATTCAGTTGGTACATCAAGAGCTTCGAGGTATCCAGATCCAAGCCAAAAACACCATTTTAGGCACTTTAAACAAGGTAAAAATTAGCCATCTCCTAATCTGAGTTACACCAGTTTAAAGCTTGGTTTTAGTAGCTCTTTTGATGACCTTTTCCTACTGTTAAAACAGGCCGAAGTTAACTTGTACAACCTTGGTGTTTTAAGGTAAATTTTACCTTGAAAATTGTCATTAAACACTTCTCATGGTTAGCTCATGTTTGGAGTTTAATCATGTCTTGTTTTCTACATAAGGACAAGTAAATCAAGCTTTGGAGAAACTCTCCTTAAGGTGGCGAATCCAAACTAGGATTTACCTAAGCTAAATCAAGGTATAAATCACTTAAACATTAACTTTGCTAAGTTAAAATGTTCTAAGCTATTTCTAATATTATTGCCGTGAGAGAACATGGAAGTAAGGTCATTTTTGACCTTAAAATGTTTAAAGAAATGGCTTAGTAAATTTATCTAAGTGATTAAGTAACATAAATGTTAAATTTAAGACATTATGTGGAAGTTTGGTAATTAAATGAAAATTATATGGTGAGGCCGAGAATTATAAGTGTTTTTGGGACATTTATGTGTAATTTTTTTTGTGAGCAAATGTTTGTAATAAGGCCATGTATTTTAGGCCATTTTATTTATGCATTTACAAGCTTTTATTTAAGTTTAGGTGATATATAATTATTACCGAAATGAATAAGGGGTCAAAGTGTAATTAAATCAAATTTAGGGGCTTTATAAAAATAAGGCCGAAAATCAGGGGTTAAAAGGAGTTAAAATAAAGTTTATAAGATTTTATAAAGTTTTGGGGTTAAATGATGAATTTTGGAAACTTAGGGGTTAAAACCGTAATTATAAGGAATTAATGGTCAAGGAAATATTAAGGTGGTCAACCTTAACCATATGCTAGGTTTTGACCAAAATAAATAAGTTGGATAACTTATTTAAGGTTTTATAAAAAGATAAGTATCTTATGGTAATATTTTCATAACATATGTGGTAAATATGTTATTACCAAAAATTTAGGGTGTATAATGGTATTATAAACACCCATGGGCTATTAGGAATTTTTAGGAATTTATTGGGTGGTTTTTGGAATTAGAATGAACTATATATGTATAATATATAGTTATTATGTCATTATGACACTTTGAAGAAAAATAGATGGTGGAATGGTAAATATCGAAAGTATATGGGTTAATAAGGATATTTATAACCCTTTGGTGGAATTTGATGATTTTTAGAATTATTAAGAGAATTTAATAAGTTATGTGTATAAGATATAGTTTTAATGATATGGTAAACTATATATGTATTATAAATAGGGCCAAATGGCAATTATAGAATAGCACAAGGGCTGTTCGGAATTTACAAAAATAACCATAGGTTATACTCTTTTATAAGTTAGAAATGTTATATTAAATGGTATATATAACATGGTATAAGTTAAGGGTGATTTTGTAAATTAAGGAAACTATGGTTTATGGAAAAGAATAAGATTTTCTTACGGTGCCTAAGAGGCAATATAAAATAGTTTTGTATAAAAACTATAGGTACAAGTTAAAGGGAATAAAAATATCACATTGTATGATATGAGTACATGGTATAACATTACATAATGTTATGTGGTCAAAATAGAATTTAAATAAAGTTAAGGGCTGTACCGAAAATATAAGAGTTGGAAAATGAGCTTTAGACTAAGGTCTATAATGTTATAAGTGTTATAGCAATTATATAGTTTAGATGGAATTAATATAAGGAAGGGTACTCACATAAAATAATGTGACAAACTATAAATGAATGGGATTTATAAACTAAGGTATTTATGGAATAAACCTTAGGAGTTGTAAATATACAACATAAAATGTTACTCATGTTAGGATAATAATCTTAATATAAGTTGTATAATATAATACAACTAATGGGAATAATCATCTAATAAAAGATGATAAAAAGTAACATAAAATATAAGAGTTTATTAAACTCATGGGAATTACCTACGCGGTAAATATATACATACACAAGAATAATGTATATAAGGATGGATATATATTATGGTTGGAGGCCATATAATATAATGGTGGTGGTTGTTTAAAAAAAATAAATAGTTACAAACTATGTGTTATAATGGATGGTGGGAGAATGTTACAATACAAAAAATAATAATATAATACAATCATGCATGAATACATGCAACTAAAGGTTATGTACCTAAACTAGATGGTGGATAAGGTTAAAAAGAAATAATGAGTTAAACTTAACAGTTGAAATATTATGACGTACGCGTTTTAAGTAACAAAACCGACTGTTTTAGAGAAACCCGTAACAACAACTGTAGAAAACAGGGGTGAACTGTCGGGATTACTTATTATTCGGAAATACCGGATGTAGTTAGTCATGGAGACTGACTTATAGTTTTAATACCGTTTAGAGTATACTTCTGACAAGGACGCTTGACGAGCTAGCGGACTACACGGAGCATAGGATCTTGCTGATTCATACTCCACCGTAATACAATCAGGGTGAACGGTATGTAAAGGGGTTTGATCCGAGTTGACCTAAGGTTGCTCCTTGGGCTCGGATTTGGTTGATATAACTTGTATGTTATGTGTGTGGTTACATGTATGTGATTAAGTGTTACTGCATTATTTATTTATGCACGGGCGTCCTACGGGACTAACACTACGTCGACTATAGATCGACTTATATAAACATACATACGCGTTGTGATGACATGACAGTTACTTGATATAATACCATGATATTAATATTAAGTATATGGTAACCTAAGTAAAACACTTAGGATGAGTCATGACATTGTCGGTCTCTAGAGCATGGATCTCGAACGTGAACATAACTAGATGACTTCTAGGTATGCGTGACCCATTGGGCCGCTAATTAATAATTATTCTCCATAAGACTAAGAGCAGATCTTAAACATTATGAGAGAGATGGTATGAGATGAGGTGAGGAATCCCGGTGGTTTACGAACCACTTGGTTGCGCATTTGTGATCACTGAGGGGTTTCCTAATTGGATTCCGCTCCAGGTTATATCCAACGAGCCCAAACTGGATCGCGGATCAGGTGGCTACGGCCTTTTTATGGACGTCTTACGAGACATAAGAGAGTCAGGGGCCTCCGGACCTCTGGCGAAATGAGCACCTTTGTGTGTACGGGGGACTACTGTCCATGGTGAGGTTATCGGGTTGTCCTAACATGACGCCCAACTGATATTAATAATTAAACATGGTTGGATGGAGCCTACAAGGCTAAGGTAAATTAAATATGAAAACTGTACGCCACGGCGAATGTACATTGTACATAATTAACTATGGAAACTGTACGCTACGGCGAATGTACATTGTACATATGGATGGGGCTTGAAAGCCAAACTAAAATAAATTGACAGTGGATGGTGAACGCTACGGCGATTGTACATTGTACAATATACTGTTAATACTCGATACGTTCGATATACAAATGTTGTTTGATATATTCTATGACTGTTTGGATTGGATGGATGGTTAAATGTTTGTGGATATTTGGATGGATGATTATGTATATTATACATTTATGCTTCGGTATTGTTTATAACTGTAAAATGGTAAAACATGAAACCAATCTAATAATAAGATGGTTAAAATGACAAGTGACCATTAGGGTCCAGGCCCGGCATACTCGCTGATACTACACCATTACTGGTTGTTGATCATTGTCGGAGCTGAAGAGCAGGAACAGGGTAATTGGAGTTATAATTTTGTTACCACACATGGAGATGTTATATAGCGATGAGGATGGTGAATTGTATTATGGTAAGGTTATGTATATTCAGGATTGGGTAGACGCTCACTTGTCGATGTTTATGGTTTATGGACTTAGTATGATGTATAGGAATTTCTCGTTATCACGGCGGTTAGCAGTTTATTTGTATTGGAAGTTGGATGTAGTTTGGCTGCGTTGCTCGCATGGGCGAGTAATGGCCGGTGACACCCGTGTGAGTTTTGTAATTGTTATTTATTTTTCCGCTGCGAGACGTTTTATTTATTGCTATGTGAGGGATTATTGCGTGATTGTGGAGAGGGGTGTTACAAAAGTGGTATCGGAGCGGAGTACCGCTCTGATGACGAGAAGATAGGTTAAGACAGTGAGCTTAGGACTTGGGAAATTATGGGAAACGTTTGGGAGGTACGAGACGATTCGTCTTAAAACGATATTGTGTCTAGTAACGCAAATTGCGTGACAGGTTAGCCTTAAGGAAACTTAATATCTATTGATTGTGTGCGGTAATTTACCGAGTATTTATGTGACATATTGTACTACAGATGTCTGGTGGAACTAGAGGGCGTGGTACTGGTAGAGGTGGAGGCGGTGACCCCGGCATTCCAGGAGTTGCTGAGACGGTTGCAGCCGTTCTTGCACAGCTGGGTACTCAGATAGGAGGAGCACCAGCCCACCCGCCACAGCCCAGGGAAACGAACTGGCTGAAGTTAGTTAGCGAGACCCGACCACCTACGTATTCAGGGGAACCAGACCCCGTAGCTTTGGAGCGATACATTGTTGAACACGAGAAAGCATATGAAGCTTTACAAGTACCTGACGACAAGAAGGTCGCCATTGCTGCTTTCCATCTGAAGGATGCAGCCAGCACTTGGTGGAGGTTGGTCAAGGACCAGCACCTGGCTACGCCCGACTTCTCGTGGGCTGCCTTTGTAGAATTACTGAGAGGAAAATACTACCCGGCGCATCTCAAACAGAAGAAGCGCCATGAGTTCGAAACATTGACCCAAGAAGGTCTGACCGTGGACGAGTATTACGCTCGATTCATTGGTCTGCTGGACTTCATCCCCGGTCTGGATCACTCAGAGACCGTGAAGGTCGAGAAGTTCCGGGGAGGACTATTATTTCGCATCCAGATGGCGATGGGTGCTACCCTCTACACTTCTATCTAGGTATTAACATGGAAGCCATAATTCTTACTTACACATTACCGTTAACGTTGTGAGAACTTACCAATGAGATTCCAGGAGTGTTACGACGCTGCCTCGAGGGCGGAGCTAATGCTCCAGACTCGGGAAGAGACTCTATGGGCAAAGAAGAGAAAGAACCCTGAAGGAGAGTCTGAGGGTGGAGGAGCATCTGCAGGCGGAGGCCAGATGAAGGGAAAGTAAGGACTTATCCCACTCTAAATTGTTTATCATATTAAATACCTTATGCATGCTGACCCGAAACCTTGAACAGGAAATTCTTTCCAAAGAAAGGGCAACAAGGTCACCAGGGAAAGAAAAGGAAAGAGCCCGTCCTTCAGTTGACCGGCCCAGCTATAGATGCTAAGCCTCTGAGATCTGCACCTCCTAAGGGTGAGAGCACCTACCTCTTAAATTAAAATTGTAACCTTAACCTTTATAACATCAAATTTTAACTTAAACTTAAATACTACCATCTGGCACCGGACAGCCCCAATGCCATTTTTACTGTAAGCGTTGTGGGAAGGACCATCCTGGGGTCGACTGCGAAGGCCGCAAAGTCGAGTGTCGGTGCTGCCACAAAGAGGGCCATAGGGAATTCGAGTGTTGGATGAACCCAGAGAGCCGTAATTACCAGCCACCAAAGAATACTCAGAAGACCTCAGCTAGAGGATCTGGAGTACCACAAGGCGGTCAGGATGGCTAGACATCTACTGATGCTGGGGCCCGGAAGGGCAAAGGAGTAGATAGGGTATGAGTACCCTAACTCCATGAGACCGCTGGTGGAAGACTTTGTTTACTTCGTTATGAATTTACCTTGGATGTTAGACAAAGACTTGTTATAAATATGTGGGAGTGTGTCATTGACCACTCGCCTTTTGTGTATGACTTTTGAGATTATGTGTACTCAGTACCAATAAGCTTTAAACCTTGACGGATGTATATACGAACGGGATGTTAATGCTTACATTATCATGTAGCAATACTCAAATGACGAAGAGTCAATGAGACCGGGAACTACTGAACCAGAATTTCCACCTACATGGCGCACTTGCTATTGCAAGCGCTATGACAAGTAAAACACTGAAATTTCCATCTGCCTTGCGCACTTGCTACAGCAAGTGCAGCGACAGCAACAGCAACAGTAACAGCTACTGCAAATGCAATTGCAACAACTACTACTTTTTAGTCTTTTATAATAAGTATACCAAAAAAAATGTTTTTCAAACGTGTTCATACAGACCTTGAGGATAGAAACCTATGCAATTTTGGAAGGACCGTTAGTCCAACCACTGCAACTGGACAAATTATACAGCCACTGTGACAGTGAACCACACCAGTTTAAATTATTCAAGGAAGTTTCAGACAGGGCTTATTAGCCAAATACCACTAGTGTATACCCGCATTTAATGCAAATCACTACTAGTGATAAATGTTTAGTCCTTATGGACAAGCGTACCCTTTGTAGATGCACCACCGTCAGTGAGGATGGTTGGGAAGTGAAGAGCCATGTTGCTCAAGCTATTATGCAATCTGCAATACATCCAATTAAACGGATGAGGGAAGGAATATGAACTATGGATGAGATATGACCAGGAAAAAAAACAGAGAGAAAAGGAATATATGTGTTGTACTCAATGAGATCGATAAAGGAGAAACGAGTTTGCTAATATAGCACGAATTTTATTTACACCGAGTTGAATAATACCAGTCTACGATACAAATTATCACTGATGCCACCAGGGCAATATCACTTTTTACAGGATAACTGATAACATGAACTATTAGACAAAAAAAAAAGCAAAAAGCAAAAAAGGAAGCAAAAAGTAAAAAAAAAAAAGAAAAAGAAGAGAAAAAAAAAAGAAAAGGACATCCATCAGAGGGAGATTGACAACAGAATACTTCACAATAACCGTGTGACAGACATTACCAGTTTACTAAACGAGACATGGGACGACCGCACTCCGTTAGGAGCATGTGGGCCTGACAGACTTATTTATAAGTTAGTCAGGTAAGTAGTAATGTATCAGTACGGTACCCCATGCAAGTAGACAAGTAGTGTTAGGAACATGAGAAGTAGTCAACTCCATTCTACGGACAGTAAGACGGATTACCTCGACGATGGACGAGAAGAGCCACAGTTAAACCAACGGGCAAAAAAAAAGAGAACCTTCAACAGAGAATAGTGGACAGTATACAGAGAAGACAGAGAAACCATTCAAGGATAGGAAACTGAAAAAAAATGGAAACCCATTATGGACGAATAGTATGTAGAATCCTCATAAGGATCGAGTAAATTCTTGCAATCCAGAGGAAATCTACCAGATGATATGGATATAAACGCGTGATTACGCAAGGAGAAAAGATAAAGCTATATGATAGCAGATACCTTAAGCAAGGAACAATGGATTTGGAATGTACCACTCATAGGATAATTCACTCATCTTATCTGTTTGACTCATGAGATATTAGCTGCTGAGAGTTTACTCCTCTGCACTCTGTAGGACTGAGTGTCTTGGTATTGCACTTGTGCAGTTATTAATCTAGTGGGAATACGGAAAGATGCAATGGATATCAACACGAGTGCGCTAAAAAAAAGGGAACTACATCAGTGTGTTACTCCGGAACAAAACCACCAGGAGACATGGATGACAAACATCATCTTTGTGGACATATTGGCTGGTACGTCTTAGTATTACAAAGACAAGTGCAAAGAGCACTAAGTACTATCAATAGCCAATGTCATATTACATCTCAAAATGAATATCAGCGAGAGAAGACACACGCATGTATGCTAGGGATCCAAACGAGTGGATTCACAGCAAAAAAAAAGGAAAATTGAGCCTATGTTCATGGATCTGCACCTCAGTACGGAGCGAGTGGGCCCATAAGAATAAACTTGGGAGAGAGCACAAATAGATCAGTGCCTCACCTTTTATGCATTGTGGAGCCCTGAAGGGCTAGAGTCATACCCGTCTCTCTGATATGAGGATAATCCACGAGTTGGAGAACTCTTTGAGAGCCAAGTACCCAGCGCTCCTTGTTGAGCGGCTGTTGTATACATGTGGGGTACGGGGGCGTAACCCTTTTTAAGGGGGGTAGAGCCTCTTGGCTGTGCACATGTGTGCACTAAGTTTTGTTTGTTTGGTATGCATTGCATACAAAGAATTGGTGGTGTGTGGGGCATACGAGGTTTGTTTGTTTAGTATGCATGGCATACAGTGAATTCTTTCGTATGCATGACATACAGTGAATTGGTTTGTTGATTATGGTTGGTACGCGGGGCGTGCGTTGTTTGGTTTGTTTGTGTGTAATGTGCACTGGTATGTATGTATCTCACGAGATACTTGTTTGAATGTTGTATGTACACCATGTGTGTAATACTTTTCTTATGATATTTGTGATATGTATTCATATTGCTTTATAGAATGATTACATATGGTATCACCTAGATATGAAATGAATCATTAGATATGGAATGTGGAACGGTGGTATGATGTCGAACTGATAGGAAAGGATGGTGCTGATGGATCACCTATATCCATATATGATTGAACTAATGCCACAACGTGATGGCTATGTGCTGTATAAGCGCAATACAATGTGTGTAAATGATATATCACATAGATATTCATTATGGGAACAATGGGTAGTTATACATTTATATACTTACCTATTTGATTAAGAGACTTCGGGACGAAGTCTTTTTAAGGGGGGTAGATTGAAATACCCCAAATTAATAAAACATGGATTAAATACCTAATCACATTAATTAAGGCCTAAACATGCCTTAAAAGTCAACTGAGAACAACAGTGGTCAACACAAAACAAGATGTTGCACCCTTTGACTGTTAAGGGTAAATAAATACCCAAATGAACTTCTTAGGACCTAAAAATTTGTCCTAAGTTTATTAACATAATATTAAATATATTATAACCGTTTGACAACACTCCAACACAAAGAACAAGCACTTTCATGCTTCAAGGTCAAGTAGAGCAAAAAGGTGCTCTAAGAATACCTTAAAGGTCTAATGACCTCTAAATGGTATAAAATTGGATACCATGATCAAATATCATGTAAGGAACACAAAAAAACCGTTGTGAAAGAAAACCAAGCTCAGAAACACCTTGCGACACAAAATGTGCACTTAAACTCCTTAAAGCACGTTTTTGTGTAATCGCCTTCTAAATTGGTTTTAAATGGGCTAAAAGGTTATAATTACCTTTAAATATAATAAAATATCATATTATATAATATTAGGAATTTAATTCCAGAAATTTACGAATTTTTACAAATTTAATATTAAAATATTAATAAAACCCTAAAGTGGGGCCCGTTTGGGTCAACATTGACTAAGTTGGTCAATGTTGACCATTGACCACGAATTGGACTGCATAAAATCAGATTATTAAGGCTCCTAGACAGACCATGTGACAATACCCATGTGACAATTAAATATACACCTTACTTTTACATAAAATAAGGAAAAATCAACTTTAACATATAAAACTAAAAAGTAACTTACCTCTTGTCTACCCATGTGAGTGCAGCCGATTTGGAGCCCCTCCTTCTCCTTATTACACGGTTGATTACAAGGCTCCAAGCAAGAATAAGACAAGAGTGATGAGTCACCTTACAATAATTGAATTAAAGTAACATTATTAGTTCATTTTTCAATCAAAATTGGAATCAATCATACCCTACCTTCTCAATCAAGGACGGCTGCCCCTTTTCATTGTCTCCACCGATTTTTCTTCAATTATTCAACTCCAATCAGCCTTGGTGAGTCACCAAGTCACTAAAGTCATAAAAAATGCAAAAAAATGTGTTTTAAGCAAAATTAGGTCATTCTTTCTCATTAGTCCCATTCCAACCGTGGGACTCATTGCCAAACTCTCTCTTTGGCTCCTCCATGTCGTGGGTAAGTCACCAAGAACATTGAAGAACACCTTGGTACCTAGGTGAGCTTAATTAGTCAATTTATGTTCAATTTCTTCACCAATCTTTCTTCTTTTGGTGGATCTAAACATCAACCACTTCCATCCATGGATCTAGGTTGTTCTTGGAGGTTAAATGAAGGAGGAATCTCGGCCATAACAAGGGAGGAAGGTGGAGAAACCCAAACTTGTTCTTAAGGTACAAAAATGTGCTTTAAGCTCATATCTTTTGATTCCCTTCAAATTCGGCTGTGAAACTTTGTTCCTAGCCTTATTATCTTCATCTTAACATACTTATTCAGTTGGTACATCAAGAGCTTCGAGGTATATCCAGATCCAAGCCAAAAACACCATTTTAGGCACTTTAAACAAGGTAAAAATTAGCCATCTCCTAATCTGAGTTACACCAGTTTAAAGCTTGGTTTTAGTAGCTCTTTTGATGACCTTTTCCTACTGTTAAAACAGGCCGAAGTTAACTTGTACAACCTTGGTGTTTTAAGGTAAATTTTACCTTGAAAATTGTCATTAAACACTTCTCATGGTTAGCTCATGTTTGGAGTTTAATCATGTCTTGTTTTCTACATGAGGACAAGTAAATCAAGCTTTGGAGAAACTCTCCTTAAGGTGGCGAATCCAAACAAGGATTTACCTAAGCTAAATCAAGGTATAAATCACTTAAACATCAACTTTGCTAAGTTAAAATGTTCTAAGCTATTTCTAATATTATTGCCGTGAGAGAACATGGAAGTAAGGTCATTTTTGACCTTAAAATGTTTAAAGAAATGGCTTAGTAAATTTATCTAATTGATTAAGTAACATAAATGTCAAATTTAAGACATTATGTGGAAGTTTGGTAATTAAATGAAAATTATATGGTGAGGCCGAGAATTATAAGTGTTTTTGGGACATTTATGTGTAATTTTTTTTGTGAGCAAATGTTTGTAATAAGGCCATGTATTTTAGGCCATTTTATTTATGCATTTACAAGCTTTTATTTAAGTTTAGGTGATATATAATTATTACCGAAATGAATAAGGGGTCAAAGTGTAATTAAATCAAATTTAGGGGCTTTATAAAAATAAGGCCGAAAATCAGGGGTTAAAAGGAGTTAAAATAAAGTTTATAAGATTTTATAATGTTTTGGGGTTAAATGATGAATTTTGGAAACTTAGGGGTTAAAACCGTAATTATAAGGAATTAATGGTCAAGGAAATATTAAGGTGGTCAACCATAACCATATGCTAGGTTTTGACCAAAATAAATAAGTTGGATAACTTATTTAAGGTTTTATAAAAAGATAAGTATCTTATGGTAATATTTTCATAACATATGTGGTAAATATGTTATTACCGAAAATTAAGGGTGTATAATGGTATTATAAACACCCATAGGCTATTAGGAATTTTTAGGAATTTATTGGGTGGTTTTTGGAATTAGAATGAACTATATATGTATAATATATAGTTATTATGTCATTATGACACTTTGAAGAAAAATAGATGGTGGAATGGTAAATATCGAAAGTATATGGGTTAATAAGGATATTTATAACCCTTTGGTAGAATTTGATGATTTTTAGAATTATTAAGAGAATTTAATAAGTTATGTGTATAAGATATAGTTTTAATGATATGGTAAACTATATGTTATAAATAGGGCCAAATGGCAATTATAGAATAGCACAAGGGCTGTTCGGAATTTACAAAAATAACCATAGGTTATACTCTTTTATAAGTTAGAAATGTTATATTAAATGGTATATATAACATGGTATAAGTTAAGGGTGATTTTGTAAATTAAGGAAACTATGGTTTATGGAAAAGAATAAGATTTTTTACGGTGCCTAAGAGGCAATATAAAATAGTTTTGTATAAAAACTATAGGTTATAAGTTAAAGGGAATAAAAATATCACATTGTATGATATGAGTACATGGTATAACATTACATAATGTTATGTGGTCAAAATAGAATTTAAATAAAGTTAAGGGCTGTACCGAAAATATAAGAGTTGGAAAATGAGCTTTAGACTAAGGTCTATAATGTTATAAGTGTTATAGCAATTATATAGTTTAGATGGAATTAATATAAGGAAGGGTACTCACATAAAATAATGTGACAAACTATAAATGAATGAGATTTATAAACTAAGGTATTTATGGAATAAACCATAGGAGTTGTAAATATACAACATAAATGTTACTCATGTTAGGATAATAATCTTAATATAAGTTGTATAATATAATACAACTAATGGGAATAATCATCTAATAAAAGATGATAAAAAGTAACATAAAATATAAGAGTTTATTAAACTCATGGGAATTACCTACGCGGTAAATATATACATACACAAGAATAATGTATATACGGATGGATATATATTATGGTTGGAGGCCATATAATATAATGGTGGTGGTTGTTTAAAAAAAATAGTTACAAACTATGTGTTATAATGGATGGTGGGAGAATGTTACAATACAAAAAATAATAATATAATAAAATAATGCATGAATACATGCAACTAAAGATTATGTACCTAAACTAGATGGTGGATAAGGTTAAAAAGAAATAATGAGTTAAACTTAACAGTTGAAATATTATGACGAACGCGTTTTAAGTAACAAAACCGACTGTTTTAGAGAAACCCGTAACAACAACTGTAGAAAACAGGGGTGAACTGTCGAGATTACTTATTATTCGGAAATACCGTATGTAGTTAGTCATGGAGACTGACTTATAGTTTTAATACCGTTTTGAGTATACTTCTGACAAGGACGCTTGACGAGCTAGCGTACTACACGGAGCATAGGATCTTGCTGATTCATACTCCACCGTAATACAATCAGGGTGAACGGTATGTAAAGGGGTTTGATCCGAGTTGACCTAAGGTTGCTCCTTGGGCTCGGATTTGGTTGATATAACTTGTATGTTATGTGTGTGGTTACATGTATGTGATTAAGTGTTACTGCATTATTTATTTATACACGGGCGTCCTACGGGACTAACACTACGTCGACTATAGATCGACTTATATAAACATACATACGCGTTGTGATGACATGACGGTTACTTGATATAATACCATGATATTAATATTAAGTATATGGTAACCTAAGTAAAACACTTAGGATGAGTCACGACATTGTCGGTCTCTAGAGCATGGATCTCGAACATGAACATAACCTAGATGACTTCTAGGTATGCGTGACCCATTGGGCCGCTAATTAATAATTATTCTCCATAAGACTAAGAGCAGATCTTAAACATTATGAGAGAGATGGTATGAGATGAGGTGAGGAATCCCGGTGGTTTACGAACCACTTGGTTGCGCATTTGTGATCACTGAGGGGTTTCCTAATTGGATTCCACTCCAGGTAATATCCAACGAGCCCAAACTAGATCGTGGATCAGGTGGCTACGGCCTTTTTATGGACGTCTTAGGAGACATAAGTGAGTCAGGGGCCTCCGGACCTCTGGCGAAATGAGCACCTTTGTGTGTACGGGGGACTACTGTCCATGGTGAGGTTATCAGATTGTCCTAACATGACGCCCAACTGATATTAATAATTAAACATGGTTGGATGGAGCCTACAAGGCTAAGGTAAATTAAATATGAAAACTGTACGCCACGGCGAATGTACATTGTACATAATTAACTATGGAAACTGTACGCTACGGCGAATGTACATTGTACATATGGATGGGGCTTGAAAGCCAAACTAAAATAAATTGACAGTGGATGGTGAATGCTACGACGATTGTACATTGTACAATATACTGTTAATACTCGATACGTTCGATATACAAATGTTGTTTGATATATTCTATGACTGTTTAGATTGGATGGATGGTTAAATGTTTGTGGATATTTGGATGGATGATTATGTATATTATACATTTATGCTTCGGTATTGTTTATAACTGTAAAATGGTAAAACATGAAACCAATCTAATAATAAGATGGTTAAAATGACAAGTGACCATTAGGGTCCAGGCCCGGCATACTCGCTGATACTACACCATTACAGGTTGTTGATCATTGTCGGAGCTGAAGAGCAGGAACAGGGTAATTGGAGTTATAATTTTGTTACCACACATGGAGATGTTGTATAGCGATGAGGATGGTGAATTGTATTATGGTAAGGTTATGTATATTCAGGATTGGGTAGACGCTCACTTGTCGATGTTTATGGTTTATGGACTTAGTATGATGTATAGGAATTTCTCGTTATCACGGCGGTTAGCAGTTTATTTGTATTGGAAGTTGGATGTAGTTTGGCTGCGTTGCTCGCATGGGCGAGTAATGGCCGGTGACACCCGAGTGAGTTTTGTAATTGTTATTTATTTTTCCGCTGTGAGACGTTTTATTTATTGCTACGTGAGGGATTATTGCGTGATTGTGGAGAGGGGTGTTACATAAATAACTTCACACTTTAACTTGTTTTACTTTTACATTTTAATACGACTTTTCCCCCACTAAATTGTCATTATAACTTACTTAACATGTCCTTAACAATCTTATAACATCATTACTTAATAATCCCCATCATCCTATAACCTTAAACAATGTTTTTGGTCCATACAGCGCCTTGTCCGACTTGTGTCCGGACTTCCCAAGTTCGGACACTGTTCGAGGCTCAAATGGGCGTAAACAGACGACCGTCCGAACATGCGTCCGAGCTTCCCAAGTTCGGACGCTGTTCGAGGCCAAAACAGAATATAGGGATAGGTGTGTCCGAACGTCCAAATTCGGACGGTAGTTCGGACACTGGTCGAGGCTTAGAAAACTTACGCGCAACAGGGCATGTCCACGTTCGGACGGTAGTTCGGACGTGCCAAAACCTTCATTTTCTATACCTTTAAACACTTACTCATTTCTTGCCTAAATGCTCAATACTTATAATACTTCCTCCTTAGGTTTATAGCATGTTCCCACTCTATATTTAGCCCACCAAAAATACTTCATGTCCTTCCAAGAATTTTCTTCACAAGTTCAAAGATCTTCCTTACCTAAACATCATTTCCTCCTTGTACATCAACATTACCTAAACCTTAACAAACTCCTCCAAGACTTTAGTACATCCCAATACACCCATTGGATTTCTAGAACTTCCAAGATAATGCCTAAATCCTTCTTGCATTCTAAAACACCTTAATGCACCTTTCTTTCCCTAGTAAAACACTTAACCATTCTCAACACTTCCAAACTCACCAAAACTGATTTTAAACACTTAAAACTTCTTATACATTATCTAAATTTTGACATGGGTTCTTCTAGCACATTGCTATACCAAGGCACATAGCTTTCACCATTAGACATTCAAGAACACCTAAAATCCATCAAGAGTATTCTCACACACAAACACTTAGGTTTTCACCCTTTCACAACCAAAACGCTTAATCACTTGATACACACAAACATATTGTTCTTCATCCTTTAACCATCAAAGACACAACTTTACAAGGGACACTCTTTGCACACAACCAGACCTCAAACTACACTACATCACAACATAGTGCATAAACTTAAATTGCTTGGCACTTAGGCCCTTAAATAACATGGCTCTTAGGCCCTTAAATAACATAAACCTTAAACACTGAATTTCCCACATATATATTGCTTTTGACCTGCAAATACACTCAACATCACATACGCCCTTTAATAATCTCTTTGAGAGCTTTTACTAACTCATTCACCTTTGGCTCTTTAGGTAGTTTTTAATAAGCAATATAAGCTCATTTCTCCTTAGGAATAAATTACATTAGGTTAACACATTTACCTTTTTTCTTCAAGATTTTTACTTGAACACTCTTGTTCTTCCTTGTTTGGAAATCGGCAAGAGGACTTGGTTACTTGTCAATGTTCTAATCAATATAAAAGTAAAACCAATGAGCATTCAAGCTTCATGCTTAAACTCATTTACAAACCCTAGGTTATATATATTGTCTTTACACATTAGGATAGTTGTTTTACCTTTGAATAAAAAGAGAGCTTGAATAAGTAACAAGAGAGGACTCCTCCTTGTCCTTTGAAGATTGAAATGGATCAATGAAAGATCAAAAGAACACACCATCAAAGGGTGATTCTCGGTTACACACAAAAACAAGAGGAAACATTGATTTTCTTTGGTTTTCCTTACCTTGAAGCAAAGGAGAATGACAAGGCATGAAAAGGTGAGCTCAAGCTCCAACAATGGTGAATCTTCATGGCACCAAAATGGAGTTCTTGAAGGTTTGAAAAGAGAGAAGTGTAGAGCTTGGCCTAACTAAGACAAATATGGTCTTAGAATTTGATTTGGTATATGGAGCTAGAAGTTGCTAGCTATGGAAGTTGGAGATGACCTTGTTGCTGTAGAAAAACCGATGGAGAGAGGAGAAAGAAGGGTTGGCTACGGTGGGACAAGAGAGGAATGAGAGAATGTGAGAAAACTAGCTAGTTTTGGAGATATTTGTAAGTAAAGTAAATAGCAACTTACTTTATCAATTTTACTTTCTTATTAAACTAACAAGGGGGATGACTCATCCCTTGCAAAAACCGACCCCCATTATGTAATAAGGGGTGTTTTAGTCTTTGTTGACCAATTAACTTACTTATATTGACTTATGTTATAAACTAGCTTATTTTTGTTACTATTCACAAACTAAGGCACATATTAGTGAAATTTTTGATTTCCCATTGATTTAGACTTTCAAATGTGATACTAAGTAGTACACATATTAATTAAAGAGTAATGATGGACATTTAGCCATTCAAAACTCATTTACAAGACAATTTTTCAAAAATGTGCTTTAAGACTCCTTAAAGCACATTTTGTGTTTTAACTTGTTTTCAAGCTTGGTTTTCTTTAGTAATTGGTTTTATATGTTCATTAACATATAATTAAGGTATAGGTATGACCTTTAGGTCTTATACAAATTTATCCCAAGCTTAGAGCACATTTTTGCCCATATTGACTTTAAGGTATTTATTTATGTTTTATTTGGTTTAATTGTCTACCAAGGTTTCCTAAGGACTTAATTAGCCTTATTAAATCATAACTGAATATTATTTAGTCTTGGTAGGTTCTTTGGGTCCTAACCAAGTTCACTCCAAGCTTAGAGCATGTTTTTGCTCAAGCTGAGTCTTAATGCTTTATTGTGTTTTACTATGGTTTAAATTGTTCACTGATGTTTCTAAGGCACTTTTTAGCCTTTATATACCATATTTTAATGTTTAAACAACATATCAAGGTTTGGGGTATTTCATACAGAGTTATTATACAACGAGTATAAACACTACAGTGACAATACTGTAATATTTAGTGAATAGTTATATTAATTTTACCCGGTATTGCATGTTTATATAACAGCGTACGGGAAGGAACTACTGAACAGGAATTGTCAAGCTAGAAGTTACTTGGTGAACGGTATGTTAATTGTGTGGTCTGAATGTCCTAAGGATTATCCTAAGGTCCAGACGTTATGTGTTAATTGTTTAAGAGCAATATCTGTGATTTTATGTATATGATATTGTATACTGTATTGCTCAACATCACTGCGTTTTATTTTACGCGAACGTCTTATGACTGGAAATTTATACATCTAAACTGGAACAAGACTAACTGACCTTTAGGTATTATTGAACCTAACTGATGGTCAATTATTATAGTCTTAACCCAAGGATTGGTTATTATGTCACTGACAAAAAGGGCTAACTTATAAAGAGAGGAATCCAGACTGTTTCGACTTTCTGGTTGCGCATCGTGATCACTACGAGAGACTTCAATGGGGAGTCACTAAAGGGAATCCATCAGCCACATTCGGGGATGGCGGAGGGCACTACCGTTGGTGCACAGGTTCGACCGGATCGGTCAAAATATTTATCCAGGGCCATAAGGTCAGCTGGTAACGGTTCCATTGGAACCCAGGGGACTATCGTCCATTAAATAAGTTATTGAGGGTTGTCTTATCATGACGCCTGAGGTGGAATTGAATTGGAAAAGGTTAAGTGATTGGTTTAAAGGATAAGGGCCAGGTGGCCAACTAACAAGTACAGTTTTAATACGCGTATCTTGTTTGGATTATTGATGTGTGATTATTGGTTATTGTTATTGATGTGAGATTATTGGTTATTGCTATGGATTATTGATGAGTGGTTATTAGTGTTGTGTACTATTGTACATTGCTGTTTACAGGAGAGATGTTATGTGATTGTTTAATGATTACAGTTATTACTGTTGTTATTGTAAACCGGTATTACATGTAAAGAATCTAATATCAAGATGGCTAAAACGACTTAAGGAATCTTGATGATTTAAGACTACATTTAGCATACCAGCATTTCGATTGCTGAGCCCTTCAATGGGCCAAACATTCCAGGTTATTGAAGAAGACTCAAGCCGGAGTGCGGGACACGGGGGTAGCTGATGTCGTTTTCAACAAACACCTTTGGTTTTATTTTGTATTGTATTAAGGAGGTTGTTGTATTCAGTTAGTTGCTCATTTCGGTGGATTTGGTTTGTAATAATTAGAGTGCTCAGTATCTGTTCATCACAGCGTGAGGAGTTGTATCGTTGGAAAGAGTAAGGATGCCTTGTTACTCACAAGGGTGGGTAACGGCGTGTAACACCAAGGTAGATAGTTTTATTTTCCGCTGCGAATTGTTATTTATTATGCTACGACTTGCGACATTATTACAGGTTTAGGATTAGGGGTGTTACAAAAAGTGGTATCAGAGCGGAGTACCGCTCTGATGAAAAGATACTGAGTCACGAACATGAGCATAGGACATACGGGAAACGGGGAAACGTCTGTGAGGATTCGTGACCTAGAAAAATCTAGGAATATCCTATTACTGGTGGTTAACTTTCTTATATATTTGTGATTGTGTATGTGAACGGTGTAGCAACCGAGTAGTAATAATAATATACTATAAATCTCGACAAGAGGAAGACCATGTGGAGGCAGCAGTGGACGCGGTGGCGAGACACCGGTGGATGTTCCAGCAGTACCATGCCTAGCAGCGGCCATGGTAGACTTCGTGCAGCAGCTAGGAGCTCAACTTACGGGAGCCATACCCCACCCGCCGCAGCCTAGGGAAACCAACTGGTTGAAGAGCGTTGCAGACGCGAGAGTACCGACTTATTCAGGGGAACCGGACCTCGCCGCACTGGAGAAGTTCATTGAAGAGCACCAAAAGGCGTTCAAGGCTATCAGAGTTCCAGAAGACCAGAAGGTCGACATCACCGCGTACAACCTGAAGGACGCAGCTGATATTTGGTGTTGGTCTAGAGCTACACCGGACTTTGGATGGACAGCGTTTGTAGAAGTGTTGCGGGAGAAGTACTGCCCCAAACACCTAAAGCAGAGGAAAAGGCAGGAGATCGAGACCTTAATCCAAGGGAGTCAAACAGTTGATCAGTACTACACACGGTTCACCAGTTTGTTGGACTACATACTAGGAGACGACTACTCCGACACTGTGAAGACTCAAAAGTTTAGCGGAATAGGCGCAGGAAGAAAGAAGAGAAAGAGTACTGAAGGAGATGATGGTGGAGCAACCTCTGGCGGTTACTACAAGAAGGGGAAGAGATTCTTTAAAAAGAGGAAGGGGCGGAAGGATTCCAATGGTCAGAAGACGAAGGAGCAGGCCCCTCGTCTGACCGGCTCAACTATTAACGCTCATCCACTAAGATCAGCACCACCTAGAGGCAATAAGCCAACCCGACGTCACTATTACTGTAAATGCTGTGGAAATGATCACCCAGGCGTAGATTGCTCAGGAAGGAAGGTGGAGTGCCGCTATTGTAGAAAAGGAAGGTCACAGGGAGTATGAATGCTTTTCCAATCCAGGGAGCCGAGTATACAAGGGAGCTAGAGGTTCACAGAGAACACCAGCTATTGAAGCGGGCGGACCAAGAGGAGGCCAGGCGCCGCAGAACAACACCTATACTAAGGGACCGGGAGGACAGCCATCCTCATCCGGCAGTCAGAAGGGAAAGGAGATGGTTCTAGGAAGAAACACCCTATACTGAGTAGGAACTTCAGGCGCTGAGGCTAGCGCTCAGCGCGAAACCGGTAAGCCTAGAACTTAAACCAAATGCATAATGCTTGAATGTGTGTCTATAATTATCAGTCAATGAGACTCGTATGTGTTAGTAAATATCAAAAATTTAGAGAGGCCTAACTTAGGTAACCTCTCACCAAATAGGATACTTCGACATTTGTTTTCCCTTATCTATGAGACCGAGGTCACCTGAACCTATGAGCGAAGGTCGGGAATATCCAGAGGCAGAATGCCAAGTACTTTGACCCGGCATGATCTTACTCAAGCAATATTTAACTATAGGGGAACAAATAGCTATTATAAATGAATGTAGAACTTTGGGGATAGGCCTTGGAAGATTTTATATTCCAGGATATGGGAGTGGATCAAAACTTAAATTATATATGATGTGTATGGGTAAGGATTGGGATCCACAGGCTAGGTTATATAGTGAAGTAAGAAAGATAGATGGAGCATAAGTTCCTAGAATACCAGTTGTATCATTCTCCATAGGAGATGATGCTGAGTTTTTATACGGTGATAAGAAGATGATGGATAAGCCGAACAAGATTATTTTGAAGTCAGGAGACGTGTTGATGTATAGTGGAGAATCCAGATTAATATACCATAGGATTAAGAGTATTAAACCGAAATTAGCCTTGGGATACATGGTGTGAGATAGTACAGTGAGGAATAGTAAGTTAGTTTTGCTTGGACCGCCGAAGGGCGTTATTAGCTGTCCAAACTTACAGTAACTACAAATTAAGACCTGCCTAAATGACGAGCAGATGTCATAAAAAGGAATACATTAATTAATATAGAATACTTAAGACTACATGAATTGTCAAAAGGGTTTGATGAAGACATGCATGCGAAGAGCAAACACTGAAAATTTATGGGATACACAGGCACCGAGCTTACCGCTCAGTGCGGGACTAGGAAACCTTACAATTCCTTATTAACTTCGCGATAAGATAGTGCGAAACCTTGAAATATGACAATAGAGAAACATAATCTAAAAATATATAACTAAACATCCATCATGGATAAGCACAGGTTATAAATACCTGAGCAAATACCAAGGGTCTCAACTAGTATCAATATAGCGACAAGGCTGGACTCCTAATTAGTAAAGGGAAGAGAACAAACATTGAATCTATATTTCTGAAGTCACGTGAACTACCTAATTAGCAATACCAAATGCTACATATATACATATAATTTGGAGGTTGTAAACCTAAGACATTGAGGAGTATTGATACATTTCAGAGGGATAAGTATCATTAAATATACCTACCCTATTTTGAGGCTCACGTCCTACACTATCCTTATGGTTCTATATGAGCATATGTCTTCTATGACAGCTTAATTAACGAATGCGAATAAAGAGCGGAAGAAATCAAATAAGGTTAAACCCTATGTAATATAAATTTTAATATAAATTTGGTAACGAATAACTCTCCTTGACACTTGCAATGAAGGTAGTGTAAGTTATAATACGAGTTTGAATTAATATATACACTAAAAGTGAGTGGAAGTTAAACTTAAAAGTAGGAAGACATACCCTTGACTTGTAACAAGTATTCTATACGTGAACTTTCCTAACGTTATATACTAATCCCTGTGATTCTAAATCCTCTATTTGATACACCTAATCGACCTATTTTTGGAAGCCATAGAGCTTGTGGATTAACCACGTTTCTAAGAGATAGAAACAAACAATAAGCTTTGATTGTCCTGTTACCAAACCGTAGGATTCAAACTGGAAACCCTTAGTTAGAGATGGTACTAATATTAAGAGATGCTTAATCTAGGCTGACCATATGGTTCACCTGATTTATGGAGTTTAGATGAAATAAGAAAAGCCAATCTTTAAGGCGGAGGAAATAATACCTTATGGAACTGTGATTGTTGATCGAGTTATGAAAACTTTTCCTTGGAGTCTTACCCAAATTTAGGAATAACTATGATTGTCTTTGCTCCAAGCGATGATAACCCAAGTATAGGCAATAATCAAGCCCTGATAAGTTAAACATTAGATAAGCCTTTTAAAGAGAAGAGTGTACTCTAAGGCATCCAAGTCCATAACTAAATTTATTGCTTGTATGATGGGTTTAAGAGTTAAAATGATTGATGGATATAATTATTAGACAGTACGAGCCTAGATGCTTTAATAAGAATTTATCTTTTATGCCAAGAGGAAAAACTGGCTTCCCCGCTTGATGATTTGATCAAAGGAATATGGTTCCGGGGATTTGGAAATACACTAGATTCGAGTATAGGTTATAACAGATATTAGACTAGTTGAATGGTGATCAAGAGAAAAGGTAGTACTCACCAAGTCACAAAGTTTGATAAGATAAAATTTGGAAAATGACAATTATGTGATTGTTTGATATTTGACGTGGGAGGTCAAACTTGATCCTGGTCAGATCAAGGGAAAGCCAAACACAAAATGGTGTGGAAGGATAGTTCAACACTGATGCTGACCCAGTCAGGGTTGGATGATTCCTGAGACTCCTTACAAGTGGTCACAAATATTTCTGTGATACATAAGTATTTATTCTTAAATCTAATATAAAATTTGACTAATAAGTATATGAGATGTAGAAGGTGTAAATTAAGAGTTAAGTTGTCCAAGTTACATGAAGAGAGTAAATAGCTAAAACAACTCCGCGAATGTCGGAAAAATAATCAATTGTGAGGGAAATACTAACTATTATTATCCCATGAACCATGTTAATAAATTGAAATACCCCAAACCTAAGTATGCTAAGTAAACATCAAATTATGATGTAGTAAGGCTAGAATATGCCTCAGAAAGATTGGTAGACAATTTAAACCAAGGAAAACACAAGAAAGTGCCTTAAGGGCAATTTGGGCAAAAACGTGCTCTAAGCTTGGAGTGACTTTGATTAGCACCCAAATACCATTATAAGACTTTAGTAATATGATAATGGACATTTAAAATCAATTAGAAAAGAAAACCAAGCTTGAAAACAAGTTTAAACACAAAATGTGCTTTAAGAAGTCTTAAAGCACATTTTTGAGAAATTGTCTTAGAATTGAGTTTTGAGTGGCTAAATGTCCATCATTACTCTTTAATCAACATGTGTACTTATTAGTATCACATTAGGAAGCCTAAATCAATGGGAAATCAAAAATTTCAGAAATATGTGCACTAATTTATGAATAGTGCCAAATAGTGACTAGTTTAGTCTTTAATCAACTTAGTTTAGTTAATTGGTCAATAAAGGCCAAACATGCCCTTATTTAACAAGGGGGACAATTTTTAAGAGTGGTGAGTCACCACATGAGTCATTCAATTAAAGAAAAGAAGAGGGAAATAAGTAAAGTTACTATTTGCTTTATAAAAGCAAAATATCTCTTAATAAGCTACCTTTCTTCTTCTCTCTCTTCATTTCTCTTCTTCCACGGTTTCTTCCTCCCTTCTCTTGCTCCAAAACCGAGAGAGCTCCATCCATGGGTGCTCCACCTTCAAATGCTCACCAAGTGTTCATCTTTGCTCCAAATCAAAAACCAAGTATAGATTCCTCTAAGTTAGGCCAAGACCTATCTTTCTATCTTTTCAAATCCTTCAAAGCTCCATTTTGGTGCCAAGAGGAAACTCCATTGATGGAGGAAAATCAAGTTTGAAGAGCCCATTTGCTTCTTCATTCTCTTAAGGTAAGGAATATGTAAGAAAAACCATGTTTCCATCATTCCTTCCACATGGCCGAAAATTACTACTCATGGGGCCTTGTTTTTATGCCTTGTTCTAGCTTGATTTATTCACCAAGGACTATTGGAGGTCCTATTTCATTCAATGCCCAAGTCTACCTTGAGACTTCAAAGGTAATCATCTACTTTTATGCCTTATAACACATTTCTAACCTAGGTTTTCATTCCTTGAGGTAAGTGCATTGTTTAGTACTCATGTGAGTCATTGAATATTGGCTAGAACATTGGCAAAGGAAGTTTAAGTGGTGGCCGATATCCATTCAAGAAGAAGCCTAAGGAGGAAGTTGAGAGAAACTTGAGAAAAACAAGGTAAAATGCTTACCTAATGGTGGTTTAAGTTTTTAGGGATGAGTTTAGGTGGGTACCAATGTGGCTTAGAGTTTACATTATGTATTGGATTATATAACCTAAGAAAAAGAACTTAAACAAGCTTATGAACTTGTGATTAAGGAGCCAATAAGAATGAGTTAGTAATATAAGTTTAAGATGAGTTTTAAAGAGCATTATAACTATTATGAGATTGATGGGTGTATTTGCAGGTTGAAGGCTTTTATATGTGGGAAATATTGTGTTTAAGTTTAAGTTATTTAAGGGCCTAAGAGCCATGTCATTTAAGAGCCTTAGTGCTATGCAATTTAAGATTATTGCAATATGGTGAGTTTGATGTGATTGAGTTGGTTTGGGTGAGAAGATATGATGGGAAAGAATTTGATATGTGTGAGATGATTGAATGAGGAGAACAAGGTGTTTGAGCATGATAAGATACTAGAGAAGCTATGGCGAAATTTGAGTAGAAAACAAAGTGTCTAAGTGGTAGTGGTGAGTTAATATGCCCTAGGGTTCACTAGGGATCATTAAAAGGAATTTGAGTGGAAATGAGTTAACTAAGGAGTTCATGAGGATTAGAATGACCTAGGATGGTTTATGAGGAATTAGAGTTTATATGGGTGTATTGAACACACCAAAGTCATGGCAAGAGGAATGATGAGACTTGTGCATGAATTTGAAGAAGAAGGTGTATAATGCTTAAGATGATTTAGGTATGAACTTGGGAATATATCAATGAAAGTCTTGGGAAGCTTGTCTAAGTAGTGATGATACTAGTAGTGGAACAAGAAGGTTTTAGTTTAGATGGTAATGTGTGGACTTAGGTGATGGGAGTGAAGATTGAAGGAGAATGTTGTATATTGACTAGGAATGTATAAGAGTGTAGGGTCATGAGAATGGTGAGTAATCGAGTAAAAGAAATGTAGATGTCTAAGGAGGGTGTAGGAAGGTCAAGGTAAAGAAGAGCAAGGTTAATTTGCTAAGAGGATGGGAAGAAATGTTTAGGTATGTCCGAGAGTTAGGAATGGTGAGTAATAAATGGAGAAGATAGGAATTTGTGCGTGGATATGCAAGGTGACTTGAGGAAGTCTTGGTAAATGAACTGAAGATGGAAAATGATGCTTATGAAGTGCCCAAACTGTTAAGGAGGGAACACTTGGGTTGGTTGAAGTTTGGTAAGGTTACAAGTTGGAAATGTAAGGAATCATATGACAAATGTTAGGAGTGTTTGTAAGAATTTAGTAAATGTTTGAGAAGATCTTTGGAAGTTGTTTTGGAGAGTTTGGTGGAAGTTCTAAGGTGAGTTTAAGTGCCTAAATGGTATTAGGACACATGGGGGAACATGTGGAGAAGTTTGGAGTCAAATGGGAAATTAGAAACATGGTTCTGGAGCCGACCGACCTTAGGGACCGGACCTGCAAGGTCGGTCGAGCTCAGTTTACACTACCAAAAAGAGTTTCTGGAATCGACTGAACTTGGGACCGGACTTGCAAGTTTGGTCGGGCTTGTATTTTGTGTACGAATTGAGTCTCTGGAATCGACCGAACTTGGGACCGAACTTGACAAGTTTGGTCGGGCTTAAATATCCCACGGGGAAGCTCTCGGGAATGGACCGACCTTGGGGACCGGACTTGCAAGGTCGGTCGGGGTGAAATTTTCAACCGGTAATGAGTTCTGGAATGGACCGACCTTGGGTAAGGTCGGTCGGTAAGGTCGGTCGACCCTAAAAATGAAAAAAAAAGAAAGAAACCCTAAGGAAGTTTAGTGGTATTAATGGTACCCCATTAAGAGGGCATTGATGATTAGAGGTGTAAAGACCTAAGAGATTAAGATAAGTATAAACTTCAAAGTTTAAGGTTAAGTTGTAAGATTAAGTTGTAAAACTTAAGAGGTGTTAGGTGGGAGTCATTATGGGTTAACCAAGTTAAATGAGTTGAATTAAGTTAAGTGATTAACAACCTAAAACTGAATGAATGTTTTAGGGCTTGGGAATTTGGACTCCGGAAGAGAGTAAGCAACTGAACGACCAACGGTGAACGGTACAGTTCTTCTTGTGACCTGCTTGCTAACGAGGTGTCCCTCGGCTTGTGTGCTATTTGTTTTTGTGTGCTCACTAAACAAGATAAAGCATGCAACCGGAATATTATGTTTATTGTATTGTTGTGTGATGTTTGAAAACTAACACAACATACCGTGAGAACTTACTAACCCACGTTTAGTAAGGAAATGAGTGAGACTAAGGAATGCTCCCTAATATGGGTTGATATAAACCGAAAGAGGTTAACCAACAAACATGGTCTTGAGACTACTACAAACTGGAACTTGAGTGAGGAAACCCGGGACTGACTCCGGTCATGCATGCTAAGGAAAGGGGGTCGGTATCTATAGCAGATCCGTCTTCCGCTTAAGGACTTGTCTTCGGACTTGTAGCCTAGGGCCTGTTGCCGGCTCAGCTACGCTGGACTCCCGTCCAGGGTAGGTGGCATTAAGATGGTGCGGTGGGATCACCTAAATCTCAGGTTTGGACTTAGGATACAACCATTCCCCTCCAGGAACGGTTTGTATACTGAGAATAAGTTAAGATTAAGATTAAGGTAAGGTTAGGATAAGTTGCAACCATTCCTTTTTAAAGGATGGTTTGTATTATTAAGACTAAGATAAGCTACATCCACTCCTTTTTAAAGGGTGGTTGTTACTAAGATTAAGATAAGACTAAGATTGAGGTGAGATAAGGATGGACTGAGATTAAGAGGAAATACAACTTAAGGAGTTAAATAATTAACTCTCTAATTAAGGGAACGCATCTAAGCCGTTCATTGTGTGTGAACTTTGATTGTTCATATTTGGTTTGTTGTTTACTGCACTTACTAGTATGTTGTGCATCTAATCAACCTCCATGCTATCGACAATTAGTCGTCGTAGCCACGTTAGCTTGGGGGCCATGAGAGGATCGTACCAGCATTCGTGCTGACCCCCTTTGGGGGCTGTTTTTACTACACAGGTGAACATCAGGAGGCGGCCGTCGCGAGAGAAAGAAGGGGATACAAGTGTTACGGGTTAAGCGTGGCCTACGAGTTGTGCATGTACACTCGTATGGCAATTGAGTTAGTAAGATGTATAGGATGTGAGGGGATTGCAAGAAGGATATGTATTTGGTTAAGGTTGTTGTACTAATGTTCGGTATATTCTGTAGTCAGACCGTGGCAAGGTCCTGGTGTGTAAAGAATTCCGCTGTGACGTGTATATATATATGCTGTTAAGTTGCGAGACCACGTTTGGATTGAGTTGGGGTGTTACATAAATTAAATATGAGATCAAGAGACAATTACCTATATTAAGAGTATTCTCAAGCTAACTTATAAGTTATGGCCATATTGCCATCTGAAGGGAAAATCGACTTTAAGTCTTTCTTTATGAATACAAACCCAATTTATTAAAGGGGAACCTACCTATAAACATGGTAGAATATAAAGAGTGGAAACATTATACTAATACTCACATGATTTGATGCACAACCGCAAGAACATGTTCAATTGAGAGAAAACTGTACCTTGTTAGAAACGTTAGCGCGAACCCTACTGTGGAATAACTGATGAACAGACGATAGTGATCGGGTATGTAATACCGACAACTGGTAAATTAATAATATCAAGAAATCTTTCTATATTATACATAAGATGCATGGCTCGACCATAGCTCATACTTTACATTGAAATAAAAGCCGAATATGGTGACAGTAAACTCAAATACCAGAATCACAAGAGGATGACCTGTAGGTCAAAGAGAGATTTTAAGTATGCCCCAATATTAATACAAGACCCGAGCGCCGACGATTACAACTACAAGAGGTGATTAATGGAAGTGTGTTACACACGATAGTTTAAACAAGCCATGAGATAATATTGGCAACGTACAAGATGGTAGATCACCTTCACCCATACATACAGGATTCAAATATAAAAACATACTAATGCATTATGGAGCATGTTAGAGAATGCATAGATTCTTGGGGGCTATATCTCGTAAAAGACAGAATTCATATGCTGATGTCCGTAGGAGAGATCTCGAGTTCGCAATAGGCGATCGAATCTTCCTTAGAGTTTCACCTATAAAGGGAAATTTTAGATTTAGATAGAAGGGCAAGCTTAGCCCGAAGTCCGTCCCTTATTACGGAGCGAGTAGGGCCTATTAGCCTACAAATTAGATTTACCTGTTGAGCTTGGGAGAGTGCACAATGTGTTTCACATTTCACAGCTAAAACGGTATGTGCCTCACCCATCACATATCTTAGAGCCCGAGACACTCGAGCTAGATCCTACACTTAGATATGAGGAGACCCCAGTTCGCGTTTTAGACTCCAAGACTAGAGAGACCAGGAACAAGACCATTAGAATAATCTAGGTTCTATGGTCAAACCACGACATTGAGGAGGCGACATGGGAGTTAGAAGACTCCATGCGAGACAAGTATCCAGTACTTTTCTCTTAGTTTTGTGTATACTTGTGGGGGTACGTGGGCGTAACCCTTTTTAAGGGGGGTAGGGCACCACATGCGACTTGCATATCTACAGTCTATACTGGTTTAGTATTTGGCTGTTTGAGTTTGATTGTTGCGCATGTGTGCAATTGGTTGGATGGTTATGTCCTATGTGACACTTGGTTGGTTATTGATATGTCATATGTGACACTTGGGAGATTATTGTTGTGTCCTATGTGACACTTGAATGGTTATTGGTGTGTTCTATGTAACACTTAGTATTGACGTGTTCTATGTAACACTTGGATGGTTAATAAAAGTACACTTATTTACCTTGCGGTATGTTCATTCCTACAATCACACAAGAGATTTACTGCCAAGGGTTTACGTCTCTGCACTCTGTAGGACTGAGTGTTTTGGTATTGCACTTGTGCAGTGATGACCGAGTGGGGTAGCTAGGAAGTAGGGACACTTATTTGCTTTACATTATTTACCAAGTTACTTATGCAATGATTACATTGTTTGCCATAAGCAAGGTTATGATTATGTACGAATTTCATACACTCAGATTACTGATGGAATGTAGAGGTGTCACTATAGTATTGACACCCAGGAATGATAAGCATACAGAGAGTAGATACGAGGAACTTGATTCCATAGGATATATAAGTATAAGTTATGACTTTGGGACGAAGTCCTTTTAAGGGGGGTAGACTGAAATACCCCTAACCTTTAAATAATTTAATAAAGGGAAATATATTATTTAGGGAATTATTAAACCCTGAGAAAAGTATATAAACAGTTAGGCGTTAAAAACGCACCTAAACTCCTTAAGGTCAAAAACGAGCGTTAAAGCCCGACCTTAAGCTAACCAAGTTATATAAGCTATAAAACTCATATGAAGTTAACCAAGGATCATTTTATGACCTTCAAAACACAAGTCCTCAGTTAGAACTGAGTAAAAATACAAAATGCCCGGGAGTTACCTTAAGGGCCCTTTAAGGCCCGAAAGTCCCTGAAATACTTTATTAAATAAAGTAAAGCATTACACTTCATTATAAATGCACAATAACACTTTAATGAACATTTAAGACGAAGTTCTCAAGATAAATTCTCAGTTAAAGACAAAGTGCTCTGAGGTTCCCGATGAGGGCCCCATAAACCCCCGGGAGTGCCCTGGAGAGGTACCGAAGTGGCACAAACTCCAATATAAATTATTTTAAGAGTTCCTATCATTAATACTCACCACTCTAAAGAGAATGCTCGAGCTAATTTTTCAAAAATACACAAAGTGCTCGGGGGAATTTCTTAACGCTCCTTTTTGCCCCGGGAGTGTCCCGGTAGCCCGGAAATTGAGTTACGAGTTTATATAACCCCATATAACTCAATGTAACACCTTAACATATTATTATTGACCATAAAAAATGTCAATAAACACTTGGAACTCATAACGACTAATTATTTTCCAGAAAATCCTTAAAGCACAAAAACGCACCTTCGGGTGTCACAAAAATGCGTTTTACGCAATTGCCTTGAAGTTTTTGAGGAGCCACGAGTTGATAATCTTAAAAGGGGATACATTTACCATCTAAATCAATTAATGCCAGTACTAAATTCATAGTACAAATGGGGGCGATATTTGGGACAAAAAGGTACCTAAAATGAGCATTTTTACCTTAAAACTTTCATCTTTTACCATGGTATAAATGTACCAATTAAATGCTGGAACCTATTACACATATTAGTATGGTCTTAGTACAATATAGTGCGATAGGAATTAAAATAAAAATCAGTCCCATTGGACCTCCATGTTAGGCGCCATTTAGAGTCAATTTTGACTAGTTTTGGCTTGGAAAATTGCCTTATGGATAATGACTCACCCTATTATGTATTATATGATAATTTATTAAGTAAGTGAAGTCAAATAAGCCTCCATTACCGTAAGACCTGCAAGGAATAAGAGAAGATTAGCTTATATAAAAACAAGGAAATTAAAATACTAAAAGTAAAGTGACTAGAATCTACTTTAGACTTATATAATGAAAACAAACAAAACAAGTTGTCCTATGGCACATGTGCAGCCGATTTCTTGCAATTATATGGGGGATTGATTGCCTTGTATTAAAATTAAAAGAATACAATACCTAACTAAGCATAAGTCTTGGCCAAATATAGACAAAATCAAATGGTCTTAGCTAGCATGTGTGGTCGATTTCAAGGAGGAAAAAAGCAAGTTTGATTGCTCTAAAATTAATCAACTGAGACACCTAGTGTAACAACCCAACTCAATCCAAATGTGGTCTCGCAACTTAACAGTATATATATAAACATGTCACAGCGGAATTCTTTACAATCCAGGACCTTGCCACGGTCTGACTACAGAATATACCGAACATTAGTCCAACAACCTTAACCATTTACATATCCTTCTTACAATCCTCTCACAACCTATACATCTTACTAACTCAATTGCCATACGAGTGTACATTCACAACTCGTAGGTCACACTTAATCCTTAACACTTGTATTCTCTTCTTACTCTCGCGACGGCCGCCTCCTGATGTACCTGTGTAGTAAAAACAGCCCCCAAAGGGGGTCAGCACGAATGCTGGTACGATCCCCTCATGGCCCCCAAGCTAACGTGGCTACGACGACTAATTGTCGATAGCATGGAGGTTGATTATATGCACAACATAATAGTAAATGCTGTAAACAACGATCCAAATATGAACAATCAAGGTTCACACACAATGAACGACTTAAATGCGTTCCCTTAATTAGAGAGTTAGTTATTTAACTCCTTAAGTAATGTTCCCTCTTAATCTTAGTCCATCCTTATCTCACCTCAATCTTAGTCTTATCTTAATCTTAGAAACAACCATCCTTTAATAAGGAGTGGATGTCACTTATCTTAATCTTAATTACACAAACCATCCTTTAAAGAGGAATGGTTGCAACTCATCTTAACCTTACCTTAATCTTAATCTTAATAATACAAACCATCCTTTAAAAAGGAATGGTTGCAACTTATCTTAACCTTACCTTAATCTTAATCTCAACATAATCTCAATATACAAACCGTTCCTGGAAGGGAATGGTTGTAGCTTAATTCGAACCTGGGATTTAGGTGATCCCACCGCACCATCTTAATGCCACCTACTCTGGACGGGCGTCCAGCGTAGCTGAGCCGGCAACCGGCCCTAGGCTACAAGTCCGAAGACAAGTCCTTAATCGGAGGTCGAATCTGCTATAGATAACGACCCCCTTTCCTTAGCATGCATGACCGGAGATCGGTCCCGGGTTTCCTCACTCAAGTTCCAGTTAGTAATAGTCTCAAGACCATGTTCGTTGGTTAACCTCTTTCGGTTCATATCATCCCTTGTTAGGGGGCGTTCCTTAGTCTCACTCAATTCCTTACTAAACATTGGTTAGTAAGTTCTCACGGTATGTTGTGTTAGTTTTCAAACATCACACAACAATGCAAGAAATATAATATATTCCGATTGCATGCTTTATCTTGTTTAGTGATCACACAAAAACAAATAGCACACAAGCCGAGGGACACCTCGTTAGCAAGCAGGTCACAAGAGAACTGTACCGTTCACCGTTGGTCGTTCGGCTGCTTATCTCTTCCGGAGTCCAAACTCCCAAGTCCTAAAACATTCATTCAGTTTTAGGTTGTTAATCACTTAACTTAATTCAACTTACTTAACTCTTAATGATCCCCACCTAACACCTCTTAAGTCTTACAACTTAATCTTGCAAACTTAATCTTAAACTTTTAAGTTTATTCTTAACTTAATCCCTTAGGTCCTTATACCTCTAATCATCATTGCCCCCTTAATGGGGTACCATTAATACCACTAAACTCTCTTAGGGTTTCTTTTTTTTTTTCTTAAGGGTCGTCCGACCCACCGTCCGACCCACCCTCTGGGTCGGACCATTCCAGTAACTTTCGGGTTTGAAAAACCCTACATGTCCGACCCACGTCCGACCCAACCAACTGGGTCGGACCATTCCAGAAACTTATTTGCCCTCTAAAACTCACCCGTCCGACCCATGTCCGACGCAAGACCTCTGGGTCGGACCATTCCAGAACCTTTCCCTGGCGTTAAACAGAGGCCGTCCGACCCAAACTTGGGTCGGACCCCTAGGTCGGACGCCACCAGAACATGCCCAAAAATTGTTAAATCTTCACCAAACTTCTCCTAAAGCCTTCTAATGTATTCTAACATCATTTAGACCTTTAAATCCACCTTTAATCATCCTCCAAACTCATTAAAATAACCTCCAAAGATCATCCTAACCTTTTGCTCAATTCTTGCAAGAAATTCCTAACACTTGTTAACTAATCCCTTATTTCTCTAACATGTGCATTTTATCTAAAACTTCAACTATCCAAAGTGTTTCTTTCCTACCCATATAACTCCTCCTTAACATCATTGCACTCCATCTTTGCTTGTTAAACCTTCCAAGGTCATCTTGCATGTCCATGCACAATTCCCTTCTTTTCACTTGTTACTCATCACCCTTAAACTCTTAAGCTTGCTTATACATTTTTTTCCATTGTCTTAATACCTTGACATTGTTCTTCATTTACCTTAACTATACTACACCCTCCTTGGACATTTCCACCTCCTTTTACTCACTTACTCACCATTATCACGATCATACGCTCTTTTACATTCCTAGTCATTTTCCTTGATGACTTACAACATCCTCCTACCTTTTTCACTCCCATCACCCAAGTCCACACATTACCATTCAACTAAACCTTACTAGTCCACCACTAACATCATCACACTTACACAAGGTTCTTAAAACTCTCATTGTCTTACTCTCTAGTTCATACCTAAATCTCCTTAAGGCATTATACACCTTTCCTTAAAACTTATGCACAAGTCTTACACTCCTCATACCATGACTTTGGTGTGTTCAATACACCCACCTAAACTCTAACTTCCTCATAGACCATTCTAGGTCATTCTCATCCTCAAGAACTCCTTAGTTAACTCATTTCCACTCAAATTCTTCATAATGACTCCTAGTAAATCCTAGGTCATATTAATTCACCACCATCACCTAAACACTTATTTTTCTACTCAAATTTCGCCATAGATCCTCTAGTATATTCTCATGCCCAAATGCATTGTTTTTCTCACACAATAATCTCACACACACACCGGGTCCTTTCTCATCTTATTTCCTCACCCAAATCAACTTATTCACATCATACTCCAAATATTGCAATAATCTTAAATTGCATAGCACTAAGGCTCTTAAATGACATGGCTCTTAGGCCCTTAAATGACTTAAACTTAAACACTAAATTTCCACATATAAAAGCTTTCAACCTGCAATTACACCCATCAATCTCATAGTAGTTATAATGCTCTTAAAATCCACCTTAAACTTATACTACTAACTCATTTCCTTTGGCTCCTTAGTCACAAGTTCTCAAGCTTATTTAAGTTCCTTTTTCTTAGGTTATACAACCCATTACCTAATGTAAGCTTTAAGCTACATTAGTACTCATCTAAAACTCATTCCTTAAACTTAAACCACCATTAGGTAAGCATTTTACCTTATTTTCTCAAGCTTATCTTAATCTCCTCCTTAGACCTTTTTCTTGCATAGATCTCGGCCACCACTTAAACTTCCTTTGCCAATGTTCTAACCAATATTCAATGACTCATATGAGTACTAAACAATGCACTAACCTCAAGGAATAAAAACCTAGGTTAGAAATGTGTTCTAAGGCATAAAAGTGGATGATTACCTTTGAAGTCTCAAGGTAGACTTTGGCATTGAATGAAATAGGACCTCCACTAGTCCTTGGTGAATAAATCAAGCTAGAACAAGGCATAAAAACATAGCCCCATGAGAAGGAATTTTCGGCCATGTACAAGAAATGATGGAAACATGGTTTTTCTTACATTTTCTTTACCTTAAGAGAATGGAGAAGCTAATGAGCTCTTCAAACTTGATTTTCGTCCATCAATGGAGTTTCCTCTTGACACCAAAATGGAGCTTTGAAGGATTTGAAAAGATAGAAGGATAGGTCTTGACCTAACTAAGAGAAATATGTGTTTAGTTTTTGATTTGGAGCAAAGATGAACACTTAGTGAGTGATTGAAGGTGGAGCACCCATGGATGGAGCTCTCTCGGTTTGGAGCTAAAGAAGAGAAGAAGAAATCGTGTGAAGAAGGGAAATGAAGAGAGAGAAGAAGAAAAGGTGGCTTATAAGAGATATTTGCTTTAATAAAGCAAATAGTACTCTTTTACTTATCTCTTCTTTTCTTCCTTATTTGACTACTTATGGTGACTCACCCTCCTTTAGGAAACCGGCCCCCTACCTTAAATAAGGCTAGTCATGGTCTTTGTTGACCAACTAATTAGCTTATATTGATTAAAACTTAAACTAGTCACTATTTGGCACTATTCACTAATCAGTGCACATATTTCTGAAATTTTTGATTTCCCATTGATTTAGACTTCCTAATGTGATACTAATTAGTACACATGTTGATTAAAGAGTAATGATGGACATTTAGCCACTCAAAACTCAATTCTAAGACAATTCTCAAAAATGTGCTTTAAGACTTCTTAAAGCACATTTTGTGTTTTAACTTGTTTTCAAGCTTGGTTTTCTTTGCTAATTGATTTAAAATGACCATTAGAATATTACTAAGGTCTTATCATGATATTTGGCTACTCACCCAAGTCTCTCCAAGCTTAGAGCACGTTTTTGCCCTGATTGCCCTTAAGGCACTTTCTTGTGTTTTCCTTGGTTTAAATTGTCTACCAATCTTTCTAAGGCATATTTTAGCCCTACTACATCATGATTTGATGTTTACTTAGCATACTTAGGTTTGGGGTATTTCAATCTACCCCCCTTAAAAGGACTTTGTCCCCAAAGTTCCCATGCATCTTATCTTATTAGAATACATGTCTTACCTCATTCCTTAGATCATATAGATCATGCTTATGTATACTTAATCTCATTGAATCCTTAAGTCCACCATATGCTTATTCTTAAATATCACACAATATGCTTACGCATGTATAGCACTCAAAATTCTTTTGTTCCTTTTTGATGATTAAAACATTCACATAACTTCCAACGTATTCTCCCATGTCACCGGTCCGTAGACAATGGCTCATTCGTCCTCGTCACCATGGGCCAGAATACAAAACACCCTGCTCTCCCCATGTCACCGGTCCGAAGACAAAGGCTCGTGCGTCCTCGACTTCATGGGCGAGACTCAGTAAAAAGGTAATCCTTTTTACGAGGTCATGTGAGGAATAATTCCTCTAATTAAAAATACAAGCAACTCCAATTTCGTTTTATACTAACGCCTCTATCCTTAGCGTGATTTAATTGTGACCACTGATTGGGAGTTTCAGAATCATCCAACCCTGATGTGATCAGCATCAGTGTAGAACTTCCACCCCAATTTGTGTTCGGTTTCCCTTGATCCCTAGAAAATCAAGTTCCACCTCCCACATCATTTTCAAACATCCAAATAATTCACTCATGTCCAATTTTCTATCTTTTTAGTTCTTCCTAATCATAATCAATACATCTCCAAAGTGTGGACTCAGTCCATCGAACATTCCCGATTCATCTCTTAGTAATTACCTCAAGATTTAAATTCCTACTAAGTTCTATAACTGTCCCATACCAATTCTCACCATCTTACATCTCATAGCATTACAATTTCCTTCCTCATACTCATATCAAATAATATCTCATAATGTTATCTTATTCTTATCTCCCACATAGTCTCATATCGACTCATACCTCATATATTCTTATTTCTTAAGTCTCCTTAAACATCTTCCTTAATTCTCTTAACTTGTACTCACACCGGAGTTAACAAGATAGGTACTTAATATGTATGGTATTCACATCTTCTTGTGTGCAATAACCATAATTTATCTCAAAATGTTTATGTAAAACATATTCTAAATTATTTTGTGCTATGCACACCGTAGTTATGTACTCAGTACACAAACATACGCTAAGCGGTTTTCGCTTACCCCCCTTAAAATGGATTACGCCCACGTAATCAACATTATATCCTTGAACATAAGTTCAAGATGTCTAATTCTTACTAAGCATTCTAGCTTTCATGTCATCTATCTTACTTATAATTCGATCAGAAATGACTTAGTCTCTTTATCGAGGATTCTTAACGGTACCTATACCGTATTCTTAACTTAGTTTGGTCTAATCTCAAAGTAGTGGTCTGCTAGCTTCCGCTGCGCGACTCTGATAATCTTAGGCTTAATTGTCTCAATGGACAAGTGTTATCTACATATATAGACGGCCTTAATGAGTTGTAACTCGTATATCCATTCTCCTTGAAGATCTTACGCTCATACTCATAGTGTTTTCTCGAATGTCTAAATCGTTCTCTCCCACTGACCTTTGGTCTGAGGATGATTCTTAGTCTGAAACTACTGTTTAGTGCATATTGCGCTTTACAGTCTTAATTCCTTACATCTTAAGACATATCCAATGTCTGTACTTAACATTCCGTGCTTTTCGCACTTCATAGTCCTTAATTATCTATTCTCTGGTTCCTCTGTGTTGCTGATTCAACTGAATTCTTCTTTCGACTGTCTGTGGTAGTAGCTGCTCTTGTGTGATCTTGCGTCGTTGTCCGTGGTACGGAGTCGACTACCTCCCGTGTTCCTTACACCACTCGTTCACATGCATGGGGTACCTTACTGGTACATTACTACTTACCCAACTAACTCATAAATGAGCGTGTCAGGCCTGCAAGCCCCTGTGGGTGCAGTCGTCCCACGTCTGTTTAGTAAACTCATAGTGTCCGTCACACGTTTAGCTATTGCTAATTATGAAGTATTCTGTTGTCGATCTCCTCTTTCTCGTTCCATAATAACATTTATTGTTCTTCTTGAAGTTAATCAAGGGAAGTCTATTTACTGTGTTCTTGGGTATGGTATGCTCCAGCTCCTTTCTGTATTCCGTAATCATTTCTTAGTAGCTTAGGTCTCTTTCCATAGAGCCTTTATCTTCTTTCTCATATTCATAAGGAAAGACACTTCAGTTCCTTAAGGAATGGGTTGTGTGCTTCCTGTGTAATCTTACCAAACCATGTCCAGACTACTGGCATCAATGCTCAGTTCGTTCCATCTTATTTTCTTACTTATGCTGGTTAACTCATACATCTAATTGCCTCAGTGTCAATATTTGACGGCTCATTCCAATGGTCGCCTTCCGCGCACCATGACTTAATCCACTTATATAACTATTGTACTGACGACCCCTCTACCATGTAGGGTTGGCCCTTACCATGTGCCCATCAATGGTGCAACCTCTTATTCATTTATTCTAATGTCTTACCTTATACTCAATCCCTTTTGGTGTAAACAACACTGGGAGTTCTCTCATTCGCGTGTATGGCGGTGTCATACTGTGTTGTAAAATAGTTAACTCTTAATACGAAGACGTTCTGCTCCAATCTCAGTTTCGTAAGCAGGCTAATTTCTTTCGCTATCTTTCACCCTGTGATGTTACATACCAGTAGTTTAACTGGTTACTGAAGATGCCAGCCACTGAATCACAAGCTCTTCTGAGCATTGATTAATTGACGTGCCATAATGTGCAGTCACGGTGTTTATCTCTGACGATCACTAATTCTTACATCCTGGTGTCGGATATGGGGTCTATCTCTGCAACCTACCTCATTACTTAAGTGTATCTGGTATGTTCTAAGGTAATCTCAAGGTTCATGGTTCCCATTTTCTAAATAAAGTGTATTTCATCTCTAATAAGTGAAAGCCCTTTTGAGGGGTTCATTCCCACTCATGGCCTCACAACAAGGAGAGGTATCCCCACCCTAAAAGGCATGGTTCGTTCTCCGCTCCTGTCCTTAGCATTAACTCAATATTCTCATTGGTACCCTTTCTTGGTAATGTTTTTCCCAATCTAAATTATAGGTTTGGTAACCGTTCACATCTACAAATTGTAGTCCCTCGTGGCTTAAACAAGCTCTCTTATAACTTACTGCGCCTCGGGCTCTGATGTGGTTAACATCCTTGGCTCGTAGGCTCTTAATGCTTAATGTCTCAGTTCATTATTTGTACTCTTACTCATCTGCAGGTCTTCCCTATAAGATTCTGGTTCTTTGAGCACTATCCACCGTTAGGTTATATACTAAATGTAGTATCGGATTTCATGATAAGTTGTTGCATCCTGCTTCCTGCTAGGGAAGTTGTTCAGGTGATCTGAGGTTACTTAATGTCTTTGAGAATGCTGTCATTTCACTAGACTTATGTCTTTTAATAGTCAAGGTTAGGTTCGTATTAGGCGTTCGCCTTAAGGTGTCCAAGTTGGATCTAATCCTGTTATCTTATACTCCCATCTCAACGCTTCGTTCAACTTCCGTTGACTATGCCACCCGTTGATGATCAATCATGCTTGGGTGTTAATGAGTTAAACAAACAGTGTTAACTGTCATTCATCAGTTGTTCGGCTCGACTATGCCCGCTATGTGGGGGTAGTCCTCTGAGCTTTCCTTTTCCAGGGTTGTACGACTTTAATCCTTAGTAGGTTATAACTTACGTTTATTTCTTTTGTCCTTGTTTTCTGGGTCGTCCAACATCTTCATTGAAGAATGTTGTTATTGGTATCCTTAATGGTCACTCTGGGAGTCTTATCCCGTTTTCGTTGTATGTCGATGCTTCAACAGTCTCAATAGTATCTTATAATACATCCCCTGTAAATCATTGCTTATATAGTGTTTTTGCTCGCATTACCGAGCGATCTCTTAGGTTTTTCCCCCTTGGAGTTCGGGATTGATATTCTTACCGCACTGTCGGTTGTTGTTGTACTGTTGCTAACATCCATAAGGTCTAATATTATGTCCAAGTTCTGCTCCCGGCTGACTGGTGTGTCACCTCATCTCATCATGATCAAGCCATCGGGCCTTTCCAAGGTCTTATTTTTCTGTTCTTATGGATTTACAATCCGGTATTAATATGTGTTACAACTTTAGCGTTCTCCTTTCTCGCCTTGATGGCTTTTCGTGTAGCTTAACCGTGGTAGCACTTGCTATGGCAAGTGCGCCATGCAGGATGGGTTATTGGTACAAGGTACATCGGTAGTGACACTTCCTTCTAATTTCCATGTAATTGGTAGTCCTCGGGATTCCTTCGATAATCTCTTATTTTGGATAACCGTCCATCCGGCAGTTTCCTTGTTGTTTGACAGTACTGTCATACATCAGGGCGTTCCTCTTTCTGAGGGAATCCCTTAATATTTCCTTATGTCTTAATCCTCGCTTCTGTGTCCACACATTTTGTTGTGGTTATTAAGTAATAATTCTCTTTTAGGCACTACCTCGTAGTCCTATTTTGGTATACATTTGTATGAATTTCTACCGTCGTCCGCATTATGTCAGCCAGGTCTTGTAACCTTCCTCATTGTATGGGGTTTGGAGTTCCCGTTTCTAACTGGACTTTCCAGTAATCCCAATCCTTATGCTTGGTATTATCCTTCTGTTATGCTCACTCGGACCGCTGTCTGGTACTCATGTCTCTTCCCTTTTTCCTTTCTATTGCACCCGTAGTGCTTTCCTTATCGTTGGTATTGCGGGTTACTTCGACTGCGTAGCATGTCGACCCATGTTGCCGGTAATTACCGTTCCCTCGTTGATAGAATTCCATAGGTAGCGCCTGTTTCTCTGTTGCGCTCCATTAAAAACCTCCCAGTTCTCCATAACTGTTGTACAACAAGTTGTTTCTCGTATTGCTTGCTGTTAGCTAACTGCCAGATCGGGTTTCCCCGAGTAAGAGAAGGCTTTCTTCTCTCTGGCGTTTGTTCCACACATTTAGGGTTAGGGATGTGGAGGGCGGGCCTAGGTAATATGGATGTCCGGTAAACACCGGGAAGCCCTGACTAACGCACCTCTCACTCTATCTCTCAACCCTTAACCCATAACTCAATCTCAACCTCAATATTCTCCTAAGTTCGGTATTTCTTGTCTTCAGAGCGTAACTACGCTCTGATACCACTTTTTGTAACACCCCAACTCAATCCAAATGTGGTCTCGCAACTTACAGTATATATATAAACATGTCACACGGAATTTTTACAATCCAGGACCTTGCCACGGTCTGACTACAGAATATACCGAACATTAGTCCAACAACCTTAACCATTTACATATCCTTCTTACAATCGTCTCACAACCTATACATCTTACTAACTCAATTGCCATACGAGTGTACATGCACAACTCGTAGGTCACACTTAATCCTTAACACTTGTATTCTCTTCTTACTCTCGCGACGGCCGCCTCCTGATGTACCTGTGTAGTAAAACACCCCCAAAGGGGGTCAGCACGAATGCTGGTACGATCCCCTCATGGCCCCCAAGCAACGTGGCTACGACGACTAATTGTCGATAGCATGGAGGTTGATTATATGCACAACATAATAGTAAATGCTGTAAACAACGATCCAAATATGAACAATCAAGGTTCACACACAATGAACGACTTAAATGCGTTCCCTTAATTAGAGAGTTAGTTATTTAACCCTTAAGTAATGTTCCCCTTAATCTTAGTCCATCCTTATCTCACCTCAATCTTAGTCTTATCTTAATCTTAGAAACAACCATCCTTTAATAAGGAGTGGATGTCACTTATCTTAATCTTAATTACACAAACCATCCTTTAAAGAGGAATGGTTGCAACTCATCTTAACCTTACCTTAATCTTAATCTTAATAATACAAACCATCCTTTAAAAAGGAATGGTTGCAACTTATCTTAACCTTAACTTAATCTTAATCTCAACATAATCTCAATATACAAACCGTTCCTGGAAGGGAATGGTTGTTGCTTAATTCGAACCTGGGATTTAGGTGATCCCACCGCACCATCTTAATGCCACCTACTCTGGACGGGCGTCCAGCGTAGCTGAGCCGGCAACCGGCCCTAGGCTACAAGTCCGAAGACAAGTCCTTAATCGGAGGTCGAATCTGCTATAGATAACGACCCCCTTTCCTTAGCATGCATGACCAGAGATCGGTCCCGGGTTTCCTCACTCAAGTTCCAGTTAGTAATAGTCTCAAGACCATGTTCGTTGGTTAACCTCTTTCGGTTCATATCGTCCCTTGTTAGGGGGCGTTCCTTAGTCTCAGTCAATTCCTTACTAAACATTGGTTAGTAAGTTCTCACGGTATGTTGTGTTAGTTTTCAAACATCACACAACAATGCAAGAAATATAATATATTCCGATTGCATGCTTTATCTTGTTTAGTGATCACACAAAAACAAATAGCACACAAGCCGAGGGACACCTCGTTAGCAAGCAGGTCACAAGAGAACTGTACCGTTCACCGTTGGTCGTTCGGCTGCTTATCTCTTCCGGAGTCCAAACTCCCAAGTCCTAAAACATTCATTCAGTTTTAGGTTGTTAATCACTTAACTTAATTCAACTTACTTAACTCTTAATGATCCCCACCTAACACCTCTTAAGTCTTACAACTTAATCTTGCTGAAATACCCCAAACCTTAATATATTGTTTAAACACTTGAATATGGTGTATTAAGACTAAAAAGTGTCTTAGAAACATTAGTAAACAAATTTAAACGAAAGGAAACACAAAATGTGCTTTAAAGTAAATAAGAGCCAAAATGTGCTCTAAGCTTGGGATAAACTTGGTTAAGACCTAATGAACTTACCAAGACCTCATTTATACACTAATGAACATATTAAATCAATTACCGAAGAAAACCAAGCTTGAAAACAAGTTTAAACACAAAATGTGCTTTAAGGAGTCTTAAAGCACATTTTTGAAAAATTGTCTTGTAAATGAGTTTTGAATGGCTAAATGTCCATCATTACTCTTAAACATATATGTGTACTATATAATATCACATTTGGGTGTCTATATTAGTGGGAAATCAAAAATTTCACTTCTATGTGCCTTGTTTTATGAATAGTAACTTTTATAAGCTATTTTGTAACATATGTTTGTATAAGTAATTAAATTGACAAACAAAGACTATATTACCCTCATTATACTTAGGGGGCCGGTTTTCTAAGGTTTGGTGACTCACCACCCTCTTGTTAATTTGTTAAGTAAATAATGATGACTAAGAATGTACTATTTGCTTTTAAACTACAAATATCTTCTAAAGTAAAACCAATCTTCATTCTCTCATTTCCTTTCCTTGCTCACACGGTTTCCCACCTCTCTTCTTCCTTCCTTCTTTGTTCTCTCACGATAAAACCACTATCACCATTAGAACACAAGCTTTGACCTCTTGTAAAACCTTGCTCACTTGTCCAAATCAAAAACAAACACCACCATCTTCTTCCTCTCATCAAGCTCTTCATTCCTATCTTTTCAAAAGTCCAAGACAACCATTTCGGTGCCATGGAGTTTCTCCATTGAAGGAGCTTGAGCTTGTATTTTTACATATTGTTACTCTCCTTGACTTCTAGGTAAGGAATCTCAAATAAAAACTTCATTTCCTCCTTGTTTTTGTCATGTCCGAAAATAATTGAAGGAGCTTTTTATGTGACTTTGTTCTAGCTTCATTCCAACTCTTCATGGACTAGGTGGAGTCCTCTCTTGCTAGATATTCAAACTCTCTTCAAAGAGCAAGGTAAAACAACTACATTAATGTTTTTGAAACAATGTAAAACTAGGGTTTACAATGAGATGGAGCTTATAGCTTGAATACTCATTATAATGTTTGTATATTGTTTAGAACTTGTCAAAGAATCAAGTACTCTATCGGTTTTCTAAAGGAAACAAGAAAGAAGTTATTTTGCAAAAGAGGTAAATCTACTAACCTAATGTTGTTAATGCCTTAGGAGAAATGAGCTTATAAATGCTTATTAAAACTACCTAAAGAGCCAATGGTGAATGACTTAGTAAAGTGTTCCAAGAGCTTAGTAAAAGGCATATGTGTTGTTGAGTGTATTTGCAGGTTAAAGGCAAATATATTGTGGAAATTCAGTGTTTATGATTTGTGCATTTTAAGGGCCTAAGAGCCATGTCATTTAAGGGCCTAAGTGCCATGCAATTTAAATTGTGCACTATATTGTGATGTAGTGCCTTGTAAGTGAAGTTTGTGTATAATAAGTACTTGATGGATTTTTAGTGTTCTTGGTTGTTTATTGGTAAAAACAATGTGTTTTGGTTTAGTAATGTTCTAGGAGAACCTATGTCGAAATTTAGGTAACAAATGTAAAGTTCTAAGTGTTAAAATGTGTTTGATAAGTTAAGGAGTATTTAAATGGTTAAGTGTTGTTCTTGTATAAGAAACATGCATTAAGGTGATTTGGGATGTAACAAGGACTTAGGCATGAGCTTGAGATTTTAGTATGTACCAAAGTCATTTTGGGACTTAGGTAAAGACTTAGGCAAACTTTGGCAAAATAAGGAGAAGTGTACACTAGGAAAAGAGTTTCAAGAAGGATGTAAGGAAGTAGTGTGAGAGATGATGCTTGGGAGATGATGTTAAGAAGGAGAAAACATTTGGGATAGTAGTTATCATAGGTGAGAAACACCATTTAGAAACCTAGTGTAAAATGTTGTAAGTGTTAGGAATTTTGTGAAGAAATAAGTAAAGGTTTAAGGAATTAGAAAAAGAGTTTGTGAGTGTTTAAGGATGGTTTAAGTTGTGTTTGAAGTGCCCAAATGAGGTTAGGGGGTACTAGGTTATATGGGGTAAAGTTTGGAGTTGAATGTGAAAAGGAAAATAAGGATTTGGGGCAGACCGGACTTGCGACCGGACTTGCAAGCCCGGTCGGGCCCTGTTACACTACCGAGAAATGTTTCTGGAATCGACCGGACTTGGGGGACCGGACCTACAAGTCCGGTCGGGCTTGTTTTGTGAGAGGGAAAATGTTTCTGGAATGGACCGGACATGGGACCGGACTTGGCAAGTCCGGTCGGCATGAATTTTGTACGGGTTATAAGTCTCTGGAATCGACCGGACATAGGACCGGACATGTAAGTCCGGTCGGAGTGAATTTTCCAACGGTAAAAAGGTACTGGAATGGACCGGACTTAGGCAAGTCCGGTCGGACCTAAACTTGTAAAAAAAAAAACAGAAAAGAATGTGACTTATGTAGTTAACCCTAGGGTGTATAATGAAGGTAACCTAGGGTAAGATAGACATTAAAACATGTCATACAATTATGTTAAACACTTAGTAAATTTGGAGGTTAAGTAAGTTAATTAACCGACGTTCTTGAATTATGTATAGGAGTGACCTACGGAGGAAACCAAACGAGGCAAGGACCAAGGTATGGTTTTCTTGCAGTCTGTTGTCTAGCGGTTTACACCGGTTTGTGTGTTGTATGTTTTTCTGTGTGTTTACAACGTTATAAGATTTAAACATGTAATGAGTTTACAGTTGTTCATATAATTGTGATGTGATGTTGTGACTCAATTCCCCTGTGTGTGTCTAACATGACTTACTACCTATTGTGTGTGGTTGTTAAGTTCCACTATGAACTTCTAACAAGTGTTAACTGGGAAGTGAGGAATCCGGTTATCCGGTCATGCATGTAAGTTAAGAGTAGATATCTGAATCAGATTCGACTCTTATGTTGTTAAGATTGTTCTCCTTAATTTGGCGTTCGATCTCCCGCTAGCTTCTTCCAAAGCTTACCTATTCTGACTTATGATCGGTTTAGTGGGAACCTGTGTTTGTGTGGTGTGTTCGGGTCACTAAATCCGAACCATCTGTGACTTAAGTTACTCGTTCGTCTAACAGAACGGTAATGAGTGTGTTTAACGAGCTTGACATGAGAGTGAATCACTCTCTAGGCTCTTATGTTATTTGACCCTTGTGGTTTGTTATCGTGGAGTGAAAATCCACTGTGTATGTGTTGTTGAGCTATGCACCATTGATGCCATGCTCCATGTTATGTTATGTTATGTATATAATTGAATGCCATGTTATAATGACAAGTAGCTGCGCGTATCCCGGTAGCCGATGGGCTGCGCGTTAGCCATACCAGCCAAGGGTTGCTGACCCCCTCGGGGGATCCATATTTCTTATACTGCAGGATGAGGATCGAAGAAGCGGAGTGGCTTAGATCCTAGGATGTAATCCCTTTTGTATACTTTTGGATGTTGGCCCGGGATGCGCCTGTGCTCCTGTGGCGTTATGTATTATTGGGTTGTTGCAGTTACAGTGATGTTATACAGTGAAGGATGTATGTAGTACTCGGTATTGTATATAATGTATTTATGGTTTAGTTTTATGCTCGGGAGTCTGATCATCAGACCGGTACAATTGTATTTATTCTGCCTTGTCAACCACGTGGGTGGTTGACGGCGTTGTAGCACCGAAGCGTTAGTTACTGTTTAGTTGTTTTATTCCGCTGCGATTTCATTTAGTATCATGTGCGTATTAGGGGTGTTACAAAAAGTGGTATCAGAGCGAAGTATCGCTCTGATGACTAGAATACCGAGCTTAGGAATATACCGAGTTAGGAAACCTAACTACAGTTACCTAAGTGATCAGTTATGGAAAGGTTAACCACTAACTAAGTGTGGAAATACCTTATTGTCGGGAAGCGTTACGATCGTTGGACCGATAAGTGTGTAAGCATATTGCTAATGAATACTCATGTGAATACAGATGTCAGGTAGACCACGCGGTAGAGGCCGCGGAAGTGGTACTGGTACTGGGGGTGACCAGGGCGAGAACACTACGGCTCAGGTTATGGCTGAGGCTGTAGCAGCCGCTGTGGCCCAGATGGTACCCCAGCTTGTAGCTGCGATCCAGCAGGGGCAGATGCCCGGAGTTCAGCCACCACCGCCACCGCCACGAGAGACCAACTGGGTCAAGGCATTGGCAGACTGAGACCCCCTTCATTTCATGGGGAGACCGACCCACGTAAGCTGGAGGCGTACATCTCCGAGTTGGAGACCGCCTACGAGACCTTGGCTGTGCCCGCAGAGGCTAAGGTCCGTCTTGCCGCTTACTATCTGAAGGGTTCGGCACAAAACTGGTGGAAGCTAGTGAGAGAGGACCGGATGGCGGATCCTCAGTTTGGCTGGAGGGAGTACACGGCTCTGCTGCGAGCCAAATACTACCCCGTGCACGTTCAAGAGGCCAAGCGCCTGGAGCTGGATAGTCTGAGGCAGGGGGACAAGGTGTCGGTTGATGAGTACTACACTGCCTTCACCGGCCTTGTCCACCTGTTACCGGACCTGGGATACTCGAACCGGGTGCTGGTAAACCGTTTCTACAACGGTCTCAGCCACCGTCTTCGCTATGGGATGGGGCCAGCTGAGTATACTACCTTGCAGGTAATTTAAATAGGAGTGATGTGAATATGTATAGTCTACAAGTGAGTATTAATGTGAGTTTGTGAGTATGTATTGCGGGGCATGACTGATCATCCTAAATACAGGAGTGCTATCATGCCGCTGCTAAGGTGGAGATCACCGTCCGTCTGAGGGACGAGGAGAATGCGCACAAGCGCAAGGCCACGAGCGAGGGCCAGAGTTCGCAGGGGTACGGGGGAGGAAAGAAGAAGAAGAAATCTTATCCCCAGCCCCAGAAGAGTCAGCACCAGGGTGACAAGGGCCAAGCCCAAACCACCACCGCTGAGGAGCCACTGAAGCTCACATATGCCTATGCGGCGAAGCCCCTACGCTCTTACCCACCAAAGGGTAATTGTTTAATCTTGTGTGATAAGTTGATGTGTATGTTGATAAGTTGTGAGATGTACTGAGTGTGTATTGTGTTAGCAGCTAGCACGGGCTCTGGACCGGAGCGCCACTATTACTGTAAGTGGTGCAATGGAGACCACCCCGGCAAGGACTGCAAGGGAAATGAGGTGCAGTGTCGATACTGCGAGAAGTGGGGCCACCGTGACCACGAGTGTTACCGGAACCCCAACAGCAGAGTCAACAAGCCCAAGGGGCAGTGGAAGGGTAAGGCCACAGCAGCTATTGATGGCCCGAAGACGGCTAACCAGCCACCCACCGATCAGAGGCATACTGATTCCCAGAAGGGGAAAGGGTCGGGACCTAGCAAGGCCACCCTGAATGTGGTGGACCGGTCTGAGGCGCCAGGGCCCTCTTCTAGACCAGGTACCGCCTAAACTGTTGAATGTAATAAGTGATTGCATACCGCATTTCATGCTTATGTGTGTTAGTGAGTTCAAGTGTATTATCATGTGAGTAAGGAATTAAAGTATAGTGTAAAGACACCTAATAGATAATTCTAAACTTAAAGGAACCTTCAATATATGTTATCCAATCCCACCCACACCAAACCCTGAAGAGACCACCATCAACATCACCGACTTTCCAATGGAGCAATGTCAGGTTATCCAGCCAGGTATGATACTTTTAAGTGGATACCTGACACCGGAAGCACAAGTCCATATCATCAGACGATGCGACGAACTTGGAGCTAAACCTGGAGGTTTCTACACACCTGAATATCCGAACGGATCAAGAATGCAATTGAAGATGATGTGCATGGGTAAGGACTGGAACCCTTACACCAAGTCATATCAAGAAGTGCGAGCCGAAGATGGAGCAACAGTACCAAGTATACCTGAGGAGTTCCGTGCGGTCGTTAATCACGCCGTGGGAATTGCTCAACAAGTTGAAACGGAATCAATTCCAAGTGTGGAAGCAGATTTGTGTATTGTGAACTTCTACCAGAAAGGTGGACGGTTAGGTTTACACCAAGATAAGGACGAGTCACCCGAGTCTCTAAGTAGGGAGTACCCGTGGTGTCTTGGTCCATTGGTGATACCGCAGTATTTGTTATGGCGAGCAGAAGCGTGCTGATCTCGCAAGGAAGTTAATGTTAAAGTCAGGAGATGTACTAATCATGGGTGGGCAGTCAAGGATGCTATATCAGGCATCAGAAAGATCAAACTGAATACCGCACCGTCGGCAGTGATCAATGCCACACACATGAAACCCGGACGTTTGAATTTGACCTTCAGACAATTCTAAGCCTTGTATACTTTTGTAATGTGTTAAGCCAGTGTATGTTAAGGGAGTTATGTATGTGTTAAGTTATATCAACCATGTAAACCAACAATGTTGTAAAGAGGAAGTGTTAATGAATAAAGCGGAGTTATTGAAGTATATCAACCGTGTTGTTACCCAGTACTTATTAGTTTGCCAATGAATTAGGCTGTGCACTCGGAACGGGAGGTACATTGAGTGTCTGCAATGAGGCAGAAGCCGGCAAGAGCGGCACAATCCTCACCGGTACCTTTCCAGTGAATGGCGTGGATGCATCGATCTTGTTCGACTCTGGAGCCTCACACACATTTGTTTCGCTATCTTTTGCGAAGAGGCTGGGGTTAGATGGAGAGGAGATGCCAGACTTCTTGGTCACTCTCCCATCGAAAGAGCGGATCAGATGTACCCGCTACCACCGAGATGTCATTGTACGAATCAGAGGTGAAGAGTTCCCGATCGACCTGATAGAGTTCGACGGACTTGGATTTGATGTGATTGTCGGGATGAACTGGTTGGAGCGGTACAAGGGCAGAATCCTGTGTGCCGAGCATCGACTGCTTCTTCGGAGTCCATCTGGGGTTACCATATCATACCGCCAGAGGCCCAGGGAGCCTTCGACACAGATCATCACCGCCATGGCCATGTATCGTGAGTTACGACGAGGGAGTGTGTACCTCTGCTATGTCCAGGACATAGAGAGAGACCCTGAGTTTAGCCCAGATGTGCCGGTAGTGTCGGAGTTTCCTGATGTATTTCCTAAGGAACTGCCGGGCATGCCGCCAGCACGAGAGGTTGAGTTTGAGATCGACTTAGTTCCGGGCACTGGACCCATTGCGAAAGCACCTTATCGTATGGCTCCAGCAGAGATGACAGAGCTCAAGGAGCAGCTGAGAGACCTACTCGACAAGGGCTTTATCCGCCCTAGTGTTTCACCATGGGGAGCGCCGGTCCTCTTCGTGAAGAAGAAGGACGGTAGCCTCCGCCTGTGTATTGATTATCGGGAGCTGAATGCTGTTACGGTGAAAACCGTTACCCTTTACCACGCATCGACGATCTATTTGATCAGCTGAGGGGTGCATCAGTATTCTCCAAGATAGACTTACGTTCCGGATACCATCAGATTGCCATCCGCGATAGTGATATCGAAAGACAGCTTTCAGAACGAGGTATGGGCATATGAGTTCACAGTTATGCCGTTTGGCTTATCGAATGCACCAGCTAAGTTCATGGACTTAATGAACCGTTTGTTCCAAGATCAGTTGGACAAGTCAGTGGTAGTCTTCATCGATGACATTCTTGTGTATTCTAAATCTAGAGGTGAGCACGAAAGCCACCTGAGAGATGTGTTACAAACTCTGAGGAGAAACCAGTTGTATGCAAAGTTTTCGAAATGTGAATTTTGGTTGAACCAAGTATCTTTCCTTGGACATGTGATTTCTGAGGCCGGGATCGCTGTTGATCCGGCAAAGATAGATGCAGTGCGCACCTGGCCTAGGCCGAAGACAGTCACTGATATCAGGAGCTTCCTCGGTCTGGCAGGTTATTATAGGAGGTTTGTGAAGGACTTCTCCAGTATCTCGAAGCCGATGACTTCCTTATGAAGAAGGATGCACCATTCGAGTGGACAGTTGACTGTGAGAGTTCTTTCGCGAGTCTCAAGGATGCTCTGACATCTGCACCAGTCCTGACTATACCAGACGGTCCAGATGGTTTTGAGGTCTACTGCGACGCATCAGGCAGGGTATGGGTTGTGTGTGATGCAACACGGGAAGGTCGTAGCATACGCCTCCCGTCAGCTGAAGAAGCATGAGGAGAACTACCCTACCCACGACTTAGAATTGGGTGCCATTGTCTTCGCATTGAAGATATGGCGACATTATTTGTATGGGGTAAGTGTGACAATCTATTCTGACCATAAAAGCTTAAAGTACTTGTTCACTCAGAAAGAGTTGAACATGAGGCAAAGAAGGTGGGTTGAGTTTCTGAATGACTACGATATTAATCTGCAATACAAAGAGGGTAAGGCAAATGTGGTAGCTGACGCACTGAGTCGCCGAGCACACTCTCTCCATTCGCTAGTCTCTCATACTGGCTTGGTTGAAGAGGTGCGGAGTGCTCAGATGACGGATCAGTATGCTGGAGATCCGGCAGAAGCTTATTGATGGCACATTCGAGGGTCAGAAGTACGACTTCAGACTCCACGATGATGACCTGATTAGGCTAATGGCCGATTGTGTATACCTAGGAGTAGCGCTGAGTTGAAGGAGCGCATATTGAGTGAATCCCATTGTTCTACTACTTCGATTCACCCCGGAGCTTCAAAGATGTATAAAGTATAAAAGGTATTTTTGGTGGACTGGAATGAAGAAAGATGTTAGTGATTATGTATTGAGGTGTCTCACTTGCCAGAAGGTCAAGTTTGAGCACCGACGGCCTGGTGGTATGGTACAGCCAATGCCAGTGCCTGAGTGGAAGTTCCATGATATCTCCATGGACTTTGTAGTAGGGCTTCCGCCTACAAGGGGAGGTCTGAATATGATATGGGTGATAGTTGACCGACTGACCAAGGTGGCCCGATTCATTCCGATGAAGGACACTTGGAAAGTGGCAAGATTGGCAGAACTGTTTGATAAAGAGATTGTGAGACATCATGGTGTACCGAAAACGATTGTATCTGACAGAGATACCAGATTCTTATCCAGATATTGGAAGTCCACACGAGAGGCATTGGGTACTGAATTGAAATTGAGTACAGCGTTTCATCCACAGACCGATGGTCAGAGTGAGCGCACCATTCAGACACTTGAGGATATGCTACGTGCTTGTGCACTTGACTTTCAGACCAGCTGGATTGATAAGTTACATCTGATCGAGTTTAGTTACAACAACAGTTATCATGCTTCGATCAAGATGTCTCCCTTCCAGGCCTTGTACGGTAGACCATGCCGCACGCCATTATGCTGGGATGAGTCGAGTGAGACGGTCATTATAGGACCAGAGTATCTTGAGCAAGTTCAGGCAGAAGTTCGCCAGATCAGGGCTAATATGAAAGCAGCTCAGGATAGACAGAAGTCGTACGCAGATGTGCGCCGACGTGACCTGGAGTTCGCCGTGGGCGATCAGGTATTTTTGAGAGTATCCCCCATGAAGGGAGTATTTCGTTTTGGCCAGAAGGGCAAGTTGAGCCCAAAGTATGTGGGGCCTTATGTTGTGACGGAGCGGATCGGCCCGGTAGCCTATAGACTAGACCTACCTGCCGAGCTGGGCAAGGTACATGATGTATTTCATGTGTCCCAGTTGAAGAAGTATATGTCTCATCCGTCTCATGTGCTTCAGCCTGAAAGGCTAACCTTAGAGCCGACCATGCGATCAGTGGAGACTCCGGTACGGATTCTGGATGCTAAGACTCGAGACACTCGCCATAAGTCCGTGAGACTGGTGAAAGTTCTCTGGTCTAACCAGGACGTTGAGGAGGCCACTTGGGAGCTGGAAGATAAGATGAAGGCGAAGTACCCGTCATTGTTTACTTCTTAGTCCTTATGTGTATAGGGTACGGGGCGTACCCCTTTTAAGGGGGGTAGAGCCGTTTCGGTTATGTGTGTACGACGTGTATTTGAATACATCGTCTATGTTATGTGGTTATGTTACAGACCGTTGAGTCTGAATGATGTGGATAATGTTGTATGGACCTTGTGTCCAATGTTATGTTGTATGGACCTTGTGTCCAATGTTATGTTGTATGGACCTTGTGTCCAATGTTATGTAAGTGTGTTGTTAATGATGTATGGAAGTATTGTTTATAAGTGTTCCCGTGTTCTAATATTTAGGATATGTGGAGTATGAACTTTGAGGGCAAAGTTCTTTTAAGGGGGGTAGATTGAAATACCCCAAACCTTAATATATTTTTTAAACACTTAAATATGGTGTATTAAGACTAAAAAGAGTCTTAGAAACATTAGTAAACAAATTTAAACGAAAGGAAACACAAAATGTGCTTTAAAGTCAATAAGAGCCAAAATGTGCTCTAAGCTTGGGATAAACTTGGTTAAGACCTAATGAACTTACCAAGACCTCATTTATACACTAATGAACATATTAAATCAATTACCAAAGAAAACCAAGCTTGAAAACAAGTTTAAACACAAAATGTGCTTTAAGGAGTCTTAAAGCACATTTTTGAAAAATTGTCTTGTAAATGAGTTTTGAATGGCTAAATGTCCATCATTACTCTTAAATATATGTGTACTATATAATATCACATTTGGGTGTCTATATTAGGGAAATCAAAAATTTCACTTCTATGTGCCTTGTTTTATGAATAGTAACTTTTATAAGCTATTTTGTAACATATGTTTGTATAAGTAATTAAATTGACAAACAAAGACTATATTACCCTCATTATACTTAGGGGGCCGGTTTTCTAAGGTTTGGTGACTCACCACCCTCTTGTTAATTTGTTAAGTAAATAATGATGACTAAGAATGTACTATTTGCTTTTAAACTACAAATATCTTCTAAAGTAAAACCAATCTTCATTCTCTCATTTCCTTGCTCACACGGTTTCCCACCTCTCTTCTTCCTTCCTTCTTTGTTCTCTCACGATAAACCACTATCACCATTAGAACACAAGCTTTGACCTCTTGTAAAACCTTGCTCACTTGTCCAAATCAAAAACACACCACCATCTCTTCCTCTCATCAAGCTCTTCATTCCTATCTTTTCAAAAGTCCAAGACAACCATTTCGGTGCCATGGAGTTTCTCCATTGAAGGAGCTTGAGCTTGTATTTTTACATATTGTTACTCTCCTTGACTTCTAGGTAAGGAATCTCAAATAAAAACTTCATTTCCTCCTTGTTTTTGTCATGTCCGAAAATAATTGAAGGAGCTTTTTATGTGACTTTGTTCTAGCTTCATTCCAACTCTTCATGGACTAGGTGGAGTCCTCTCTTGCTAGATATTCAAACTCTCTTCAAAGAGCAAGGTAAAACAACTACATTAATGTTTTTGAAACAATGTAAAACTAGGGTTTACAATGAGATGGAGCTTATAGCTTGAATACTCATTATAATGTTTGTATATTGTTTAGAACTTGTCAAAGAATCAAGTACTCTATCGGTTTTCTAAAGGAAACAAGAAAGAAGTTATTTTGCAAAAGAGGTAAATCTACTAACCTAATGTTGCTTAATGCCTTAGGAGAAATGAGCTTATAAATGCTTATTAAAACTACCTAAAGAGCCAATGGTGAATGACTTAGTAAAGTGTTCCCAAGAGCTTAGTAAAAGGCATATGTGTTGTTGAGTGTATTTGCAGGTTAAAGGCAAATATATTGTGGAAATTCAGTGTTTATGATTTGTGCATTTTAAGGGCCTAAGAGCCATGTCATTTAAGGGCCTAAGTGCCATGCAATTTAAATTGTGCACTATATTGTGATGTAGTGCTTTGTAAGTGAAGTTTGTGTATTAAGTACTTGATGGATTTTTAGTGTCTTGGGGTTATTGGTAAAAACAATGTGTTTGGTTTAGTAATGTTCTAGGAGAACCTATGTCGAAATTTAGGTAACAAATGTGAAGTTCTAAGTGTTAAAATGTGTTTGATAAGTTAAGGAGTATTTAAATGGTTAAGTGTTGTTCTTGTATAAGAAACATGCATTAAGGTGATTTGGGATGTAACAAGGACTTAGGCATGAGCTTGAGATTTTAGTATGTACCAAAGTCATTTTGGGACTTAGGTAAAGACTTAGGCAAACTTTGGCAAAATAAGGAGAAGTGTACACTAGGAAAAGAGTTTCAAGAAGGGTAAGGAAGTAGTGTGAGAGATGATGCTGGGAGATGATGTTAAGATATGGAGAAAACATTTGGGATAGTAGTTATCATAGGTGAGAAACACCATTAGAAACCTAGTGAAAATGTTGTAAGTGTTAGGAATTTGTGAAGAATAAGTAAAGGTTTAAGGAATTAGAAAAAGAGTTTGTGAGTGTTTAAGGATGGTTTAAGTTGTGTTTGAAGTGCCCAAATGAGGTTAGGGGGTACTAGGTTATATGGGGTAAAGTTTGGAGTTGAATGTGAAAAGGAAAATAAGGATTTGGGGCAGACCGGACTTGCGACCGGACTTGCAAGCCCGGTCGGGCCCTGTTACACTACCGAGAAATGTTTCTGGAATCGACCGGACTTGGGGGACCGGACCTACAAGTCCGGTCGGGCTTGTTTTGTGAGAGGGAAAATGTTTCTGGAATGGACCGGACATGGGACCGGACTTGGCAAGTCCGGTCGGCATGAATTTTGTACGGGTTATAAGTCTCTGGAATCGACCGGACATAGGACCGGACATGTAAGTCCGGTCGGAGTGAATTTTCCAACGGTAAAAAGGTACTGGAATGGACCGGACTTAGGCAAGTCCGGTCGGCAAGTCCGGTCGGACCTAAACTTGTAAAAAAAAAAAAACAGAAAAGAATGTGACTTATGTAGTTAACCCTAGGGTGTATAATGAAGGTAACCTAGGGTAAGATAGACATTAAAACATGTCATACAATTATGTTAAACACTTAGTAAATTTGGAGGTTAAGTAAGTTAATTAACCGACGTTCTTGAATTATGTATAGGAGTGACTACGGAGGAAACCAAACGAGGCAAGGACCAAGGTATGGTTTTCTTGCAGTCTGTTGTCTAGCGGTTTACACCGGTTTGTGTGTTGTATGTTTTTCTGTGTGTTTACAACGTTATAAGATTTAAACATGTAATGAGTTTACAGTTGTTCATATTATTGTGATGTGATGTTGTGACTCATTCCCTTGTGTGTGTCTAACATGACTTACCACCTATTGTGTGTTGGTTGTTAAGTTCCACTATGAACTTCTAACAAGTGTTAACTGGGAAGTGAGGAATCCGGTTATCCGGTCATGCATGTAAGTTAAGAGTAGATATCTGAATCAGATTCGACTCTTATGTTGTTAAGATTGTTCTCCTTAATTGGCGTTCGATCTCCCGCTAGCTTCTTCCAAAGCTTACCTATTCTGACTTATGATCGGTTTAGTGGGAACCTGTGTTTGTGTGATGTGTTCGGGTCACTAAATCCGAACCATCTGTGACTTAAGTTACTCGTTCGCCTAACAGAACGGTAATGAGTGTGTTTAACGAGCTTGACATGAGAGTGAATCACTCTCTAGGCTCTTATGTTATTTGACCCTTGTGGTTTGTTATCGTGGAGTGAAAATCCACTGTGTATGTGTTGTTGAGCTATGCACATTGATGCCATGCTCCATGTTATGTTATGTATATAATTGAATGCCATGTTATAATGACAAGTAGCTGCGCGTATCCCGGTAGCCGATGGGCTGCGCGTTAGCCATACCAGCCAAGGGTTGCTGACCCCCTCGGGGGATCCATATTTCTTATACTGCAGGATGAGGATCGAAGAAGCGGAGTGGCTTTAGATCCTAGGATGTAATCCCTTTTGTATACTTTTGGATGTTGGCCCGGGATGCGCCTGTGCTCCTGTGGCGTTATGTATTATTGGTTGTTGCAGTTACAGTGATTATACAGTGAAGGATGTATGTAGTACTCGGTATTGTATATAATGTATTTATGGTTTAGTTTTATGCTCGGGAGTCTGATCATCAGACCGGTACAATTGTATTTATTCTGCCTTGTCAACCACGTGGGTGGTTGACGGCGTTGTAGCACCGAAGCGTTAGTTACTGTTTAGTTGTTTTTATTCCGCTGCGATTTCATTTAGTATCATGTGCGGTATTAGGGGGTTACACTTGCAAATTAATCTTAAACTTTTAAGTTTATTCTTAACTTAATCCCTTAGGTCCTATACCTCTAATCATCATTGCCCCTTAATGGGGTACCATTAATACCACTAAACTCTCTTAGGGTTTCTTTTTTTTTTTTCTTAAGGGTCGTCCGACCCACCGTCCGACCCACCCTCTGGGTCGGACCATTCCAGTAACTTTCGGGTTTGAAAAAACACCTACATGTCCGACCACGTCCGACCCAACCAACTGGGTCGGACCATTCCAGAAACTTATTTGCCCTCTAAACTCACCCGTCCGACCCATGTCCGACCCAAGACCTCTGGGTCGGACCATTCCAGAACCTTTCCCTGGCGTTAAACAGAGGCCGTCCGACCAAACTTGGGTCGGACCCTGGGTCGGACGCCACCAGAACATGCCCAAAAAATTGTAAATCTTCACCAAACTTCTCCTAAAGCCTTCTAATGTATTCTAACATCATTTAGACCTTTAAATCCACCTTAATCATCCTCCAACTCATTAAAATAACCTCCAAGATCATTCTAACCTTTTGCTCAATTCTTGCAAGAAATTCCTAACACTTGTTAACTAATCCTTATTTCTCTAACATGTGCATTTTATCTAAAACTTCAACTATCCAAAGTGTTCTTTCCTACCCATATAACTCCTCCTTAACATCATTGCACTCCATCTTTGCTTGTTAAACCTTCCAAGGTCATCTTGCATGTCCATGCACAATTCCCTTCTTTTCACTTGTTACTCATCACCCTTAAACTCTTAAGCTTGCTTATACATTTTTTTCCATTGTCTATACCTTGACATTGTTCTTCATTTCCTTAACTATACTACACCCTCCTTGACATTTCCACCTCCTTTTACTCACTTACTCACCATTATCACGATCATACGCTCTTTTACATTCCTGTCATTTTCCTTGATGACTTACACATCCTCCTACCTTTTCACTCCCATCACCCAAGTCCACACATTACCATTCACTAAACCTTACTAGTCCCACCACTAACATCATCACACTTACACAAGGTTCTTAAACTCTCATTGTCGTACTCTCTAGTTCATACCTAAATCTCCTTAAGCATTATACACCTTTCCTTAAAACTTATGCACAAGTCTTACACTCCTCATACCATGACGTTGGTGTGTTCAATACACCCACCTAAACTCTAACTTCCTCATGACCATTCTAGGTCATTCTCATCCTCAAGACTCCTTAGTTAACTCATTTCCATCAAATTCTTCATAATGACTCCTAGTAAATCCTAGGTCATATTAATTCACCACCATCACCTAAACACACTTATTTTTCTACTCAAATTTCGCTATAGCTCCTCTAGTATATTCTCATGCCAATGCAATTGTTTTTCTCACAATAATCTCACACACACACCCGGTCCTCCATCTTAGTTCCTCACCCAATCAACTTATTCACATCATACTCCATATATTGCAATAACTTAATTGCATTCACTAAGCTCTTAAATGACATGGCTCTTAGGCCCTTAAATGACTTAAACTTAAACACTGAATTTCCACATATAAAGCTTTCAACCTGCAATTACACCCATCAATCTCATAGTAGTTATAATGCTCTTAAATCCACCTAAACTTATACTACTAACTCATTTCCTTTGGCTCCTTAGTCACAAGTTCTCAAGCTTATTTAATTCCTTTTTCTTAGGTTATACAACCCCTTACCTAATGTAAGCTTTAGCTACATTAGTACTCATCTAAAACTCATTCCTTAAACTTAAACCACCATTAGGTAAGCATTTTACCTTATTTTCTCAAGCTTATTTTCTTAATCTCCTCCTTAGACCTTCTTCTTGCATAGATCTCGCCACCACTTAACCTTCCTTTGCCAATGTTTAACCAATATTCAATGACTATATGAGTAATACTCACAATGCACTAACCTCAAGGAATAAAAACCTAGGTTAGAAATGTGTTCTAAGCATAAAAGTGTGATGATTACCTTTGAAGTCTCAAGGGACTTTGGCATTGATGAAATGAGACCTCCACTATCTTGGTGAATAATCAAGCTAGAACAGGCATAAAAACATAGCCCCATGAGAAGGAATTTTCGGCCATGTACAAGAAATGATGGAAACATGGTTTTTCTTACATTTTCTTTACCTTAAGAGAATGGAGAAGCTAATGAGCCTTCAAACTTGATTTTCGTCCATCAATGGAGTTTCCTCTTGCACCAAAATGGAGCTTTGAAGGATTTGAAAGATGAAGGATAGTCCTTGACCTAACAGAGAAATATGTGTTTAGTTTTTGATTTGGAGCAAGATGAACACTTAGTGAGTGATGAAGGTGGAGCACCCTGGATGGACTCTCTCGGTTTGGAGCTAAAGAAGAGAAGAAGAATCGTGTGAAGAAGGAATGAAGAGAGCGAAGAAGAAAGTGGCTTATAAGAGATATTTGCTTTAATAAAGCAAAATAGTACTCTTTTACTTATCTCTTCTTTCTTCCTTATTTGCTACTTATGGTGACTCACCCGCCTTTAGGAAACCGGCCCCCTACCTTAAATAGGCTAGTCCTGGTCTTTGTTGACCAACTAATTAGCTTATATTGATTAAAACTTAAACTAGTCACTTTGCACTATTCACTAATCAGTGCACATATTTCTGAAATTTTTGATTCCCATTGATTTAGATCCTAATGTGGATACTAATTAGTACACATGTTGATTAAAGAGTAATGATGGACATTTAGCCACTCAAAACTCAATTCTAAGACAATTTCTCAAAAATGTGCTTTAAGACTTCTTAAAGCACATTTTGTGTTTTAACTTGTTTTCAAGCTTGGTTTTCTTTGCTAATTGATTTAAAATGACCATTAGAATATTACTAAGGTCTTATCATGATATTTGGCTACTCACCCAAGTCTCTCCAAGCTTAGAGCACGTTTTTGCCCTGATTGCCCTTAAGGCACTTTCTTGTGTTTTCCTTGGTTTAAATTGTCTACCAATCTTTCTAAGGCATATTTTAGCCCTACTACATCATGATTTGATGTTTAATTAGCATACTTAGGTTTGGGGTATTTCAATCTACCCCCCTTAAAAGGACTTTGTCCCCAAAGTTCCCATGCATCTTATCTTATTAGAATACATGTCTTACCTCATTCCTTAGATCATATAGATCATGCTTATGTATACTTAATCTCATTGAATCCTTAAGTCCACCATATGCTTATTCTTAAATATCACACAATATGCTTACGCATGTATAGCACTCAAAATTCTTTTGTTCCTTTTTGATGATTAAAACATTCACATAACTTCCAACGTATTCTCCCATGTCACCGGTCCGTAGACAATGGCTCATTCGTCCTCGTCACCATGGGCCAGAATACAAAACACCCTGCTCTCCCCATGTCACTGGTCCGAAGACAAAGGCTCGTGCGTCCTCGACTTCATGGGCGAGACTCAGTAAAAAGGTAATCCTTTTTACGAGGTCATGTGAGGAATAATTCCTCTAATTAAAAATACAAGCAACTCCAATTTCGTTTTATACTAACGCCTCTATCCTTAGCGTGATTTAATTGTGACCACTGATTGGGAGTTTCAAGAATCATCCAACCCTGATGTGATCAGCATCAGTGTAGAACTATCCTTCCACCCCAATTTGTGTTCGGTTTCCCTTGATCCCTAGAAAATCAAGTTCCACCTCCCACATCATTTTCAAACATCCAAATAATTCACTCATGTCCAATTTTCTATCTTTTTAGTTCTTCCTAATCATAATCAATACATCTCCAAAGTGTGGACTCAGTCCATCGAACATTCCCGATTCATCTCTTAGTAATTACTCAAGATTTAAATTCCTACTAAGTCTATAACTGTCCCATACCAATTCTCACCATCTTACATCTCATAGCATTACAATTCCTTCCTCATACTCATCAAATAATATCTCATAATGTTATCTTATTCTTATCTCCCACATAGTTCATATCGACTCATCCTCATATATTATTTCTTAAGTCTCCTTAAACATCTTCCTTAATTCTTAACTTGTACTCACACGGAGTTAACAAGATAGGCACTTAATATGTATGGTATTCACATCTTCTATGTGCAATAACCATAATTATCTCAAAATGTTTATGTAAAAACATATTCTCAAATTATTTTGTGCTATGCACACCGTAGTTATGTACTCAGTACACAAACATACGCTAAGCGGTTTTCGCTCTACCCCCCTTAAAATGGATTACGCCCACGTAATCAACATTATATCATCCTTGAACAAAAGTTCAAGATGTCTAATTCTTACTAAGCATTCTTGCTTTTATGTCATCTATCTTACTTATAATTCGATCAGAAATGACTTAGTCTCTTTATCGAGGATTCTTAACGGTACCTATACCGTATTCTTAACTTAGTTTGGTCTAATCTCAAAGTAGTGGTCTGCTAGCTTCCGCTGCGCGACTCTGATAATCTTAGGCTTAATTGTCTCAATGGACACGTGTTATCTATATATATACACGGCCTTAATGAGTTGTAACTCGTATATCCATTCTCCTTGAAGATCTTACGCTCATACTCTTAGTGTTTTCTCGAATGTCTAAATCGTTCTCTCCCACTGACCTTTGGTCTGAGGATGATTCTTAGTCTGAAACTACTGTTTAGTGCATATCGCGCTTTACAGTCTTAATTCCTTACATCTTAAGACATATCCAATGTCTGTAGTTAACATTCCGTGCTTTTCGCACTTCATAGTCCTTAATTATCTATTCTCTGGTTCCTCTGTGTTGCTGATTCAGCTGAATTCTTCTTCGACTGTTGTGGTAGTAGCTGCTCTTGTGATCTTGCGTCGTTGTCCGTGGTACGGAGTCGACTACCTCCCGTGTTCCTTACACCACTCGTTCACATGCATGGGGTACCTTACTGGTACATTCCTACTTACCCAACTAACTCATAAATGAGCGTGTCAGGCCTGCAAGAGCCCCTGTGGGGTGCAGTCGTCCCACGTCTCGTTTTAGTAAACTCATAGTGTCCGTCACACGTTTAGCTATTGCTAATTATGAAGTATTCTGTGTCGATCTCCTCTTTCATCGTTCCATAATAACATTTATTGTTCTTCTTGAAGTTAATCAAGGGAAGTCTATTTAATGTGTTCTTGGGTATGGTATGCTCCAGCTCCTTTCTGTATTCCGTACTGATTCTATTTCTTAGTAGCTAGGTCTCTTTCCATAGAGCCTCTTATCTTCTTTCTCATATTCATTCTAATAGGAAAGCACTTCCAGTTCCTTAAGGAATGGGTTGTGTGCTTCCTGTGTAATCTTACCAAACCATGTCCAGACTACTGGCATCAATGCTCAGTTCGTCTTCCATCTTATTTTCTTACTTATGCTGGTCTTAACTCATACATCTAATTGCCTCAGTGTCAATATTTGACGGCTCATTCACAATGGTCGCCTTCCGCGCACCATGACTTAATCCACTTATATAACTATTGTACTGACGACCCTACTACCATGGTAGTTGGCCCTTACCATGTTGCCCTCAATGGTGCAACTCTTATTCATTTATTCTAATGTCTTACCTTATACTCAATCCCTTCTTGTTGTAAACACACTGGGAGTTCTCTCATTCCGGTTATGCGGTTGTCATACTGTGTTGTAAAATAGTTAACTCTTAATACGAAGACGTTCTGCTCCAATCTCAGTTTCGTAAGCAGGCTAATTTCTTTCGCTATCTTTCACCTTAGTGATGTTACCTACCATGTAGTTTAACTGGTTATGAAGATGCCAGCCACTGAATCACAAGCTCTTCTGAGCATTGATTAATTGACGTGCCATAATGTGCAGTCACGGTGTTTATCTCTGACGATCACTAATTCTTACATCCTGGGTCGGATATGGGGTCTATCTCTGCAACCTACCTCATTACTTAAGTGTATCTGGTATGTTCTAAGGTAATCTCAAGGTTCATGGTTCCCATTTTCTAATAAAGTGTATTTCATCTCTAATAAGTGAAAGCCCTTTTGAGGGGTTCATTCCCACTCATGGCCTCACAACAAGGAGAGGTTCCCCACCCTAAAAGGCATGGTTCGTTCTCCGCTCCTGTCCTTAGCATTAACTCAATATTCTCATTGGTACCCTTTCTTGGTAATGTTTTTCCCAATCTAAATTATAGGTTTGGTAACCGTTCACATCTACAAATTGTAGTCCCTCGTGGCTTAAACAAGCTCTCTTATAACTTACTGCGCCTCGGGCTCTGATGTGGTTAACATCCTTGGCTCGTAGGCTCTTAATGCTTAATGTCTCAGTTCATTATTTGTACTCTTACTCATCTGCAGGTCTCCTATAAGATTCTGGTTCTTTGAGCACTATCCACCGTTAGGCTATATATACAAATAGTATCGGATTTCATGATAAGGTTGTTGCATCCTGCTTCCTGCTAGGGAAGTTGTTCAGGTGATCTGAGGTTACTTAATGTCTTTGAGAATGCTGTCATTTCACTTGACTTATGTCTTTTAATAGTCAAGGTAGGTTCGTATTAGGCGTTCGCCTTAAGGTTGTCCAAGTTGGATCTAATCCTGTTATCTTATACTCCCATCTCAACGCTTCGTTCAACTTCCGTTTGACTATGCCACCGTTGTGATCAATCATGCTTGGGTGTGTTAATGAGTTAAACAAACAGTGTTAACTGTCATTCATCAGTTGTTCGGCTCGACTATGCCCGCTATGTGGGGGTAGTCCTCTGAGCTTTCCTTTTCCAGGGTTGTACGACTTTAATCCTTAGTAGGTTATAACTTACGTTATTTCTTTTGTCCTTGTTTCTGGGTCGTCCAACATCTTCATTGAGAATGTTGTTATTGGTATCCTTAATGGTCACTCTGGGAGTCTTACCCGTTTTCGTTGTATGTCGATGCTTCAACAGTCTCAATAGTATCTTATAATACATCCCCTGTAAATCATTGTATATAGTGTTTTTGCTCGCATTACCGAGCGATCTCTTAGGTTTTTCCCCCTTGGAGTTCGGATTGATATTCTTACCGCACTGTCGGTTGTTGTTGTACTGTTGCTAACATCCATAAGGTCTAATATTATGTCCAAGTTCTGCTCCCGGCTGACTGGTGTGTCATCATCTCATCATGATCAAGCCATCGGGCCTTTCCAAGGTCTTATTTTCTGTTCTATGGATTTTACAATCCGGTATTAATATGTGTTACAACTTTAGCGTTCTCCTTTCTCGCCTTGATGGCTTTTCGTGTAGCTTAACCGTGTGGTAGCACTTGCTATGGCAAGTGCGCATGCAGGATGGGTTATTGGTAACAAGGTACATCGTAAGTGACACTTCCTTCTAATTTCCATGTAATTGGTAGTCCTCGGGATTCCTTCGATAATCTCTTATTTGGATAACCGTCCATCCGGCAGTTTCCTTGTTGTTTGACAGTACTGTCATACATCAGGGCGTTTCCTCTTTCTGAGGGAATCCCTTAATATTTCCTTATGTTCTTAATCCTCGCTTCTGTGTCCACACATTTTGTTGTGGTTATTAAGTAATAATTCTCTTTTAGGCATACCTCGTAGTCCTATTTTGGTATACATTTGTATGAATTTCTACCGTCGTCCGCATTATGTCAGCCAGGTCTTGTAACCTTCCTCATTGTATGGGGTTTGGAGTTCCGTTTCTAACTGGACTTTCAGTAATCCCAATCCTTATGCTTGGTATTATCCTTCTGTTATGCTCACTCGGACCGCTGTCTGGTACTCATGTCTCTTCCCTTTTTCCTTTCTATTGCACCCGTAGTGCTTTCCTTATCGTTGGTATTGCGGGTTACTTCGACTGCGTAGCATGTCGACCCATGTTGCCGGTAATTACCGTTCCCTCGTTGATAGAATTCCATAGGTAGCGCTGTTTCTCTGTTGCGCTCCATTAAAAACCTCCCAGTTCTCCATAACTGTTGTACAACAAGTTGTTTCGTATTGCTTGCTGTTAGCTAACTGCCAGATCGGGTTTCCCCGAGTAAGAGAAGGCTTTCTTTCTCTGGCGTTTGTTCCACACATTTAGGTTAGGGATGTGGAGGGCGGGCCTAGGTAATATGGATGTCCGGTAAACACCGGGAAGCCCTGACTAACGCACCTCTCACTCTATCTCTCAACCCTTAACCCATAACTCAATCTCAACCTCAATATTCTCCTAAGTTCGGTATTTCTTGTCTTCAGAGCGTAACTACGCTCTGATACCACTTTTTGTAACAACCCCAACTCAATCCAAATGTGGTTCGCAACTTAACAGTATATATATAAACATGTCACAGCGGAATTCTTTACAATCCAGGACTTGCCACGGTCTGACTACAGAATATACCGAACATTAGTCCAACAACCTTAACCAATTACATATCCTTCTTACAATCGTCTCACAACCTATACATCTTACTAATCAATTGCCATACGAGTGTACATGCACAACTCGTAGGTCACACTTAATCCTTAACACTTGTATTCTCTTCTTTACTCTCGCGACGGCCGCCTTCTGATGTACCTGTGTAGTAAAAAACAGCCCCCAAAGGGGGTCAGCACGAATGCTGGTACGATCCCTCATGGCCCCAAGCAAACGTGGCTACGACGACTAATTTGTCGATAGCATGGAGGTTGATTATATGCACAACATAATAGTAAATGCTGTAAACAACGATCCAAATATGAACAATCAAGGTTCACACACATGAACGACTTAAATGCGTTCCCTTAATTAGAGAGTTAGTTATTTAACTCCTTAAGTAATGTCCTCTTAATCTTAGTCCATCCTTATCTCACCTCAATCTTAGTCTTATCTTAATCTTAGAAACACCATCCTTAATAAGGAGTGGATGTCACTTATCTTAATCTTAATTACACAAACCATCCTTTAAGAGGAATGGTTGCAACTCATCTTAACCTTACCTTAATCTTAATCTTAATAATACAAACCATCCTTAAAAAGGAATGGTTGCAACTTATCGTAACCTTACCTTAATCTTAATCTCAACATAATCTCAATATACAAACCGTTCCTGGAAGGGAATGGTTGTAGCTTAATTCGAACCTGGGATTTAGGTGATCCCACCGCACCATCTTAATGCCACCTACTCTGGGGGCGTCCACGTAGCTGAGCCGGCAACCGGCCTAGGCTACAGTCCGAAGACAAGTCCTTAATCGGGAGGTCGAATCTGCTATAGATAACGACCCCCTTTCCTTAGCATGCATGACGGAGATCGGTCCCGGGTTTCCTCACTCAAGTCCAGTTAGTAATAGTCTCAAGACCATGTTCGTTGGTAACCTCTTTCGGTTCATATCGTCCCTTGTTAGGGGGCGTTCCTTAGTCTCACTCATTCCTTACTAAACATTGGTTAGTAAGTTCTCACGGTATGGTTGTGTTAGTTTTCAACATCACACAACAATGCAAGAAATATAAATATTCCGATTGCATGCTTTATCTTGTTTAGTGATCACACAAAACAAATAGCACACAAGCCGAGGGACAACCTCGTTAGCAAGCAGGTCACAAGAGAACTGTACCGTTCACCGTTGGTCGTTCGGCTGTATCTCTTCCGGAGTCCAAAACCCAAGTCCAAAAACATTCATTCAGTTTTAGGTTGTTAATCACTTAACTTAATTCAACTTACTAACTCTTAATGATCCCCACCTAACACCTCTTAGTCTTACAACTTAATCTTGCAAACTTAATCTTAAACTTTTAAGTTTATTCTTAACTTAATCCCTTAGGTCCTTATACCTCTAATCATCATTGCCCCCTTAATGGGGTACCATTAATACCACTAAACTCTCTTAGGGTTTTTTTTTTTTTCTTAAGGGTCGTCCGACCCACCCACCCTCTGGGTCGGACCATTCCAGTAACTTTCGGGTTTGAAAAACCCTACATGTCCGACCCCGTCCGACCCAACCAACTGGGTCGGCCATTCCAGAAACTTTTTGCCCTCTAAACTCACCCGTCCGACCCAGTCCGACGCAAGACCTCTGGGTCGGACCATTCCAGAACCTTTCCCTGGCGTAAACAGAGGCCGTCCGACCCAAACTTGGGTCGGACCCTGGGTCGGACGCCACCAGAACATGCCCAAAAATAGTTAAATCTTCACCAAACTTCTCCTAAAGCCTTCTAATGTATTCTAACATCATTAGACCTTAAATCCACCTTTAATCATCCTCCAAACTCATTAAAATAACCTCCAAAGATCATCCTAACCTTTTGCTCAATTCTTGCAAGAAATTCCTAACACTTGTTAACTAATCCCTTATTCTCTACATGTGCATTTTTATCTAAAACTTCAACTATCCAAAGTGTTCTTTCCTACCCATATAACTCCTCCTTAACATCATTGCACTCCAATCTTTGCTTGTTTAAACCTTCCAAGGTCATCTTGCATGTCCATGCACAATTCCCTCCTTCTTTTCACTGGTACTCATCACCCTTAAACTCTTAAGCTTGCTTATACATTTTTTTTCCATTGTCTTAATACCTTGACATTGTTCTTCATTTACCTTAACTATACTACACCCTCCATGGACATTTCCACCTTCTTTATCACTTACTCACCATTATCACGATCATACGCTCTTTTTACATTCCTAGTCATTTTCCTTGAGACTTACAACATCCTCCTACCTTTTCACTCCCATCACCCAAGTCCACACATTACCTTTCAACTAAACCTTTACTAGTCCACCACTAACATCATCACTTACACAAGGTTCTTAAAACTCTCATTGTCTTACTCTAGTTCATACCTAAATCTCCTTAAGGCATTATACACCTTCCTTAAAACTTATGCACAAGTCTTACACTCCTCATACCATGACTTGGTGTGTCAATACACCCACCTAAACTCTAACTTCCTCATAGACCATTCTAGGTCATTCTCATCCTCAAGAACTCCTTAGTTAACTCATTTCCACTCAAATTCTTCATAATGAATCCTAGTAAATCCTAGGTCATATTAATTCACCACCATCACCTAAACACTTATTTTTTTCTACTCAAATTTCGCCATAGCTCCTCTAGTATATCTCATGCCCAAATGCATTGTTTTTCTCACACAATAATCTTCACAACACACACCAGGTCCTTTCTCATCTTATTTCCTCACCCAAATCAACTTATTCCATCATACTCCCTATATTGCAATAATCTTAAATTGCATAGCACTAAGGCTCTTAAATGACATGGCTTTAGGCCCTTAAATGACTTAACTTAAAAACACTGAATTTCACATATACAGCTTTCAACTGCAATTACACCCATCAATCTCATAGTAGTTATAATGCTCTTAAAATCCACCTTAAAACTTATACTTACTAACTCATTTCCTTTGGCTCCTTAGTCACAAGTTCTCAAGCTTATTTAAGTTTCCTTTTCTTAGGTTATACACCCATTACCTAAGTAAGCTTTAAGCTACATTAGTACTCATCTAAAAACTCATTCCTTAAACTTAAACCACCATTAGGTAAGCATTTTACCTTATTTTCTCAAGCTTATCTTAATCTCCTCCTTAGACCTTTTCTTGCTAGATCTCGGCCACCACTTAAACTTCCTTTGCCAATGTTCTAACCAATATTCAATGACTCATATGAGTACTAAAACAATGCACTAACCTCAAGGAATAAAAACCTAGGTTAGAAATGTGTTTCAAGGCATAAAAGTGGATGAGTACCTTGAAGTCTCAAGGTAGACTTTGGCATTGAATGAAATAGGACCTCCACTAGTCCTTGGTGAATAAATCAGCTAGAACAAGGCATAAAAACATAGCCCCATGAGAAGGAATTTTCGGCCATGTACAAGAAATGATGGAAAACATGGTTTTTTCTTACATTTTTTACTTAAGAGAATTGGAGAAGCTAATGAGCTCTTCAAACTTGATTTTCCTCCATCAAGATTTCCTCTTGACACCAAAATGGAGCTTGAAGGATTTGAAAAGATAGAAGGATAGGTCTTGACCTAACTAAGAGAAATATGTGTTTAGTTTTTGATTTGGAGCAAAGATGAACACTTAGGAGTGATTGAAGGATGGAGCACCCATGGATGGAGGCTCTCTCGGTTTGGGAGCTAAAGAAGAGAAGAAGAAATCGTGTGAAGAAGGGAATGAAGAGAGAGAAGAAGAAAAGGTGGCTTATAAGAGATTTGCTTTAAATAAAGCAAATAGTACTCTTTTACTTATCTCTTCTTTTCTTCCTTATTGACTACTTATGGTGACTCACCCTCCTTTAGGAAACCAGGCCCCCTACCTTAAATAAGGCTAGTCATGGTCTTTGTTGACCAACTAATTAGCTTATATTGATTAAAACTTAAACTAGTCACTATTTGGCATATTCACTAATCAGTGCACATATTTCTGAAATTTTTTGATTTCCCATTGATTTAGACTTCCTAATGTGATACTATAGTAACACATGTTGATAAAGAGTAATGATGGACATTTAGCCACTCAAAAACTCAATCTAAGACAATTTCTCAAAAATGTGCTTTAAGACTTCTTAAGGACATTTTGTGTTTTAACTTGTTTTCAAGCTTGTTTTTTCTTGCTATTGATTTAAAATGACCATTAGAAATTACTAGGTCTTATCATGATATTTGGGTACTCACCCAAGTCTCTCCAAGCTTAGAGCACGTTTTTGCCCTGATTGCCCTTAATGCACTTTCTTGTGTTTTCCTTGGTTTAAATTGTCTACAATCTTTCTAAGCCATATTTTAGCCCTACTACATCATGATTTGATGTTTACTTAGCATACTTAGGTTTGGGGTATTTCACCTAGCAACCTAGTATGTCCTTATGTTTCAAAAGGCAAAGAAATCAATTGCCCACTTATGCATCAACCACCGTAAAGACTAAGGAAGAAGACAACAAGTGACCAAAGAAATTTGACATAGAAAAATTCAAAGGAGACATTACACCTAACTTAACTCTTGTCTTTAGTTTCCAATTAATCCATCAAGCTCCATTAAGCCGTGTCTATAGCCGAAACAACAACAATAATGAGAGCTTTTCCTTGAGCCAAACACCAAATTAATAAACAAAGGAAAGATTAAACAATTTGACAATTATTGTCAAAATAATTCTATCCTTTCACTTCCTTCCTTATCTTGATATGTGAGGCTCCATTCTCATTTGCCTTCCTTTGCCCGATGTTTGGGTAAGCCTACTCCTCTTTCTCTTTCTTCATCTTGTAGTTAATCCTTAGAGCTTCAAATCTCCATTAATGGTGATCTAAGTTCTAACACATTCGATGTAATTTCCTAGTTTAAACTACTAAGTCTTGAAGCAAGAAATCATCCCTGCCAGCTTACAATTTTCGCCAAGCATAAGTCTTCCAAGGAGGTGTCCTAAATTCAACAACAACACAAGGAACAACAAGTCAAAGTTAAGGTATATTTTCATGTTGAAAATCCTAGCAAAATACCTAAGGTTACTACCGAAATTTATGAACTTCTAAACCTATACTCTTTCTTATTTAGTGAAGGAAATTTAGATCTACAAACCATCTCGAGGTCTACCGAAAATTCCTTGAAAAATTCCTAAGGGTTAAACCTCTTATAAAACTACTCCAAAACTTACTTATAAATCTTGTCAGAAGTCTAACAAATGGATCTCCTAAATAATTCAAGGAGGCCAATTTCTTCATCAAAATAGCATTTGGAGAGCTTGGAGTTCAAGGAGAAATCAAGTACAAGAAGTGTCTTGATTTAAGGAGTAAGTTTATATAATTAAGGTTTATTAGGTTAAGCTTGATTTAAAGCTTCAAACTTTGGTATCAAAATATACATGACCTCTAAATAAATTAGGCCGAAAATACTATGGGTTATATGTCAAGAAATAATTTAAACATATAAGGTAAGATATTAACTTAAGGTATAAATATGTGTAACAAAATTATTTAAGGTGCATAAATATATATATATATATATATATAACCGAATTGTCTAAGAATTAAATGTTCTATTTTGAGAATATAATCATTCTAAGTCATTAGCATAATTTTTAGAAGAGTTATATGGCTATATACCATTTTATATGTATTTATTATAAAGTATAAATCAAGTTTTAAAACTATATAGTAAAATAAAATCAAAGCCGAGAATAACATGGCTTATTTGGTGATTTTTGAAATATATAAGTATATTAACTTATATTATAAATTTTAGGAGTATTAAAAATAGCTACAAGTATTTAAATGGCTAATTTTAAAGCTATGTGGCTAAAATATAAATTTTGAAAAGTTTAGTGCATTATATATGATTGCCGAGAACATAAGGGTTAATTTGGTATAATTATGTTATAATATAAGGTAGGAATTAATATTATGAATTTTGGTGAACTTAAATAAGTGGTTAAGTGTTAAAATAACATTTTATAAAGTTTTGGGACTATTTTGTAATTATTGGAAAATATAGTGTATGGCCGAGAATTACAATTGATTTTATGGGTATATTAAAGTATTAATTATGAAATTAAGTCTTCGTCAAAGTGTTGACCAAAAACTTTGGATTAAAAGGATTTATGACATAAAATATTAAGTTTATAAAAGTTTGGGGAGAATATGTAATTTATGAACGATATTGGTAAAACCGAATTAAAAGGGGGCGAAATGGTGATTTACAAAAATATAAGTGTTCACTTGGTTATTTAAGAAAATTGAATATTAAAACTATAGTTTATAAGTTAATATGGAACTTATATAAAGTTTTGGGGTTAAACAGTGAATAAAGGAAAATATAAGTGAAAACCAAAAGTTAAGGGGTTTATTTGTAATTTCTAAAAGATGGAATAATAAGATTGTAATTTACGAAAGTTAATATGGATATTTGGTAAATTAAAAAGGTAATGTGGTTAAGTGATAATTTACAAAGTTAATGAGTATGTTATGTAATTACCGAATTTATAAAGTTATTTGGTAATTTATAAAAATTAGAATATTCATTTGGTAATTACCGAGTTATTAAAGTGATAATTAGTAAATTATAAAAGTTATGTGGTTAGTTGGTAAGTTGCAAAAGTTAATGGGTTCAAATTATGATTACCGGAAATTATATGTGGTTATTTAGTAATTTATAAAGTTGTTGGGTATAAAATATAAATACCGAATTAATAAGGTTGGTTTTGTAATTTAATAAAGAAATAAATTGAAACTAGGTAATATAAGGTATTATGGTATACTATGGAGGATAGTATAAGGTTTATGAAATAATTGTGGTTATGATAAAAATAACCAAAAGAATATAATATAAAGTTTATAAACAATTATGGATATATCAAAAATAATCAAGTTATAATGATATATGGAATAAGAGGAAATAATTATGAATATATAATTAAAGAGATGAAGATAAATCATAATAAGGGAATTCATTATCACATGTGGATATCACTTAAAATAACGAACTGATGGACTACCTAGAACCACTGTTAAATAACGGGGAGAAATAAAGAACACACAGAGTTATTATACAACGAGTATAAACGCTACAGTGACAGTACTGTAATATTTAGTGAATAGTTATATTAATTTTACCCGGAATTGCATGTTTATATAACAGCGTACGGGAAGGAACTACTGAACAGGAATTGTCAAGCTAGCAGTTACTTGGTGAACGGTATGTTAATTGTGTGGTCTGAATGTCCTAAGGATTATCCTAAGGTCCAGACGTTATGTGTTAATTGTTTAAGAGCGATATCTGTGATTTTATGTATATGATATTTGTGAGCCTCGATTTTAAACCCTACCCTATGTGGATTAAGTTGATTAGGATCTAATCGGGTTTTAGGTCCACTTATAACCTAAGATTAATAACTATGTCATAAAACAATAATTATTAAAACCTAAGCTAGCTCACTAGAACCTATTATGAGTCGCCACCTAATTTTAACCTAGAATAAATCAGGAAAGGTAGAGTTCGGGTTCGGGGGCTTGGTATTCGACTTATTTAGGGTTCAATTACTTTCATTACCCTTTCTAGGTCGTTTTTCCTCTACTTGGTTTATTTACGGCTTATTACGAGTCGTTTTAACCTAAGTGCGCGTGTTATACCCAAAATTTCAACCCCCCCGGAGGAAAGTCTCTAATAGGCTAGTAGCAAGGGTTCCCAGTTCGATCGGCACGTTTCAGAGTACTAGGGACAGCTTAGTCATCTCCAGGGGCATTTTCGTAATTTTTCAAGGCTCCTAAGCCCCTATAGGCTTTCTCTCTCCTCCAAATAAGGGTCAAATCAATTCAAAATGCTTTGAAATTTTAACCCATGATAAAGGATGACATTTGAAGCATAATGGCGTTGGAATTTTGATTTTTCGAATTTCCAATAATTTTCTAGCAATCTGTTGATTGAATCTGACGGGAAATTGAATTTAAAAATATCCCAATATCCAAAAAATTCGATTCCACTTTAGAAAAATCAGAAAATCATCATCCTTTACCCATGTGTAAAATTTTATAATCAAATTCCTTTTGGAAGCCCTTGAGCTAAAACGTCGGTAAATCTCGGTTTTTACCGGATTTTTCTATCTTTAAGGAAGCTATATAAGGAACCTTACCCATGATCAAATCAGAACCTCAAGAACCTAAGCAACCAGAAAACCTAGCCGTCTCATTCTCCTCACGTGTTTACACATCCAAGCACCAAAATCACATCAAAAATCTCTCGAAATCACCACCTAAACACACTTTTCAACTCCTAACACATCAACAATCATCAAACATCAACCAAACCACCTCCAAATCGTGAGAACATCATACAATCAACAACCAGAAGCCCGGGTCGAACTCAATCCGAACCGGCATCATCGGAGCCTCCGAAGAATCCCAACGTGAAGAATCATCTTGAATTCGAAGGTAAAACAGGTTACAATCCAACTTTTCTGATTCCCCACGACCTTATTAACTCTCTGTCAAATTTTGGGTTCAAACTAACCTTTTTACGCTTCTGTACTGCTGTTTGATTAAGCTTCTGTCCAATAACTTGTTCACCAAGTTTTGTGGTTAATTCGAATTCAAATTGAAAACCTTCAATCACTAACGACTTGTAAATCTTTCAGGCTACACACCCATAAAATTTGAGCTCAAAACACCCTCAGGAACCTTCTGAAAACCCCTGTCCGTGGGTGGTCCGTGACCTCGGACCTATGGTCCGGGACCTCGGACGCGTTGTCCGAGACCACGGACACCCACGGACGGCGGCGGGATTTTAAAAATTCAAAACTTAGGTTTTTCTAACGATGTCCGGGCCCACGGACAGCCTGTCCGTGGCCCCGGACTTTGTAAATTTTTGTTTTCCTTCAATTTCGACTTTTCTGCATATTTAGGTTAACTGGGGTCCGTGGTCTCGGACTTTTGGTCCGTGGCTACGGACGTAAGCAAAATTTGACCTAATTCTGCCTCCGAAACCCTAGTTTAGGTAGCTTTCAATTCACTTTAATTTTCTGTCAAAAAACGCTAAAAACACAAAAAAACAGAAGCTTGCGCACTTAGGTTAAAACGACTCGTAATAAGCCGTAAATAAACTAAGTAGAGGAGGAAAAACGACTCTTGAGGGTAATGAAAGTAATTGAACCCTAAATAAGTCGAATACCAAGCCCCGAACCAGAACTTTTCTTTCCTAATTTATCCTAGGTTAAAATTAGGTGGCGACTCATAATAGGTTCCAGTGAGCTAGCTTAGGTTTTAATAATTATTGTTATATGACATAGTTATTAATCTTAGGTTATAAGTGGACCTAAAACCCGGTTAGATCCTAATCAATTTAATCAACATAGGATAGGGTTTAAAATCGAGGCTCACAGCGCGAGCTTCTGTTTTTTTGTGTTTTTTAGCATTTTTTGACAGAAAATTAAAGTGAAATTGAAAGATACCTAAACTAGGGTTTCAGAGGCGGAATTAGGTCGAATTTTGCCTACGTCCGTAGCCACGGACCCCATGTCCGAGACCACGGACCCCATTTAACCTAATTATACAGAGGAGTCGAAATTAAAGGAAAACAAAAAATCGCAAAGTCCGGGGCCACGGGCAGGCTGTCCGTGGGCCCGGACATTATTAGAAAACCTACATTTTGAATTTTTTTAAATCCCGCCGCCGTCCGTGGGGGTCCGGGCTTGCGGACAGGGAGTCCGGGACCCCGGACATGACGTCTGTGGGTGCGGACCGCCCTCGGACGGCGGCTTTGAGGCTGTTCCCGAAAGTGTTTTTGGCTCAAATTTTATGGGTGTGTAGCCTGAAAGATGTACAAGACGTTAGTGATTGAAAGTTTTCAATTTGAATTCGAATTAAGCACGAAACTTGGTAAACAAATTATTGGACAGAAGCTTAAACAAACAGCAATACAGAAGCGTAGAAGAGTTAGTTTGAGCCCAAATTTTGAGGCAAGACAGATAGTACCGTTGAGAATTAGGGAAGTGGAGTTTCTACCTGTTTTACCTTCGGATTCACAACGATTCTTCACACCGGGATTCGTCGAGTGCTCCGTTGATGGCAGACCCGAAAGGTTTTCGAACCAAGCTTCTGGTTGTTGGTTGTTCTTGCTGTTCTTCACGTTTTGGAGGTGGTTTGGTTGATGTTTGATGATTGATGATGTTGTGAGAGTTGAAAAATATGTTTTGGTGTTGATTTTGGTGAGATTTCGGTGTTTGATTGTGGCTTTGGAGTTCAAAAACGTGGAGAGAGAGAGACGGCTGCCTTCTTTGAGAGTATAGAGTTCTTGAGGTTATGAGATTCTGATTTCATCCAAAAACCTATCCCCTTATATAGACTTTCTTAAAGATAAAGAAAATCTAGTAAAAGTAAGATTCTTTGGTATTTTAATTAAAAGACTTCCCAAAGGAATTTTGCTGTGAAATTTTAACCACATGTCAAGGATGGATATTATGAATTTTCTGAGGTGGAACCGAATTTTTTAAATGTTGGAATATTTTTAAATTGAATTTCCTGTCAGATTCAGTCAGAAATTGCTAGAAAATTATTGGAAACTCGAAAAATCAAAATTCCAACGCCATTATGCTTAGAATGTTGTCCTCTATCATGGGTTAAAATATCAAAGCATTTCAAGCTGATTTGGGCATCCTTTGGAGGAGAGAGAAAGCTTATAGGAGGTCTTAGGAGCCTTTAAAGATTACCAAAACGCCCCTGGAAATGACGAAGCTGCTCCCCATGCCATGGAACGCGCCGATCGAGCCGGAATCCCTCACTACTTGATTAAAATGCCTCTCACAACACCAGCACCCCGTAGACCCTAACCCAGGGGGTCAAAATTTTGGGTATAACAGATTGCCCCCCGTCAACTAGACTTTGTAGTGGATGTGAAAAGTCTGGTTGATACTTGAGTGATGCCCCAAAATTTTGGACTTCACAAAATTCTCCATGTTGTGCGAAACCGCGTTGATTGCGTGCAGCTATTCGGAGGCGCTGACTACCTAAGCAACAAAAATGCTGTCGAGCTATTCTAAGGTGCTGACTACCTATAAGTGAAAATGTGTCAAGCTATTCTAAGGCGCTGACTACCTAGGTGACGAAAACGGAATAATGTCAAGCGGTTCTAAGGCGTTGACTACCTATAATACAAGAAATGATGCGATGCCAAGCGATTCTAAGGCATTGACTACCTATGATGTGAGAACTGGGTGTTATGCAAATGCGAGAATGCTGAAATGCCTACGATGCTAATGATGCTGATGCTGATGATGCTCGGATGCTTCTGGGGACCGAAACCCGTACTAATGCTCCTGGCTGGACCCAATGTGGACTTATTGCCATCACCCCCCAAGCCGGTGTGCAGAGATAACTCCTGGTAAAAACCCTGGGGACTTATTGCCTTCGCCCACCATTCGTTGATCCCGAAAATAAGTTGACATCGCAAAAGGAGGATTTATTGCCATCACCTCGCCAACTTTTCTAGTCGCCAGGTCTTGTGATGCGCCTGGATAATGCAACTAGGTCTTATGACGAGCCTATATGAATGAGATGAATGCAATGTGTTTGATGAGAGTGGGTAAGCTAAAGGGTAACACTAGGTCTTACTACGAGCCTAAGGAAATGCAACTAGGTCTTATGACGAGCCTAAAAGACGGTTCTAGGTCTTATGACGAGCCTAAAGGACGGTTCTAGGTCTTATGACGAGCCTAAGGAAGGATCTAGGTTTTATGATGAGCCTAAATGTTGGATCTAGGTCTTATGACGAGCCAAAGGTTGGATCTAGGTCTTATGACGAGCCTAAAAGATGGTTCTAGGTCTTATGACGAGCCTAAAGGGATGCAACTAGGTCTTACTACGAGCCTAAAGGAATGCGACTAGGTCTTACTACGAGCCTAAGGATGGATCTAGGTCTTATGACGAGCCTAAAGGGATGCAACTAGGTCTTACTACGAGCCTAAAGGAATGCGACTAGGTCTTACTACGAGCCTAAGGATGGATCTAGGTCTTATGACGAGCCTAAAGGTTGGATCTAGGTCTTATGACGAGCCTAAAGGTTGTTCTAAGTGAAAGTGAGTAAAATGTATGATGGGTCTAAATGGATGTAGAAAGATTAGGGTTTATGTCAAATCTGAAGATGGTAGGGCTCAAGATGGGCCTACGGATGTTTGGGTGTGAAGGTAGGGCTTAAGACGGGCCTGTGGGAATTTGATGTGGAGGAAGGGCTTAGGACGGGCCTGTGAATGTTTGGATGTGGAGGTAGGGCTTAGGACGGGCCTGTGGGATGTGAGAACGGTTTGAACCTTTGGGTTTTGGACCTTTGGGCTTCAATCGGTGTTGTGGTTGCAATTGTTGGAACCAACAATTGCCCCCAGTATTCTTTCTTAAGGCAACCTGAGTTAGAGTTCATGGCGATTGATCGGAACGATCGATTGCCCCTAGTATTTTCTTGTGCGAACAAGTCTCGTCCTCACAGGGTCAAGGCTTATGTTTTGATGTGGTGCTTCCTACACTCGACGTGTTTGGTGTTTGCACTCGTTTCTCACTTACGAGCACAACTTCTCAACCATTGAATTTGACATTTGTTAGACTTACGCGTTCAACCTGTTACTTTCACTTGATTGGATACACAACTATTAAGTCGGAAGTCTTTTGAGCTTATAACGTGGCCATGGGGTGTGATGAATGACAACAGGATAATGGAGGAATGTTTAGGATATGTGGAGCTTTAAGGATGACCAAAGCCGCAACTTGCACCGTCTCTCGGACTTGTGTTCTTTGCCATGAAGTCATTTGGCTACTTCGTGATGACTTCGCTCATGAACTTGGGACTTTGAACTTTTGGATTGTTCCTTGCATCTTCTTTCTTTTTTCCGATTTTGGATTTCTTTGAGGCTTTTCAAGTTTGCCTTCCTTGAATCTCCTTTCCTTCGGGGTTCTTGTGTTTCCTGGTTTTAAACTTTGAGAGCTGTTTTTGATGTTAGCTCGTTTGGATCCTGTGTCACTTTGGGACCATTTGCGGATCGTTTCGTCATGCTGGTAGCAATTTTGCTTCTTTGGACTTGTGAAGTTGTTGTTCGGAAGTCGGGCTCCTTGCTTCCTTTGGTCACTGGGTCGGTTATTCATCACTGGCTGGCTTATTTGTGGAGCTTGTAGCGTTGTAAAATAGGTCATACATGAAAAGCTCAGCGGGGGCGCCTAGGGTGTAATGTCAGGGTTCACAAGCTTTTTGGCTGTGTGGTGCTGTACCTAGGTGCTTCGTCATCCCTAATAGTTGTGTACCCGTTCTTTGTTACTTCTCACAGGTTTAAGCGTAAATTTACAAATTATCTCCTTCGGTCGGAGTCATGCCGTTTACCTTACCTCTGAACGTGATCTCTCCGGAGTCGTGTAAAAATGACACGCTCGTTCGCTCTTGGTTTTACCGCTCAAGGCACCCTCGCGAAGTGTACACTCAGAGACTTGTTTGCACATTTAAACAAAAGAAATAAACATTATCGTTCCTTAACTCAGATTGCCCCCAGTATTATTGTGGGGTTTTTGACAAGCCTTTTGAATACCCAGGTTATTTGTGGAAGACGATTGTGCGGAATAATTATGGTGAGTGGTGATGGGGTGATCTTTTGGAGCAAATATTTGGTGAAATGTTGAGAAAGTGGAGTGGTGAGACACATGGGGTGTATATGATGAAGGTTGTATTTGTACGAGGAGCTGTAGTGAGTATGGACGAAGCGATGAGGTTGCTCGTTTTTTTTTAAAAATGATTGGAAAATGCTTTGCATGGAAATTGTGAAAATGGAACCACGTATTATTCAATGTAAAAATAACGTTGGAAACTACAAACTCGGGAGAGCTACCAAAAATAGTAAAGGGGACTAACTACTATGAAAGCCAAAAGGGACTAATAAAAAGAAATCTACCTAATTGAAAAGCAAAACAGTACTTAAAGACTACAAACTCTAATAAGACCCAGGCATGGATGTCTTGCCTACATTTCCATGTCCTTGAAATTGATGCCCTTGATCGATGAGATCTTGGATTGCGTGTCTCAAAGCCTTGCAATCATTGGTATCATGGCCGGGGTAATTGGTGGTACCAACAGAACTGACTTAGATTCCTTCCTTTTTGAGGGTCCCAGGTCGGGGAGTGAGAGGCTGTAGCATGTTTCGTTCCTGGAGCATTGCAAATGTCTGGCTTAATGGTTGGCCAACGTTTGAAAATTCTCTCCGACGGGAGCTCTGTCGGGGTGGTTCTACTGCTCCAATGATCCAACCTGGTTCCCTCTGACCGGCATTCGCCTCATGCGCTAGCCTAGACCTTTTCCGGGTGCAACTTTGGATGCAAGATGTCTCATTGTTCGGTTCTGTCTTCCCAATTGCTGTTATGAGTTCTGCGGCAATCTCCTCGACATTCCCTTGCAATCCTTGGGCTCCAAAGGAGCCGACTTTAATGTGGTCGTGAAGAGAGCTAAGAAGCCTACCCACTAGTGCATCCTGAGCTTGACCTCTGGCCTCCAGGGAAAGGGCCTTTGCCCATTTCTTCGATTGCTGCGACGTAGTTCGACTCCATGGCATCCCTGACAGCACCATGTCTCCGTTCCATAGCTGCCATCATGGCTTCTAGTTCAGCTTGGCCATTCTCTCTTGTATTAGCGGCCCCATGAAAGTCCGCATCCCGAGAGTTGATCCTGTTTCTCAACTCTTCTACGGCTTCCTCCATGGCTTTAAGCCTAAGCTCTATCTCTGCCATTCTATCCTCCGTTGTAACTGGTCCTCCTTTTCCCTCCATGCTTGTGATGACAGTTTACCTGTTTTCAAAATACCGTTTGTCAGAAAATAAAAGAGGACCGGACTGAAGTTCTGGGCCGGGAAGGAGTACCTGGTAAGATGGCGTTCTAATTTAAAACTTGTTTGGGACGAGTAACTCTGATTAGGCCTAAAAGATGACACCTAAATCTAGAAATTTGGGCCAAAGCCCGAGTGAAAGTTTTTTTCGCAAACCGGAATGGGCCTTGAAATGAAGTGGCCCGACGGATTTTCACGGATTGCTTTAGGTGGATTTGTTTTTCGCGGGCCTAGAACTAAGTTGATAATTTAAATTGGGCCGAAAGTGTAATCACCTAAGTCTAGGCTTTTGGGCCAAAGCCCAAACGACTCTCATATTAAATCAGACAGGGCCTCTGGGCCGCAAACAAATAGTGCTGCCGATTCGGGTTGGGCTAGGTTGACATAGGAGAAGTTCCTATCGATCTCTAGGCTGGGTAGTGGGCCAATCATACAAGTAGACAAGGCCCACACAAATTCAACATGTCCTCACCTGACGCTTATCCAATTCGGGTAAGGATCGATCTGGAGAAGTGCTTGGGGCATGGGCCCAGGTCACCACAAAGGAATAGGGCTTGCACGCTATCCTCTTTGGGTTTCCCCACTTTTTTCACATCACCTGAAGGTGTGCGTCTACGGTCGGGTCTTTGACTGACCAAACAATGGGCTAGGGAAGGACACTGCCAGGAAAACGCTTGGGGCTAAAGCCCAGGTATTAAGGGGATGTGGTTAGACGACATCCTCCTTTTTTTCCCCGCTTATTCACATCACCTAAAAGGTGTGAGTCCCTGACAGGGGACCCTCAAACGGGTCCCGGGGTGAAATCGGTTTGCATGGACCCTCGCTCTCATATGATGCAAAGGTACAGAAATTAAAGTGTGCACGAAAGTAAACAAACAATGTAATAAAGCCATAAATAAACATTTTCGAGTTAAGCCCTCTTTCTTAAAATTAAACAAGTTAAAATTAAGAAGTAGTCCCCAGCGGAGTCGCCAGTCTGTGAGCCTCGATTTTAAACCCTACTGTTATACCCAAAATTTCAACCCCCCCGGAAGAGAGTCTCTACCAATAGGCTAGTTTGGTCAAGTAGCGAGGGTTCCCAGTTCAATCGGCACATTTCAGAGTACCAGGGACAGCTTAGTCATCTCCAGGGGCACTTTCGTAATTTTTCAAGGCTCCTAAGCCCCCTTTAGGCTTTCTCTCTCCTCCAAATAAGGGTCAAATCAATTCAAAATGCTTTGAAATTTTAACCCATGGTATAGGATGACACTCTAAGCATAATGGCGTTGGAATTTTGATTTTTCGAGTTTCCAATAATTTTCTAGCAATTTCTGACTGAATCTGACGGGAAATTCAATTTAAAAATATTCCAACATTTAAAAAATTCGGTTCCACCTCAGAAAATTCATAATCTCCATCCTTGACTTGTGGTTAAAATTTCACAGCAAAATTCCTTTGGGAAGTCTTTTAATTAAAATACCAAAAAATCTTACTTTTACTAGATTTTCTTTATCTTTAAGAAAGTCTATATAAGGGGATAGGTTTTTGGATAAAGGCAGAACCTCATATGCTCAAGAACCCTAGAGAGTCAGAAAACACAGCCTCCTCTCTCTCTCTCACGTTTTCCAACACCCGGCCACCCAAATCATACCGAAAATCCCCCGAAATCACCATCTAAACACGTTTTCCAATCCCCAAAGCACCAATAATCATCAAAACCCCACAAAAACATCACCAAAACGTGAAGAACAGCAAGAACAACCAACAACCAGAAGCTTGGTTCGAAAACCTTTCGGGTCTGCCATCAACGGTGCACTCGACGAATCCCGGTGTGAAGAATCATTGTGAATCCGAAGGTATTATCTGTCTTGCCTCAAAATCTGGGCTAAAACTAACCTTTCCACGCTTCTGTGTTGCTATTTGTTTAAGCTTCTGTCCAATAACTTGTTTACTAAGTTTCGTGTTTAATTTGAATTCAAATTGAAAACATTCAATCACTAACGTCTTGTACATCTTTCAGGCTACACACCCATAAAATTTGAGCGAAAAACACCTTCGGGAACGGCCTCAACGCCGCCGTCCGAGGGCGGTCCACCCACGGACGTCATGTCCGGGGTCCCGGACTCCTGTCCATAAGCCCGGACGCCCACGGACGGCGGCGGGATTTTTAAAAATTCAAAATTTAGGTTTTCTAATAATGTCCGAGCCCACGGACAGCCTGTCCGTGGCCCCGGACTTTGCAATTTTCTGTTTTCCTTTAATTTCGACTCTTCTGTATAATTAGGTGAACTGGGGTCCGTGGTCTCGGACATGGGGTCCGTGGCTACGGACGTAAGCAAAATTCTACCTAATTCTGCCTCCGAAACCCTAGTTTAGATAGCTTTTAATTTCACTTTAATTTTCTGTCAAAAAATGCTAAAAAACACAAAAAAACAGAAGCTCACGCACTTAGGTTAAAACGACTCGTAATAAGCCGTAATTAAACTAAGTAGAGGAAAAACGACTTCTAGGGGTAATGAAAGTAATTTGAACCCTAAATAAGTCGAATATCAAGCCCCCGAACCCGAATTCTCCTTTCCTAATTTAATCTAGGTCAAAATTAGGTGGCGACTCATAATAGGTTCCAGTGAGCTAGCTTAGGTTTTAATAATTATTGTTTTATGACATAGTTATTAATCTTAGGTTATAAGTGGGCCTAAAACCCGACTAGATCCTAATCAACTTAATCCACATAGGATAGGGTTTAAAATCGAGGCTCACAGATTGGCGACTCTGCTGGGGACAAAATTCTTAATTTTAACTTGTTTAATTTTAAGAATGAGGGCTTAACTCGAAAATGTTTATTTATGGCTTTATTACTTTGTTTGTTTACTCTCGTGCGCACTTTAAATTTTTGCACCCCTGCATCATATGAGAGCGAGGGTCCACACAAACCAGTTTCACCCCAGGACCCATCTAGGGTCCCCTGTCAGGGACTCACACCTTTTAGGTGATGTGAATAAGCGGGGGAAAAGAGGAGGATGTCGTCTAACCACATCCCCTTAATACCTGGGCCTTAGCCCCAAGCGTTTTCCTGGCAGTGTCCTTACCAAGCCCATTGTTTGGTCAGTCAAAGACCCGGCCGTAGACGCACACCTTCAGGTGATGTGAAAAAAGTGGGGAAGCCCAAAAAGAATAGCGTGCAAGCCCTATTCCTTTGTGGTGACCTGGGCCCAAGCCCCAAGCACCTCTCCGGATCGATCCATACCCGGTTGAATTTAAACATCTAGTGAGGACATGTTGAATTTGTGTGAGCCTTGTTTGCTTGTATGATCGGTCCATTACCTAGCCTAGAGGTTTATAGGAACTTCTCCTACATTAACCTAGCCCAACCCGAATTGGCGGCTCTACTTGTTTGCGGCCCAGAGGTCCTGTTTGGTTTAATATGTGAGTCGTTCGGGCTTCAGCCCAAAAGCTTAGACTTAGGTGATTTCTCTTCTGGCCCAATTTGAATTATCCAATTAGTTCTAGGCCCAAAAAAGAAATCCACCTTAACTTGAAATAACCCACATGTTCTGAAAATAAAATCTTTTTCCGCTTAGCAACCATCTTCTCTGGCCCAAAGAAAGTTAGGCCCATTTGTTATTTAGGGACCATTCCAGCCCATGTGCTTTACTCCGGGCCCAAACACATTCCGGCCCAAGGGCTCATTCTAGACTAGGTAGACTTCTTATTCGGGCCCTAGCCCCAAACCCTAGATCTAGGTGTCACCTCTCAGGCCCAATCAAAGCCATCTGTCTAGATTTCAGCCCAAGTGCCAGTCCATAGTCTGAAAGATACTCCAGCCCAAACACCTCATTCTCTGGGCGTCCTGGCCCACTTGCTTTCAGCCTAAGTCTGTTTCGATCTATCTTGTGAAGCGTCATGTTTCAGCCCACTTCTTTTTGTTAGCTAATAATGGACACCTTGGACACAGGTAGACTCAAGTCTTAAGTGCGGTCCAATCGGCATGGAAGCCCAGCTCGCAATTTTGGAACAAAAGCACATGGCCACCATTGAAGCCATGGAGCAGAGGAATAGCGCTGCCATGGACACCGTGGAATCTAACTACGTTGCTGTTATCGAAGAGTTGAAAGCAAAGGCTCTTTCCCTCGAGTCCGAACGTCAAGCTCGAGATGAGTTAGTGGACAGGCTTCTCAACACCCTTTATGACTGCGTTGAAGTTGGCTCCATTAGGGTCCGAGGACCGGAGGAGAATGTCAAAGAAATTGCTACAGAACTCAGGAAAGTGATCAGACAACCAGGAGCAGCAACTTGCATCCAAAGCTGCACCCGTAAGAGAACCAGGCAACATGAGGAAGACAGTGATCGACAGTCAAGAGGACCTGGTTGGAGCGTTGGGACAGTAGAACCATCCCGACGGAGTTCTCGACAGAGAGAGTTTACAGACATCGGCCGAACACCAAGACAAGCACTTGAAGAGCTCCGAGGAAGATATCCGATGCAACCGCTCGCCCTGAAGCCAGGAACTACTCATTTGGGGAAGGATCTTAATCAATTTTGTCACTTTCATCAGCTGCCCGGCCACGACACTGACCACTGCAGAGCCCTACAACACAGAATCCAGGATCTGATTGACCAAGGGCTCCAATTCTAAGAACATGGTGGGGAGCGTAGAGCACGCGTGCCTAGGCATCATCAGAAATGTTGTTTTTTTAGTGTTTTTCTCATTAAATGCATTCCTTTTCTTGATTAGTTGTCTTTCAACTTTTGTAGTAGTTAGTTCCCTTGAATCGTTTTCGGTAGTTTTCCTGAGTTTGTAATTTCCAACATTATTCTTTTTGTTGAATAAAACATAGTTCATTTTTCATAATTTTGGTACAAGGCACCATTCATCTATTCGAAAAAACTTTTTTAAAAAAAAGAGCACTCACGTCTTTCAAGGATCACGAAGTAATCATTTTCTGACTATGCAATGGAACGACTTGTCTCTTGTTTCTAAAAATTCGAACATGGCTAACCAAACACCACAACTCACCACATAATATCCAAATAACCCATGAAGCGGTTCCAAATCCACATCCGTTTAAGTGTTGTCATAAACCCCAGGTCAATGCTGGGGGCAATCTGAGTTCAGGATCATCATCTTTAATCTTTCGTTTAAGCGTGTGAACTAGTCTCTGAGTGAAATTCACGAGAGTGTCTTGAGCGGAAAAACCACGAGTGAACGAGCGTGTCATTTTTACACGACTCCGGTGAGACCACATTCAAAGGTAAAGTAAACGGCATAACTCCGACCGAAGGAGATAATTTGTAAATTTACTCTTAGACCTGCGAAAAGTAACAAAGAGCGGATACACAACTATCAGGAATGACGAAGCACCTAGGTACAACACCACATAGCCAAAAGCTTGTGAACCCTGACATTAAACCCTAGGCACCCCCGCTGAGCCTTTCATATATCCCTTTTCGATATTATGAACTCCACAAAATAACCCAGCCAATGATGAATGTCCGACCCGGTGACCAAAGGAAGCAAGGAGTCCGACTCTCAGATAACACTCTCATCAGTCCAAAGAAGCAACGCCGCTGTCAGCATGACAAAGTGATCCGCAAATGGTCCCAGAGTGACACAGGATCCAAAGAGCTCACATCAAAGCAGCTCTCGAAGCCCAAAACCGGGAAACACAAGAACCCCGAAGGCAAAGTCAAGAAAGGATAAGGAAAAAAAAAAGGAAAACCCGAAGCGCCTCGAAGAAGTCCAAATGACAAAAAAGAGAAATGGTGTAAAGGACAACTCTAAGGGTCCAGGTCCAGAAGCTCGAAAACAACGTCAACATGAAGCAGCCAGACAACTTCAAGATAATGAAGATAAATCCGAGAGAAGACACAAGTTGCAGCTTTGGTCACCCATTTAAGCTCCACATACCTCAGATATCCCTCCGTGATCCCATCGTCTTTCATCACACCCTACGACCACGTTATAAGCTTTAAAGACTTCTGACTTGATAGTTGTGTGTCAAATCACGTGAAAGTAACAGATCGAATGCGTAAATTCATCAAGTATCAAATTCAATGGTCTAGAAGTTATGACCGTGAGCGAGAAACGAGTGTAGACACCAAACACGTCAAGTGTAGGTTAGAAAGCACCAAATCAGAACATAAGCCTTGACCCTGTGAGGACGAGACTCGTTCGCACGTTTGATCAAAGAAAATACTGGGGGCAATCGATCGTCCCGATCAATTGCCATGAACTCTAGCTCAGATTGTCCTAAGGAAAAAATACTGGGGGCAATTGTTGGTTCCAACAATTGCCATGTCAGCACTAATTAAAACCCAAAGCTCGAGCACCACCATCCCACCACAGGCACACATAAGCCCTTACCGCCACACACACACTCTCAAGCCCATCATTGGCCTTACCTCCACAAAAACATCAGGCCCGTCATAACCCTGACCTCCATCCAAAATCACAACCCAATCCCAGGTCTGTCACAAATCCTGAACACCGGCAAAAGCCTTCAGCACCACAACAAACACCACAAACTTCCACCAATGACATGTTCATTTTTCAAGAAACAAGTTGCAGATATGGAAGTTTTAGTCAGGAAATGATCATTTCACTTTCCTTTTTCAGCAGAGTCTTTCTCAAGCATTGCCATGTTTGACACATTTTTCAACAGTTTCTTGTTTTGGCAAGCTTCCTACAAACTATAGTTGCATTTTACAACTTTTGCATAACACCTCAACAATGCCAAGTTTGGCACCTTTTCCAACAGTTTCCTGTTTTGAACGAGTATCTTTCATATATTTTAATTGCATACATTGCCATGTTTGGCACTCCAGTAATCATTTTTCATCATTTGCACGAGACCATTATCTTTCTAACTCATTTTTAGTTTGAGACCCAAAATCAGTGCGAGACCCATCATTTTCAAGACTCTAGTACGAGACATCTTCATTCAGTGCGCGACCCAGAATCAGTGCGAAATCCAGTTTTTTTCATCCGTTTAGTACGAGACTTCAGTGCGAGACCATGCATCTTCATCAGTGCGATACCATCACTTTCGTCAGTGCGAGGCCCATCATCTTCATCAGTGCGAGACCTATCACCTTCATCAGTGCGAGACCTATCACCTTCATCAGTGCGAGACCGAGCATCATCATCCAGTGCGAGACCAGTACGAGACCTAGTATCATCTTTAGTGCGAGACAAGTACGAGATAGAGCGTGATCTAAGTTGGCGGGGCAGAGGCAATAAGTCCCCATCTTAATGTCAACTTCTCGGGAGAAACAACTAGTGGACAGTGGCAATAAGTCCCCTTGGTAATCTAGAAGTTATCCCAGCACCCCAGTTGGTGGGCAGAGGCAATAAGTCCCCATAGTATACCAGCCAGGAGCATTGGAACGGGTTTCAGTCCCCAGAAGCATCCGAGCATCATCAGCATCATCAGCATCATCAGCATCATCAGCAGCATCAGCATCGTCAGCATCATCAGCATCACTAGCATTTCAGCATTCTTGCATTTGCATACCACCCAATTTTCACTTGTTAGGTTGTCAACGCCTTAGAATCGCTTGACATTATCTCAATTTCACATTTTAGGTAGTCAACGCCTTAGAATAGCTTGACATCATATCATCCTCATAGGTAGTCAACGCCTTAGAATAGCTTGACATCATTTCATCCTCATAGGTAGTCGACGCCTTAGAATCGCTTGACATCCCTTCCACTTTACTCATAGGTAGTCAGCGCCTTAGAACAGCTCGACACAACTCGTCGGATTTCAATTGCATGTGGGGTCTTTTAAGATCCAAAATTTTGGGGGTATCACTCAAGCATCAACTAGCCTTCTCATTTCCATTACAAAGTCTAGTTGACGGGGGGCAATCAGTTATACCCAAAATTTCAACCCCCCCGGAAGAGAGTCTCTACTAATAGGCTAGTTTGGTCAAGTAGCGAGGGTTCCCAGTTCAATCGGCACATTTCAGAGTACCAGGGACAGCTTAGTCATCTCCAGGGGCACTTTTGTAATTTTTCAAGGCTCCTAAGCCCCCTATAGGCTTTCTCTCTCCTCCAAATAAGGGTCAAATCAATTCAAAATGCTTTGAAATTTTAACCCATGGTATAGGATGACACTCTAAGCATAATGGCGTTGGAATTTTGATTTTTCGAGTTTCCAATAATTTTCTAGCAATTTCTGACTGAATCTGACGGGAAATTCAATTTAAAAAATTCCAACATTTAAAAAATTCGGTTCCACCTCAGAAAATTCATAATCTCCATCCTTGACTTGTGGTTAAAATTTCACAGCAAAATTCCTTTGGGAAGTCTTTTAATTAAAATACCAAAAAATCTTACTTTTACTAGATTTTCTTTATCTTTAAGAAAGTCTATATAAGGGGATAGGTTTTTGGATAAAGGCAGAACCTCATATGCTCAAGAACCCTAGAGAGTCAGAAAACACAGCCTCCTCTCTCTCTCTCTCACGTTTTCCAACACCCGGCCACCCAAATCATACGAAAATCCCCCGAAATCACCATCTAAACACGTTTTCCAATCCCCAAAGCACCAATAATCATCAAAACCCCACAAAAACATCACCAAAACGTGAAGAACAGCAAGAACAACCAACAACCAGAAGCTTGGTTCGAAAACCTTTCGGGTCTGCCATCAACGGTGCACTCGACGAATCCCGGTGTGAAGAATCATTGTGAATCCGAAGGTAAAACAGGTAGACACTCCACTTCCCTAATTCTCTACGGTATTATCTGTCTTGCCTCAAAATCTGGGCTAAAACTAACCTTTCCACGCTTCTGTGTTGCTATTTGTTTAAGCTTCTGTCCAATAACTTGTTTACTAAGTTTCGTGTTTAATTTGAATTCAAATTGAAAACATTCAATCACTAACGTCTTGTACATCTTTCAGGCTACACACCCATAAAATTTGAGCGAAAAACACCTTCGGGAACGGCCTCAACGCCGCCGTCCGAGGGCGGTCCGCACCCACGGACGTCATGTCCGGGGTCCCGGACTCCCTGTCCATAAGCCCGGACGCCCACGGACGGCGGCGGGATTTTTAAAAATTCAAAATTTAGGTTTTCTAATAATGTCCGAGCCCACGGACAGCCTGTCCGTGGCCCCGGACTTTGCAATTTTCTGTTTTCCTTTAATTTCGACTCTTCTGTATAATTAGGTGAACTGGGGTCCGTGGTCTCGGACATGGGGTCCGTGGCTACGGACGTAAGCAAAATTCTACCTAATTCTGCCTCCGAAACCCTAGTTTAGATAGCTTTTAATTTCACTTTAATTTTCTGTCAAAAAATGCTAAAAAACATAAAAAAACAGAAGCTCACGCACTTAGGTTAAAACGACTCGTAATAAGCCGTAATTAAACTAAGTAGAGGAAAAACGACTTCTAGGGGTAATGAAAGTAATTTGAACCCTAAATAAGTCGAATATCAAGCCCCCGAACCCGAATTCTCCTTTCCTAATTTAATCTAGGTCAAAATTAGGTGGCGACTCATAATAGGTTCCAGTGAGCTAGCTTAGGTTTTAATAATTATTGTTTTATGACATAGTTATTAATCTTAGGTTATAAGTGGGCCTAAAACCCGACTAGATCCTAATCAACTTAATCCACATAGGATAGGGTTTAAAATCGAGGCTCACAGATTGGCGACTCTGCTGGGGACAAAATTCTTAATTTTAACTTGTTTAATTTTAAGAATGAGGGCTTAACTCGAAAATGTTTATTTATGGCTTTATTACTTTGTTTGTTTACTCTCGTGCGCACTTTAAATTTTTGCACCCCTGCATCATATGAGAGCGAGGGTCCACACAAACCAGTTTCACCCCAGGACCCATCTAGGGTCCCCTGTCAGGGACTCACACCTTTTAGATGTGAATAAGCGGGGGAAAAGAGGAGGATGTCGTCTAACCACATCCCCTTAATACCTGGGCCTTAGCCCCAAGCGTTTTCCTGGCAGTGTCCTTACCAAGCCCATTGTTTGGTCAGTCAAAGACCCGGCCGTAGACGCACACCTTCAGGTGATGTGAAAAAAGTGGGGAAGCCCAAAAAGAATAGCGTGCAAGCCCTATTCCTTTGTGGTGACCTGGGCCCAAGCCCCAAGCACCTCTCCGGATCGATCCATACCCGGTTGAATTTAAACATCTAGTGAGGACATGTTGAATTTGTGTGAGCCTTGTTTGCTTGTATGATCGGTCCATTACCTAGCCTAGAGGTTTATAGGAACTTCTCCTACATTAACCTAGCCCAACCCGAATTGGCGGCTCTACTTGTTTGCGGCCCAGAGGTCCTGTTTGGTTTAATATGTGAGTCGTTCGGGCTTCAGCCCAAAAGCTTAGACTTAGGTGATTTCTCTTCTGGCCCAATTTGAATTATCCAATTAGTTCTAGGCCCAAAAAAGAAATCCACCTTAACTTGAAATAACCCACATGTTCTGAAAATAAAATCTTTTTCCGCTTAGCAACCATCTTCTCTGGCCCAAAGAAAGTTAGGCCCATTTGTTATTTAGGGACCATTCCAGCCCATGTGCTTTACTCCGGGCCCAAACACATTCCGGCCCAAGGGCTCATTCTAGACTAGGTAGACTTCTTATTCGGGCCCTAGCCCCAAACCCTAGATCTAGGTGTCACCTCTCAGGCCCAATCAAAGCCATCTGTCTAGATTTCAGCCCAAGTGCCAGTCCATAGTCTGAAAGATACTCCAGCCCAAACACCTCATTCTCTGGGCGTCCTGGCCCACTTGCTTTCAGCCTAAGTCTGTTTCGATCTATCTTGTGAAGCGTCATGTTTCAGCCCACTTCTTTTTGTTAGCTAATAATGGACACCTTGGACACAGGTAGACTCAAGTCTTAAGTGCGGTCCAATCGGCATGGAAGCCCAGCTCGCAATTTTGGAACAAAAGCACATGGCCACCATTGAAGCCATGGAGCAGAGGAATAGCGCTGCCATGGACACCGTGGAATCTAACTACGTTGCTGTTATCGAAGAGTTGAAAGCAAAGGCTCTTTCCCTCGAGTCCGAACGTCAAGCTCGAGATGAGTTAGTGGACAGGCTTCTCAACACCCTTTATGACTGCGTTGAAGTTGGCTCCATTAGGGTCCGAGGACCGGAGGAGAATGTCAAAGAAATTGCTACAGAACTCAGGAAAGTGATCAGACAACCAGGAGCAGCAACTTGCATCCAAAGCTGCACCCGTAAGAGAACCAGGCAACATGAGGAAGACAGTGATCGACAGTCAAGAGGACCTGGTTGGAGCGTTGGGACAGTAGAACCATCCCGACGGAGTTCTCGACAGAGAGAGTTTACAGACATCGGCCGAACACCAAGACAAGCACTTGAAGAGCTCCGAGGAAGATATCCGATGCAACCGCTCGCCCTGAAGCCAGGAACTACTCATTTGGGGAAGGATCTTAATCAATTTTGTCACTTTCATCAGCTGCCCGGCCACGACACTGACCACTGCAGAGCCCTACAACACAGAATCCAGGATCTGATTGACCAAGGGCTCCAATTCTAAGAACATGGTGGGGAGCGTAGAGCACGCGTGCCTAGGCATCATCAGAAATGTTGTTTTTTTAGTGTTTTTCTCATTAAATGCATTCCTTTTCTTGATTAGTTGTCTTTCAACTTTTGTAGTAGTTAGTTCCCTTGAATCGTTTTCGATAGTTTTCCTGAGTTTGTAATTTCCAACATTATTCTTTTTGTTGAATAAAACATAGTTCATTTTTCATAATTTTGGTACAAGGCACCATTCATCTATTCGAAAAAACTTTTTTTAAAAAAAGAGCACTCACGTCTTTCAAGGATCACGAAGTAATCATTTTCTGACTATGCAATGGAACGACTTGTCTCTTGTTTCTAAAAATTCGAACATGGCTAACCAAACACCACAACTCACCACATAATATCCAAATAACCCATGAAGCGGTTCCAAATCCACATCCGTTTAAGTGTTGTCATAAACCCCAGGTCAATGCTGGGGGCAATCTGAGTTCAGGATCATCATCTTTAATCTTTCGTTTAAGCGTGTGAACTAGTCTCTGAGTGAAATTCACGAGAGTGTCTTGAGCGGAAAAACCACGAGTGAACGAGCGTGTCATTTTTACACGACTCCGGTGAGACCACATTCAAAGGTAAAGTAAACGGCATAACTCCGACCGAAGGAGATAATTTGTAAATTTACTCTTAGACCTGCGAAAAGTAACAAAGAGCGGATACACAACTATCAGGAATGACGAAGCACCTAGGTACAACACCACATAGCCAAAAGCTTGTGAACCCTGACATTAAACCCTAGGCACCCCCGCTGAGCCTTTCATATATCCCTTTTCGATATTATGAACTCCACAAAATAACCCAGCCAATGATGAATGTCCGACCCGGTGACCAAAGGAAGCAAGGAGTCCGACTCTCAGATAACACTCTCATCAGTCCAAAGAAGCAACGCCGCTGTCAGCATGACAAAGTGATCCGCAAATGGTCCCAGAGTGACACAGGATCCAAAGAGCTCACATCAAAGCAGCTCTCGAAGCCCAAAACCGGGAAACACAAGAACCCCGAAGGCAAAGTCAAGAAAGGATAAGGAAAAAAAAAAGGAAAACCCGAAGCGCCTCGAAGAAGTCCAAATGACAAAAAAGAGAAATGGTGTAAAGGACAACTCTAAGGGTCCAGGTCCAGAAGCTCGAAAACAACGTCAACATGAAGCAGCCAGACAACTTCAAGATAATGAAGATAAATCCGAGAGAAGACACAAGTTGCAGCTTTGGTCACCCATTTAAGCTCCACATACCTCAGATATCCCTCCGTGATCCCATCGTCTTTCATCACACCCTACGACCACGTTATAAGCTTTAAAGACTTCTGACTTGATAGTTGTGTGTCAAATCACGTGAAAGTAACAGATCGAATGCGTAAATTCATCAAGTATCAAATTCAATGGTCTAGAAGTTATGACCGTGAGCGAGAAACGAGTGTAGACACCAAACACGTCAAGTGTAGGTTAGAAAGCACCAAATCAGAACATAAGCCTTGACCCTGTGAGGACGAGACTCGTTCGCACGTTTGATCAAAGAAAATACTGGGGGCAATCGATCGTCCCGATCAATTGCCATGAACTCTAGCTCAGATTGTCCTAAGGAAAAAATACTGGGGGCAATTGTTGGTTCCAACAATTGCCATGTCAGCACTAATTAAAACCCAAAGCTCGAGCACCACCATCCCACCACAGGCACACATAAGCCCTTACCGCCACACACACACTCTCAAGCCCATCATTGGCCTTACCTCCACAAAAACATCAGGCCCGTCATAACCCTGACCTCCATCCAAAATCACAACCCAATCCCAGGTCTGTCACAAATCCTGAACACCGGCAAAAGCCTTCAGCACCACAACAAACACCACAAACTTCCACCAATGACATGTTCATTTTTCAAGAAACAAGTTGCAGATATGGAAGTTTTAGTCAGGAAATGATCATTTCACTTTCCTTTTTCAGCAGAGTCTTTCTCAAGCATTGCCATGTTTGACACATTTTTCAACAGTTTCTTGTTTTGGCAAGCTTCCTACAAATACTAGTTGCATTTTACAACTTTTGCATAACACCTCAACAATGCCAAGTTTGGCACCTTTTCCAACAGTTTCCTGTTTTGAACGAGTATCTTTCATATATTTTAATTGCATACATTGCCATGTTTGGCACTCCAGTAATCATTTTTCATCATTTGCACGAGACCATTATCTTTCTAACTCATTTTTAGTTTGAGACCCAAAATCAGTGCGAGACCCATCATTTTCAAGACTTAGTACGAGACATCTTCATTCAGTGCGCGACCCAGAATCAGTGCGAAATCCAGTTTTTTTCATCCGTTTAGTACGAGACTTCAGTGCGAGACCATGCATCTTCATCAGTGCGATACCATCACTTTCGTCAGTGCGAGGCCCATCATCTTCATCAGTGCGAGACCTATCACCTTCATCAGTGCGAGACCTATCACCTTCATCAGTGCGAGACCGAGCATCATCATCCAGTGCGAGACCAGTACGAGACCTAGTATCATCTTTAGTGCGAGACAAGTACGAGATAGAGCGTGATCTAAGTTGGCGGGGCAGAGGCAATAAGTCCCCATCTTAATGTCAACTTCTCGGGAGAAACAACTAGTGGACAGTGGCAATAAGTCCCCTTGGTAATCTAGAAGTTATCCCAGCACCCCAGTTGGTGGGCAGAGGCAATAAGTCCCCATAGTATACCAGCCAGGAGCATTGGAACGGGTTTCAGTCCCCAGAAGCATCCGAGCATCATCAGCATCATCAGCATCATCAGCAGCATCAGCATCGTCAGCATCATCAGCATCACTAGCATTTCAGCATTCTTGCATTTGCATACCACCCAATTTTCACTTGTTAGGTTGTCAACGCCTTAGAATCGCTTGACATTATCTCAATTTCACATTTTAGGTAGTCAACGCCTTAGAATAGCTTGACATCATATCATCCTCATAGGTAGTCAACGCCTTAGAATAGCTTGACATCATTTCATCCTCATAGGTAGTCGACGCCTTAGAATCGCTTGACATCCCTTCCACTTTACTCATAGGTAGTCAGCGCCTTAGAACAGCTCGACACAACTCGTCGGATTTCAATTGCATGTGGGGTCTTTTAAGATCCAAAATTTTGGGGGTATCACTCAAGCATCAACTAGCCTTCTCATTTCCATTACATAGTCTAGTTGACGGGGGGCAATCAGTTATACCCAAAATTTCAACCCCCCCGGAAGAGAGTCTCTACTAATAGGCTAGTTTGGTCAAGTAGCGAGGGTTCCCAGTTCAATCGGCACATTTCAGAGTACCAGGGACAGCTTAGTCATCTCCAGGGGCACTTTTGTAATTTTTCAAGGCTCCTAAGCCCCCTATAGGCTTTCTCTCTCCTCCAAATAAGGGTCAAATCAATTCAAAATGCTTTGAAATTTTAACCCATGGTATAGGATGACACTCTAAGCATAATGGCGTTGGAATTTTGATTTTTCGAGTTTCCAATAATTTTCTAGCAATTTCTGACTGAATCTGACGGGAAATTCAATTTAAAAATATTCCAACATTTAAAAAATTCGGTTCCACCTCAGAAAATTCATAATCTCCATCCTTGACTTGTGGTTAAAATTTCACAGCAAAATTCCTTTGGGAAGTCTTTTAATTAAAATACCAAAAAATCTTACTTTTACTAGATTTTCTTTATCTTTAAGAAAGTCTATATAAGGGGATAGGTTTTTGGATAAAGGCAGAACCTCATATGCTCAAGAACCCTAGAGAGTCAGAAAACACAGCCTCCTCTCTCTCTCTCTCACGTTTTCCAACACCCGGCCACCCAAATCATATCGAAAATCCCCCGAAATCACCATCTAAACACGTTTTCCAATCCCCAAAGCACCAATAATCATCAAAACCCCACAAAAACATGACCAAAACGTGAAGAACAGCAAGAACAACAACCAACAACCAGAAGCTTGGTTCGAAAACCTTTCGGGTCTGCCATCAACAGAGCACTCGACGAATCCCGGTGTGAAGAATCGTTGTGAATCTGAAGGTAAAACAGGTAGACACTCCACTTCCCTAATTCTCTACGGTATTATCTGTCTTGCCTCAAAATTTGGGCTGAAACTAACCTTTCCACGCTTCTGTGTTGCTATTGTTTAAGCTTTATCCAATAACTTGTTTACTAAGTTACGTGTTTAATTCGAATTCAAATTGAAAACTTCAATCACTAACGTCTTGTACATCTTTCAGGCTACACACCCAAAAATTTGAGCGAAAAACACCTTCGGGAACGGCCTCAACGCCGCCGTCCGAGGGCGGTCTGCACCCACGACGTCATGTCCGGGGTCCCGGACTCCCTGTCCATAAGCCCGGACGCCCACGGACGGCGGCGGGATTTTTAAAAATTCAAAATTTAGGTTTTCTAATAATGTCCGAGCCCACGGACAGCCTGTCCGTGGCCCCGGACTTTGCAATTTTCTGTTTTCCTTTAATTTCGACTCTTCTGTATAATTAGGTGAACTGGGGTCCGTGGTCTCGGACATGGGGTCCGTGGCTACGGACGTAAGCAAAATTCTACCTAATTCTGCCTCCGAAACCCTAGTTTAGATAGCTTTTAATTTCACTTTAATTTTCTGTCAAAAAATGCTAAAAAACATAAAAAAACAGAAGCTCACGCACTTAGGTTAAAACGACTCGTAATAAGCCGTAATTAAACTAAGTAGAGGAAAAACGACTTCTAGGGGTAATGAAAGTAATTTGAACCCTAAATAAGTCGAATATCAAGCCCCCGAACCCGAATTCTCCTTTCCTAATTTAATCTAGGTCAAAATTAGGTGGCGACTCATAATAGGTTCCAGTGAGCTAGCTTAGGTTTTAATAATTATTGTTTTATGACATAGTTATCTTAGGTTATAAGTGGGCCTAAAACCCGACTAGATCCTAATCAACTTAATCCACATAGGATAGGGTTTAAAATCGAGGCTCACAGATTGGCGACTCTGCTGGGGACAAAATTCTTAATTTTAACTTGTTTAATTTTAAGAAAGAGGGCTTAACTCGAAAATGTTTATTTATGGCTTTATTACTTTGTTTGTTTACTCTCGTGCGCACTTTAAATTTTTGCACCCCTGCATCATATGAGAGCGAGGGTCCACACAAACCAGTTTCACCCCAGGACCCATCTAGGGTCCCCTGTCAGGGACTCACACCTTTTAGGTGATGTGAATAAGCGGGGGAAAAGAGGAGGATGTCGTCTAACCACATCCCCTTAATACCTGGGCCTTAGCCCCAAGCGTTTTCCTGGCAGTGTCCTTACCAAGCCCATTGTTTGGTCAGTCAAAGACCCGGCCGTAGACGCACACCTTCAGGTGATGTGAAAAAAGTGGGGAAGCCCAAAAAGAATAGCGTGCAAGCCCTATTCCTTTGTGGTGACCTGGGCCCAAGCCCCAAGCACCTCTCCGGATCGATCCATACCCGGTTGAATTTAAACATCTAGTGAGGACATGTTGAATTTGTGTGAGCCTTGTTTGCTTGTATGATCGGTCCATTACCTAGCCTAGAGGTTTATAGGAACTTCTCCTACATTAACCTAGCCCAACCCGAATTGGCGGCTCTACTTGTTTGCGGCCCAGAGGTCCTGTTTGGTTTAATATGTGAGTCGTTCGGGCTTCAGCCCAAAAGCTTAGACTTAGGTGATTTCTCTTCTGGCCCAATTTGAATTATCCAATTAGTTCTAGGCCCAAAAAAGAAATCCACCTTAACTTGAAATAACCCACATGTTCTGAAAATAAAATCTTTTTCCGCTTAGCAACCATCTTCTCTGGCCCAAAGAAAGTTAGGCCCATTTGTTATTTAGGGACCATTCCAGCCCATGTGCTTTACTCCGGGCCCAAACACATTCCGGCCCAAGGGCTCATTCTAGACTAGGTAGACTTCTTATTCGGGCCCTAGCCCCAAACCCTAGATCTAGGTGTCACCTCTCAGGCCCAATCAAAGCCATCTGTCTAGATTTCAGCCCAAGTGCCAGTCCATAGTCTGAAAGATACTCCAGCCCAAACACCTCATTCTCTGGGCGTCCTGGCCCACTTGCTTTCAGCCTAAGTCTGTTTCGATCTATCTTGTGAAGCGTCATGTTTCAGCCCACTTCTTTTTGTTAGCTAATAATGGACACCTTGGACACAGGTAGACTCAAGTCTTAAGTGCGGTCCAATCGGCATGGAAGCCCAGCTCGCAATTTTGGAACAAAAGCACATGGCCACCATTGAAGCCATGGAGCAGAGGAATAGCGCTGCCATGGACACCGTGGAATCTAACTACGTTGCTGTTATCGAAGAGTTGAAAGCAAAGGCTCTTTCCCTCGAGTCCGAACGTCAAGCTCGAGATGAGTTAGTGGACAGGCTTCTCAACACCCTTTATGACTGCGTTGAAGTTGGCTCCATTAGGGTCCGAGGACCGGAGGAGAATGTCAAAGAAATTGCTACAGAACTCAGGAAAGTGATCAGACAACCAGGAGCAGCAACTTGCATCCAAAGCTGCACCCGTAAGAGAACCAGGCAACATGAGGAAGACAGTGATCGACAGTCAAGAGGACCTGGTTGGAGCGTTGGGACAGTAGAACCATCCCGACGGAGTTCTCGACAGAGAGAGTTTACAGACATCGGCCGAACACCAAGACAAGCACTTGAAGAGCTCCGAGGAAGATATCCGATGCAACCGCTCGCCCTGAAGCCAGGAACTACTCATTTGGGGAAGGATCTTAATCAATTTTGTCACTTTCATCAGCTGCCCGGCCACGACACTGACCACTGCAGAGCCCTACAACACAGAATCCAGGATCTGATTGACCAAGGGCTCCAATTCTAAGAACATGGTGGGGAGCGTAGAGCACGCGTGCCTAGGCATCATCAGAAATGTTGTTTTTTTAGTGTTTTTCTCATTAAATGCATTCCTTTTCTTGATTAGTTGTCTTTCAACTTTTGTAGTAGTTAGTTCCCTTGAATCGTTTTCGGTAGTTTTCCTGAGTTTGTAATTTCCAACATTATTCTTTTTGTTGAATAAAACATAGTTCATTTTTCATAATTTTGGTACAAGCACCATTCATCTATTCGAAAAAACTTTTTTTAAAAAAAGCACTCACGTCTTTCAAGGATCACGAAGTAATCATTTTCTGACTATGCAATGGAACGACTGTCTCTTGTTTCTAAAAATTCGAACATGGCTAACCAAACACCACAACTCACCACATAATATCCAAATAACCCATGAAGCGGTTCCAAATCCACATCCGTTTAAGTGTTGTCATAAACCCCAGGTCAATGCTGGGGGCAATCTGAGTTCAGGATCATCATCTTTAATCTTTCGTTTAAGCGTGTGAACTAGTCTCTGAGTGAAATTCACGAGAGTGTCTTGAGCGGAAAAACCACGAGTGAGTGAACGAGCGTGTCATTTTTACACGACTCCGGTGAGACCACATTCAAAGGTAAAGTAAACGGCATAACTCCGACCGAAGGAGATAATTTGTAAATTTACTCTTAGACCTGCGAAAAGTAACAAAGAGCGGATACACAACTATCAGGAATGACGAAGCACCTAGGTACAACACCACATAGCCAAAAGCTTGTGAACCCTGACATTAAACCCTAGGCACCCCGCTGAGCCTTTCATATATCCCTTTTCGATATTATGAACTCCACAAAATAACCCAGCCAATGATGAATGTCCGACCCGGTGACCAAAGGAAGCAAGGAGTCCGACTCTCAGATAACACTCTCATCAGTCCAAAGAAGCAACGCCGCTGTCAGCATGACAAAGTGATCCGCAAATGGTCCCAGAGTGACACAGGATCCAAAGAGCTCACATCAAAGCAGCTCTCGAAGCCCAAAACCGGGGGAAACAAGAACCCCGAAGGCAAAGTCAAGAAAGGATAAGGAAAAAAAAAGGAAAACCCGAAGCGCCTCGAAGAAGTCCAAATGACAAAAAAGAGAAATGGTGTAAAGGACAACTCTAAGGGTCCAGGTCCAGAAGCTCGAAAACAACGTCAACATGAAGCAGCCAACAACTTCAAGATAATGAAGATAAATCCGAGAGAAGACACAAGTTGCAGCTTTGGTCACCCATTTAAGCTCCACATACCTCAGATATCCCTCCGTGATCCCATCGTCTTTCATCACACCCTACGACCACGTTATAAGCTTTAAAGACTTCTGACTTGATAGTGTGTGTCAAATCACGTGAAAGTAACAGATCGAATGCGTAAATTCATCAAGTATCAAATTCAATGGTCTAGAAGTTATGACCGTGAGCGAGAAACGAGTGTAGACACCAAACACGTCAAGTGTAGGTTAGAAAGCACCAAATCAGAACATAAGCCTTGACCCTGTGAGGACGAGACTCGTTCGCACGTTTGATCAAAGAAAATACTGGGGGCAATCGATCGTCCCGATCAATTGCCATGAACTCTAGCTCAGATTGTCCTAAGGAAAAAATACTGGGGGCAATTGTTGGTTCCAACAATTGCCATGTCAGCACTAATTAAAACCCAAAGCTCGAGCACCACCATCCCACCACAGGCACACATAAGCCCTTACCGCCACACACACACTCTCAAGCCCATCATTGGCCTTACCTCCACAAAAACATCAGGCCCGTCATAACCCTGACCTCCATCCAAAATCACAACCCAATCCCAGGTCTGTCACAAATCCTGAACACCGGCAAAAGCCTTCAGCACCACAACAAACACCACAAACTTCCACCAATGACATGTTCATTTTTCAAGAAACAAGTTGCAGATATGGAAGTTTTAGTCAGGAAATGATCATTTCACTTTCCTTTTTCAGCAGAGTCTTTCTCAAGCATTGCCATGTTTGACACATTTTTCAACAGTTTCTTGTTTTGGCAAGCTTCCTACAAATACTATAGTTGCATTTTACAACTTTTGCATAACACCTCAACAATGCCAAGTTTGGCACCTTTTCCAACAGTTTCCTGTTTTGAACGAGTATCTTTCATATATTTTAATTGCATACATTGCCATGTTTGGCACTCCAGTAATCATTTTTCATCATTTGCACGAGACCATTATCTTTCTAACTCATTTTTAGTTTGAGACCCAAAATCAGTGCGAGACCCATCATTTTCAAGACTTTAGTACGAGACATCTTCATTCAGTGCGCGACCCAGAATCAGTGCGAAATCCAGTTTTTTTCATCCGTTTAGTACGAGACTTCAGTGCGAGACCATGCATCTTCATCAGTGCGATACCATCACTTTCGTCAGTGCGAGGCCCATCATCTTCATCAGTGCGAGACCTATCACCTTCATCAGTGCGAGACCTATCACCTTCATCAGTGCGAGACCGAGCATCATCATCCAGTGCGAGACCAGTACGAGACCTAGTATCATCTTTAGTGCGAGACAAGTACGAGATAGAGCGTGATCTAAGTTGGCGGGGCAGAGGCAATAAGTCCCCATCTTAATGTCAACTTCTCGGGAGAAACAACTAGTGGACAGTGGCAATAAGTCCCCTGGTAATCTAGAAGTTATCCCAGCACCCCAGTTGGTGGGCAGAGGCAATAAGTCCCCTAGTATACCAGCCAGGAGCATTGGAACGGGTTTCAGTCCCCAGAAGCATCCGAGCATCATCAGCATCATCAGCATCAGCATCATCAGCAGCATCAGCATCGTCAGCATCATCAGCATCACTAGCATTTCAGCATTCTTGCATTTGCATACCACCCAATTTTCACTTGTTAGGTTGTCAACGCCTTAGAATCGCTTGACATTATCTCAATTTCACATTTTAGGTAGTCAACGCCTTAGAATAGCTTGACATCATATCATCCTCATAGGTAGTCAACGCCTTAGAATAGCTTGACATCATTTCATCCTCATAGGTAGTCGACGCCTTAGAATCGCTTGACATCCCTTCCACTTTACTCATAGGTAGTCAGCGCCTTAGAACAGCTCGACACAACTCGTCGGATTTCAATTGCATGTGGGGTCTTTTAAGATCCAAAATTTTGGGGGTATCACTCAAGCATCAACTAGCCTTCTCATTTCCATTACATAGTCTAGTTGACGGGGGGCAATCAGTTATACCCAAAATTTCAACCCCCCCGGAAGAGAGTCTCTACTAATAGGCTAGTTTGGTCAAGTAGCGAGGGTTCCCAGTTCAATCGGCACATTTCAGAGTACCAGGGACAGCTTAGTCATCTCCAGGGGCACTTTTGTAATTTTTCAAGGCTCCTAAGCCCCCTATAGGCTTTCTCTCTCCTCCAAATAAGGGTCAAATCAATTCAAAATGCTTTGAAATTTTAACCCATGGTATAGGATGACACTCTAAGCATAATGGCGTTGGAATTTTGATTTTTCGAGTTTCCAATAATTTTCTAGCAATTTCTGACTGAATCTGACGGGAAATTCAATTTAAAAAATATTCCAACATTTAAAAAATTCGGTTCCACCTCAGAAAATTCATAATCTCCATCCTTGACTTGTGGTTAAAATTTCACAGCAAAATTCCTTTGGGAAGTCTTTTAATTAAAATACCAAAAAATCTTACTTTTACTAGATTTTCTTTATCTTTAAGAAAGTCTATATAAGGGGATAGGTTTTTGGATAAAGGCAGAACCTCATATGCTCAAGAACCCTAGAGAGTCAGAAAACACAGCCTCCTCTCTCTCTCTCACGTTTTCCAACACCCGGCCACCCAAATCATACCGAAAATCCCCCGAAATCACCATCTAAACACGTTTTCCAATCCCCAAAGCACCAATAATCATCAAAACCCCACAAAAACATCACCAAAACGTGAAGAACAGCAAGAACAACCAACAACCAGAAGCTTGGTTCGAAAACCTTTCGGGTCTGCCATCAACGGTGCACTCGACGAATCCCGGTGTGAAGAATCATTGTGAATCCGAAGGTAAAACAGGTAGACACTCCACTTCCCTAATTCTCTACGGTATTATCTGTCTTGCCTCAAAATCTGGGCTAAAACTAACCTTTCCACGCTTTGTGTTGCTATTTGTTTAAGCTTCTGTCCAATAACTTGTTTACTAAGTTTCGTGTTTAATTGAATTCAAATTGAAAACATTCAATCACTAACGTCTTGTACATCTTTCAGGCTACACACCCATAAAATTTGAGCGAAAAACACCTTCGGGAACGGCCTCAACGCCGCCGTCCGAGGGCGGTCCGCACCCACGGACGTCATGTCCGGGGTCCCGGACTCCCTGTCCATAAGCCCGGACGCCCAGGACGGCGGCGGGATTTTTAAAAATTCAAAATTTAGGTTTTCTAATAATGTCCGAGCCCACGGACAGCCTGTCCGTGGCCCCGGACTTTGCAATTTTCTGTTTTCCTTTAATTTCGACTCTTCTGTATAATTAGGTGAACTGGGGTCCGTGGTCTCGGACATGGGGTCCGTGGCTACGGACGTAAGCAAAATTCTACCTAATTCTGCCTCCGAAACCCTAGTTTAGATAGCTTTTAATTTCACTTTAATTTTCTGTCAAAAAATGCTAAAAAACATAAAAAACAAAAAAACAGAAGCTCACGCACTTAGGTTAAAACGACTCGTAATAAGCCGTAATTAAACTAAGTAGAGGAAAAAACGACTTCTAGGGGTAATGAAAGTAATTTGAACCCTAAATAAGTCGAATATCAAGCCCCCGAACCCGAATTCTCCTTTCCTAATTTAATCTAGGTCAAAATTAGGTGGCGACTCATAATAGGTTCCAGTGAGCTAGCTTAGGTTTTAATAATTATTGTTTTATGACATAGTTATTAATCTTAGGTTATAAGTGGGCCTAAAACCCGACTAGATCCTAATCAACTTAATCCACATAGGATAGGGTTTAAAATCGAGGCTCACAGATTGGCGACTCTGCTGGGGACAAAATTCTTAATTTTAACTTGTTTAATTTTAAGAATGAGGGCTTAACTCGAAAATGTTTATTTATGGCTTTATATTTTGTTTGTTTACTCTCGTGCGCACTTTAAATTTTTGCACCCCTGCATCATATGAGAGCGAGGGTCCACACAAACCAGTTTCACCCCAGGACCCATCTAGGGTCCCCTGTCAGGGACTCACACCTTTTAGGTGATGTGAATAAGCGGGGGAAAAGAGGAGGATGTCGTCTAACCACATCCCCTTAATACCTGGGCCTTAGCCCCAAGCGTTTTCCTGGCAGTGTCCTTACCAAGCCCATTGTTTGGTCAGTCAAAGACCCGGCCGTAGACGCACACCTTCAGGTGATGTGAAAAAAGTGGGGAAGCCCAAAAAGAATAGCGTGCAAGCCCTATTCCTTTGTGGTGACCTGGGCCCAAGCCCCAAGCACCTCTCCGGATCGATCCATACCCGGTTGAATTTAAACATCTAGTGAGGACATTGAATTTGTGTGAGCCTTGTTTGCTTGTATGATCGGTCCATTACCTAGCCTAGAGGTTTATAGGAACTTCTCCTACATTAACCTAGCCCAACCCGAATTGGCGGCTCTACTTGTTTGCGGCCCAGAGGTCCTGTTTGGTTTAATATGTGAGTCGTTCGGGCTTCAGCCCAAAAGCTTAGACTTAGGTGATTTCTCTTCTGGCCCAATTTGAATTATCCAATTAGTTCTAGGCCCAAAAAAGAAATCCACCTTAACTTGAAATAACCCACATGTTCTGAAAATAAAATCTTTTTCCGCTTAGCAACCATCTTCTCTGGCCCAAAGAAAGTTAGGCCCATTTGTTATTTAGGGACCATTCCAGCCATGTGCTTTACTCCGGGCCCAAACACATTCCGGCCCAAGGGCTCATTCTAGACTAGTAGACTTCTTATTCGGGCCCTAGCCCCAAACCCTAGATCTAGGTGTCACCTCTCAGGCCCAATCAAAGCCATCTGTCTAGATTTCAGCCCAAGTGAATGCCAGTCCATAGTCTGAAAGATACTCCAGCCCAAACACCTCATTCTCTGGGCGTCCTGGCCCACTTGCTTTCAGCCTAAGTCTGTTTCGATCTATCTTGTGAAGCGTCATGTTTCAGCCCACTTCTTTTTGTTAGCTAATAATGGACACCTTGGACACAGGTAGACTCAAGTCTTAAGTGCGGTCCAATCGGCATGGAAGCCCAGCTCGCAATTTTGGAACAAAAGCACATGGCCACCATTGAAGCCATGGAGCAGAGGAATAGCGCTGCCATGGACACCGTGGAATCTAACTACGTTGCTGTTATCGAAGAGTTGAAAGCAAAGGCTCTTTCCCTCGAGTCCGAACGTCAAGCTCGAGATGAGTTAGTGGACAGGCTTCTCAACACCCTTTATGACTGCGTTGAAGTTGGCTCCATTAGGGTCCGAGGACCGGAGGAGAATGTCAAAGAAATTGCTACAGAACTCAGGAAAGTGATCAGACAACCAGGAGCAGCAACTTGCATCCAAAGCTGCACCCGTAAGAGAACCAGGCAACATGAGGAAGACAGTGATCGACAGTCAAGAGGACCTGGTTGGAGCGTTGGGACAGTAGAACCATCCCGACGTTCTCGACAGAGAGAGTTTAAGACATCGGCCGAACACCAAGACAAGCACTTGAAGAGCTCCGAGGAAGATATCCGATGCAACCGCTCGCCTGAAGCCAGGAACTACTCATTTGGGGAAGGATCTTAATCAATTTTGTCACTTTCATCAGCTGCCCGGCCACGACACTGACCACTGCAGAGCCCTACAACACAGAATCCAGGATCTGATTGACCAAGGGCTCCAATTCTAAGAACATGGTGGGGAGCGTAGAGCACGCGTGCCTAGGCATCATCAGAAATGTTGTTTTTTTAGTGTTTTTCTCATTAAATGCATTCCTTTTCTTGATTAGTTGTCTTTCAACTTTTGTAGTAGTTAGTTCCCTTGAATCGTTTTCGATAGTTTTCCTGAGTTTGTAATTTCCAACATTATTCTTTTTGTTGAATAAAACTAGTTCATTTTTCATAATTTTGGTACAAGGCACCATTCATCTATTCGAAAAAACTTTTTTAAAAAAAGAGCACTCACGTCTTTCAAGGATCACGAAGTAATCATTTTCTGACTATGCAATGGAACGACTTGTCTTTGTTTCTAAAAATTCGAACATGGCTAACCAAACACCACAACTCACCACATAATATCCAAATAACCCATGAAGCGGTTCCAAATCCACATCCGTTTAAGTGTTGTCATAAACCCCAGGTCAATGCTGGGGGCAATCTGAGTTCAGGATCATCATCTTTAATCTTTCGTTAAGCGGTGTGAATGTCTCTGAGTGAAATTCACGAGAGTGTCTTGAGCGGAAAAACCACGAGTGAACGAGCGTGTCATTTTTACACGACTCCGGTGAGACCACATTCAAAGGTAAAGTAAACGGCATAACTCCGACCGAAGGAGATAATTTGTAAATTTACTCTTAGACCTGCGAAAAGTAACAAAGAGCGGATACACAACTATCAGGAATGACGAAGCACCTAGGTCACACCACATAGCCAAAAGCTTGTGAACCCTGACATTAAACCCTAGGCACCCCCGAGAGCCTTTCATATATCCTTTTCGATATTATGAACTCCACAAAATAACCCAGCCATGATGAATGTCCGACCCGGTGACCAAAGGAAGCAAGGAGTCCGACTCTCAGATAACACTCTCATCAGTCCAAAGAAGCAAGCCGCTGTCAGCATGACAAAGTGATCCGCAAATGGTCCCAGAGTGACACAGGATCCAAAGAGCTCACATCAAAGCAGCTCTCGAAGCCCAAAACCGGGAAACACAAGAACCCCGAAGGCAAAGTCAAGAAAGGATAAGGAAAAAAAAAAGGAAAACCCGAAGCGCCTCAAAGAAGTCCAAATGACAAAAAAGAGAAATGGGTGTAAAGGACAACTCTAAGGGTCCAGGTCCAGAAGCTCGAAAACAACGTCAACATGAAGCAGCCAGACAACTTCAAGATAATGAGATAAATCAGAGAGAGAAGACACAAGTTGCAGCTTTGGTCACCCATTTAAGCTCCACATACCTCAGATATCCCTCCGTGATCCCATCGTCTTTCATCACACCCTACGACCACGTTATAAGCTTTAAAGACTCTGACTTGATAGTTGTGTGTCAAATCACGTGAAAGTAACAGATCGAATGCGTAAATTCATCAAGTATCAAATTCAATGGTCTAGAAGTTATGACCGTGAGCGAGAAACGAGTGTAGACACCAAACACGTCAAGTGTAGGTTAGAAAGACCAAATCAGAACATAAGCCTTGACCCTGTGAGGACGAGACTCGTTCGCACGTTTGATCAAAGAAAATACTGGGGGCAATCGATCGTCCCGATCAATTGCCATGAACTCTAGCTCAGATTGTCCTAAGGAAAAAATACTGGGGGCAATTGTTGGTTCCAACAATTGCCATGTCAGCACTAATTAAAACCCAAAGCTCGAGCACCACCATCCCACCACAGGCACACATAAGCCCTTACCGCCACACACACACTCTCAAGCCCATCATTGGCCTTACCTCCACAAAACATCAGGCCCGTCATAACCTGACCTCCATCCAAATCACAACCCAATCCCAGGTCTGTCACAAATCCTGAACACCGGCAAAAGCCTTCAGCACACAACAAACACCACAAACTTCCACCAATGACATGTTCATTTTTCAAGAAACAAGTTGCAGATATGGAAGTTTTAGTCAGGAAATGATCATTTCACTTTCCTTTTTTCAGCAGAGTCTTTCTCAAGCATTGCCATGTTTGACACATTTTTCAACAGTTCTTGTTTTGGCAAGCTTCCTACAAATACTAAGTTGCATTTTACAACTTTTGCATAACACCTCAACAATGCCAAGTTTGGCACCTTTTCCAACAGTTTCCTGTTTTGAACGAGTATCTTTCATATATTTTAATTGCATACATTGCCATGTTTGGCACTCCAGTAATCATTTTTCATCATTTGCACGAGACCATTATCTTTCTAACTCATTTTTAGTTTGAGACCCAAAATCAGTGCGAGACCCATCATTTTCAAGACTAGTACGAGACATCTTCATTCAGTGCGCGACCCAGAATCAGTGCGAAATCCAGTTTTTTTCATCCGTTTAGTACGAGACTTCAGTGCGAGACCATGCATCTTCATCAGTGCGATACCATCACTTTCGTCAGTGCGAGGCCCATCATTCATCAGTGCGAGACCTATCACCTTCATCAGTGCGAGACCTATCACCTTCATCAGTGCGAGGAGATCCGAGCATCATCATCCAGTGGAGACCAGTACGAGACCTAGTATCATCTTTAGTGCGAGACAAGTACGAGACAGAGCGTGATCTAAGTTGGCGGGGCAAGAGGCAATAAGTCCCCATCTTAATGTCAACTTCGCGGAGAAAAGAACACTAGTGGACAGTGGCAATAAGTCCCCTTGGTAATCTAGAAGTTATCCCAGCACCCCAGTTGGTGGGCAGAGGAATAAGTCCCCATAGTATACCAGCAGGAGCATTGGAAGGGTTCAGTCCAGAAGCATCAGAGCATCATCAGCATCATCAGCATCATCAGCATCATCAGCAGCATCAGCATCGTCAGCATCATCAGCATCACTAGCATTTCAGCATTCTTGCATTTGCATACCACCCAATTTTCACTTGTTAGGTTGTCAACGCCTTAGAATCGCTTGACATTATCTCAATTTCACATTTTAGGTAGTCAACGCCTTAGAATAGCTTGACATCATATCATCCTCATAGGTAGTCAACGCCTTAGAATAGCTTGACATCATTTCATCCTCATAGGTAGTCGACGCCTTAGAATCGCTTGACATCCCTTCCACTTTACTCATAGGTAGTCAGCGCCTTAGAACAGCTCGACACAACTCGTCGGATTTCAATTGCATGTGGGGTCTTTTAAGATCCAAAATTTTGGGGGTATCACTCAAGCATCAACTAGCCTTCTCATTTCCATTACATAGTCTAGTTGACGGGGGGCAATCAGTTATACCCAAAATTTCAACCCCCCCGGAAGAGAGTCTCTACTAATAGGCTAGTTTGGTCAAGTAGCGAGGGTTCCCAGTTCAATCGGCACATTTCAGAGTACCAGGGACAGCTTAGTCATCTCCAGGGGCACTTTTGTAATTTTTCAAGGCTCCTAAGCCCCCTATAGGCTTTCTCTCTCCTCCAAATAAGGGTCAAATCAATTCAAAATGCTTTGAAATTTTAACCCATGGTATAGGATGACACTCTAAGCATAATGGCGTTGGAATTTTGATTTTTCGAGTTTCCAATAATTTTCTAGCAATTTCTGACTGAATCTGACGGGAAATTCAATTTAAAAATATTCCAACATTTAAAAAATTCGGTTCCACCTCAGAAAATTCATAATCTCCATCCTTGACTGTGGTTAAAATTTCACAGCAAAATTCCTTTGGGAAGTCTTTTAATTAAAATACCAAAAAATCTTACTTTTACTAGATTTCTTTATCTTTAAGAAAGTCTATATAAGGGGATAGGTTTTTGGATAAAGGCAGAACCTCATATGCTCAAGAACCCTAGAGAGTCAGAAAACACAGCCTCCTCTCTCTCTCTCACGTTTTCCAACACCCGGCCACCCAAATCATATCGAAAATCCCCCGAAATCACCATCTAAACACGTTTTCCAATCCCCAAAGCACCAATAATCATCAAAACCCCACAAAAACATGACCAAAACGTGAAGAACAGCAAGAACAACCAACAACCAGAAGCTTGGTTCGAAAACCTTTCGGGTCTGCCATCAACAGAGCACTCGACGAATCCCGGTGTGAAGAATCGTTGTGAATCTGAAGGTAAAACAGGTAGACACTCCACTTCCCTAATTCTCTACGGTATTATCTGTCTTGCCTCAAAATTTGGGCTTAAACTAACCTTTCCACGCTTCTGTGTTGCTATTTGTTTAAGCTTCTATCCAATAACTTGTTTACTAAGTTTCGTGTTTAATTCGAATTCAAATTGAAAACTTTTAATCACTAACGTCTTGTACATCTTTCAGGCTACACACCCAAAAAATTTGAGCGAAAAACACCTTCGGGAACGGTCTCAACGCCGCCGTCCGAGGGCGGTCTGCACCCACGGACGTCATGTCCGGGGTCCCGGACTCCCTGTCCGTAAGCCCGGACGCCCACGGACGGCGGCGAGATTTTTAAAAATTCAAAATTTAGGTTTTCTAATAATGTCCGAGCCCACGGACAGCCTGTCCGTGGCCCGGACTTTGCAATTTTCTGTTTTCCTTTAATTTCGACTCTTCTGTATAATTAGGTGAACTGGGGTCCGTGGTCTGGACATGGGGTCCGTGGCTACGGACGTAAGCAAAATTCGACCTAATTCTGCCTCCGAAACCTAGTTTAGATCTTTTAATTTCACTTTAATTTTCTGTCAAAAAATGCTAAAAAACACAAAAAAAACAGAAGCTCGCACTTAGGTTAAAACGACTCGTAATAATCCGTAATAAACTAAGTAGAGGAAAAACGATTCTAGGGGTAATGAAAGTAATTGAACCCTAAATAAGTCGAATACAAGCCCCCGAACCCGAACTCTCCTTTCCTATTTATCTAGGTTAAAATTAGGTGGCGACTCATAATAGGTTCCAGTGAGCTAGCTTAGGTTTTAATAATTATTGTTTTATGACATAGTTATTAATCTTAGGTTATAAGTGGGCCTAAAACCCGACTAGATCCTAATCAACTTAATCCACATAGGATAGGGTTTAAAATCGAGGCTCACACCTACCCTATGTGGATTAAGTTGATTAGGATCTAATCGGGTTTTAGGTCCACTTATAACCTAAGATTAATAACTATGTCATATAACAATAATTATTAAAACCTAAGCTAGCTCACTGGAACCTATTATGAGTCGCCACCAAATTTTAACCTAGAATAAATCAGGAAAGGTAGAGTTCGGGTTCGGGGGCTTGGTATTCGACTTATTTAGGGTTCAATTACTTTCATTACCCTTCTTAGATCGTTTTTCCTCTACTTGGTTTATTTACGGATTATTACGAGTCGTTTTAACCTAAGCGCGCGAGCTTCTGTTTTTTTTGTGTTTTTTAGCATTTTTTGACAGAAAATTAAAGTGAAATTGAAAGATACCTAAACTAGTGTTTCAGAGGCGGAATTAGGTCGAATTTTGCCTACGTCCGTAGCCACGGACCCCATGTCCAAGACCACGGACCCCAGTTAACCTAATTATACAGAGGAGTCGAAATTAAAGGAAAACAAAAAATCACAAAGTCCGGGGCCACGGACAGGCTGTCCGTGGGCCCGGACATTATTAGAAAACCTACATTTTGAATTTTTTTAAATCCCGCCGCCGTCCGTGGGCGTCCGGGCTTACGGACAGGGAGTTCGGGACCCCGGACATGACGTCCGTGGGTGCGGACCGCCCTCGGACGGCGGCTTTCAGGCTGTTCCCGAAAGTGTTTTGGCTCAAATTTTATGGGTGTGTAGCCTAAAAGATGTACAAGACGTTAGTGATTGAAAGTTTTCAATTTGAATTCGAATTAAGCACGAAACTTAGTAAACAAGTTATTGGGCAGATGCTTAAACAAACAGCAATACAGAAGCGTAGAAGGGTTAGTTTGAGCCCAAATTTTGAGGCAAGACAGATAATACCGTAGAGAATTAGGGAAGTGGAGTTTCTACCTGTTTTACCTTCAGATTCACAACGATTCTTCACACCAGGATTCGTCGAGTGCTCCGTTGATGGCAGACCCGAAAGGTTTTCGAACCAAGCTTCTGGTTGTTGGTTGTTCTTGCTGGTCTTCACGTTTTGGAGGTGGTTTGGTTGATGTTTGATGATTGATGATGTTGTGAGAGTAGAAAAATATGTTTTGGTGTTGATTTTGGTGAGATTTCGGTGTTTGATTGTGGCTTTGGAGTTCAAAAACGTGGAGAGAGAGAGACAACTGCCTTCTTTGAGAGTCTAGGGTTCTGAGGTTATGAGATTCTGATTTATCCAAAACCATCCCCTTATATAGACTTTCTTAAAGATAAAGAAATCAGAAAAGTAAGATTCTTTGGTATTTTAATTAAAGACTTCCCAAAGGAATTTTGTGTGAAATTTTAACCACATGTCAAGGATGGATATTATGAATTTTCTGAGGTGGAACCGAATTATTTATATGTTGGAATATTTTTAAATTGAATTTCCTGTCAGATTCAGTCAGAAATTGCTAGAAAATTATTGGAAACTCGAAAAATCAAAATTCCAACGCCATTATGCTTAGAATGTCGTCCTCTATCATCGGTTAAAATATCAAAGCATTTCAAGCTGATTTGGGCATCCTTTGGAGGAGAGAGAAAGCTTATAGGAGGTCTTAGGAGCCTTTAAAGATTACCAAAACGCCCCTGGAAATGACGAAGCTGCTCCCCATGCCATGGAATGCGCCGATCGAGCCGGAATCCCTCACTACTTGATTAAAATGCCTCTCACAACACCAGAACCCCGTAGACCCTAACACAGGGGGTCAAAATTTTGGGTATAACAATATTGTATACTGTATTGCTCGACATCACTGCGTTTTATTTTACGTGAACGTCTTATGACTGGAAATTTATACATCTAAACTGGAACAAGACTAACTGACCTTTAGGTATTATTGAACCTAACTGATGGTCAACTGTTATAGTCTTAACCCAAGGATTGGTTATTATGTCACTGACAAAAGGGCTAACTTATAAAGAGAGGAATCTTGACTGTTTCGACTTTCTGGTTGCACATCGTGATTGCTACGAGAGACTTCAATGGGGAGTCACTCAAGGGAATCCATCAGCCACATTCGGGGATGGCAGAGGGCACTGCGGTTGGTGCACAGGTTCGACCAGATCGGTCAAAATATTTATCCAGGACCATAAGGTCAGCTGGTAACGGTTCCATTGGAACCCAGGGGACTATCGTCCATTAAATAAGTTATTGAGGGTTGTCTTATCATGACGCCTGAGGTGGAATTGAATTGGTGTAACACCCCTACCATTAATACAATACTTACCGTCCAATCTCCTTACATACCAGATTCACGCAGCGGATATATTCTTACATACATTGGGTGATACATGCCGTTAGTCACCCACGTGACTAACAAGGCCACTACTTCTACTTACAGCATCGGTCTGATGGACCGGAATATCCGAGTACTACACACTTATCATACCTACTCCAATTACCGAATCAAATACTACAACATCCCATTCATTACAATACCTCAAGTTCAATACCATACAATCTACATACCGAGTTACTAAGGTCCTTATACAAGTGTAATACCTCTTCCAAATTCATATACTCTCTAAGAGTCTACTCACTACCCGTTTCTCACAACTCCTTACTTCCAATTACAAGGGTGTGCCGCCGGTCTCTCACCTTGGCCACATCCGCTTCGGGTACCTGCACACTAAAAAAATGTCCCCCGAAGGGGTCAGCTTTCGCCGAGCATGATAACCGCATACCCCGCGTACTAGTGAGGGTACGCCGACCATTTGGTCGTATACATGCGGTTCATTTATTCACACAACATGCATACATGCTTTCATACTCAATACTACATTACTTCCACAAGGCATACATACATACATTTCATCACATACAAGGAATACATATACCATCAAATACTTACTTACCTTGTTCTCAAGTACACATACGCAGTACATACACAACATACAATTCTTGTTAGCTTCATTGGTCCACCCGGGTTAATCGGGTGGAGATTACTCTTTTACTCATTTTCTCCATACATACACATACATACTCATACTCATACTTACTTACGGATCCATACTTACTTACTCTTACTCTTACTCAAGTTAAGTCGTCGGGACCTCCGGCCCTGGGGACTACACCGTCCCACCTCCGGGATTTACTTGACTCACTAATCCGGGATGCTACCCATTTAAGGGATTTGGGCCGCGGACCAGTTTAAGAGTCAGGAATTGCAGCCAACCTCTTGTGACTCCGCATCCTCACGCGTGGCCGAAGCTATATCGGACTTGTACTCATTCCAATTTACTCACTTAAGTTAGGAGTTAGCTAGTTAGGAATTAGCACAAGTCAACATTCAAGCCACAATAATACAATACATTGCTCATATATACATCCATACGAAATACAATACTATACACAAGTACACTACAAGATACAGATACATTTTATCTTCATCCGCATTTTTCATGAATTATACAAACTAGTGTTCAAGACAATAAATATCAAGAACACATAAATCAAGCACAAGTAAGTTGCAATATAGTCCGATTCATGCATTTATCTTATTTAGGTGATCAAATAAGCACACAAATCGGGGTAACCAGATTAGGATACAGGGCATGAAGAAATCATACCTTTCACCGTTGTACTTGTATCCCAACGTTCCTCCTCCGTGTTCACAAATCAAATCCTATGATATACATACAATCGAATGATTAACTATCCACAAGTACTCAACTTGTATTCTTACTATGTTTCCTAACTTATATTTACTAAGTCCTTACCTTTCCTATACTTACATTTTATTTACTTGCTTTTGATTACTCACATTGGTTTGCTTACCTACATATGCATGTACGTATGTATAGGTGGGTATACATACATATATATATATACTAGTTACATTCATCTAGTCTTAGTTTTTTTTTTTTTTTTGTAAGTTATGGGTCGACCGACCCACCGACCGACCCAACCCTGGGTCGGTCCATTCCAGTAAGTTTCGTTCTCTGAAATTTCTCCCGACCGACCCAGAACTATTCCGACCGACCCATACGCTCCTGGGTCGGTCCATTGCCGAGAGTTTCGGGTCTGTGGTCCAAGTTCCGACCGACCCACCGACCGACCCACCTCTGGGTCGGTCGAAGTGCGAAACTTCGACAACAGAAAATTCGAGTCCGACCGACCCACGTCCGACCCACGGCCCCTGGGTCGGTCCATTCCCGAGAGGTTTATTTTCGTTACCTAAGCTCCGACCGACCCACGGTCCGACCCGGCTCTGGGTCGGTCGGTAGCAGAAAGCTGCTACAGACTTTGTTTTTCAATTCTTTTCTTACCCATTCCTTCCCCAATCTTCCTACATGTAATCCCACATGATATAATGCCATTTAGGCTTCCTAAAATACCTTATTTCATCCACCAAATCCATTACTAAATCCATGAGACAATTTACACAATTTCCTTACCTCCTTTCAACACCTACAACAGTTTTTCATCCTCTAATGCTACAGATTTTTCTACAACTCCTACCATTCAATATTTCCTCCACCAATGTTACTCCTAGTATCCCAAATACATTTCCAAGTCATTACATTACCTACACCCAAGTCCAACACTCTTCTTACCAATTCTTGCACACTAATCTTTCCTATCTTCTCCAATGCATGTTGATACATTTTGCTACAGATTTTGCACTTATTACTTCTCATACTACTACTACCATACCATGGTCATTAAACATCTCTACTATCCTCAATACATACCTTGGTTCTCCCATTCACCAAGTCATCCACAAGTGCACATATTCTTACCAAAATTTTGCCATAGTTCATCTACTTTTCTTACTTGGCCACACATACCAATTCTCACCAATTTCATTCCTAATCTAGCCACACCCTTACAAGGGTCCTACCAGCAATCAATACAAATATAAATCCATCCCAATACACCAATACTCCATCAAACATCAATACCAATACTCATACGCAACCATTTGGCTCCAAGGCCTACAATTCACATACTAATGCACAAATACTCAAACTTACTCTCAAATGCTCAAAACTTCATAATCTTCAATACTAATCATTAGTTTGGTTTCTTTTATTCGTTTACCCATTCCATTACTCTAATGCATCAAAATTAACATTAGTAAAGAGCTCTTACCTTGAGCTCTTAATTCCTCTTTCTTCTTCATTCTTTCTTTCTTCTCTTCTTCTCTGCCCAAATCGGCCATATGGGGAATGGAGTTGCCAAACTCCATTCCCACCACCCAAAGCACATAAAACAAGTGCAATTAAACTACTAATCCTTAAATTAATGCTTATTCATTTAAAGTGTTAAAACACAATTTCTAGGGTTTACCTTTTGGGGCTTTTAAGAGGGGTTTTAGCCCTTGGTTCAACAAGGTGAGTCCATCCCCATTGCAAGGTTGATATTATGCTCAAAAGAGAGAGAGAACATGGGGTTTACAATGGGGCAAAAATCGGTTGTGAAGAAGAATGAAGAGAACATGAGTTTTTCATGTAGATTTTTACCTTGTTGGAAAGAGGAGGCTCCAAGCTCCATAATGGTGTGCTTTTCTCTTCAAATGGGGAAAACCCATGGAGATGAAACTCATCCTTTTCGAATTTTGAAAAGAGGGAAATGTAGAGGAGGATGAGGGGAGTTCAAATATGTAATTATTTTTGAGTTTGGAGCTTACATGGAGGTAGAGCATGAGGTTGAAGATGAAGTTGCCATTGGAGGCTTGTGGAGCTCCATGAAATCGCCCAACCAGCGAGAGAGGAGGGAGAAATCGGTGAGAGAAGAAGGAAAGAGAGATGAGTGAATGTGAGAGTGAGGTGAGAGGGAGGGAAATAAAGTAATGTTTACTTTATTGCTTTTTGCTTTTGGCTCTCTTATTTAATTAGCTAGTTACATGTGTGTGTGTGTGAGGGGTTATTTAGCTAGTAAAAACCGGTCCCCTTACAGTATACTAGCTGGAGCGTTTTTCGTCTTTTACAGAAAACGCTCGTTATTTTACCGGGTTTGGGTACTATTCACTAACCGGACCCGTTTTCCGGAATTTTCTCGTTTAATTAATTTTATTGACTATTAAGCTCCCCATAGATGCTTAATAATTATTATTTAATGATTTATAATTTTTACGGGTCTGTTTGACCACTTAAAGTCACGTTTCGGGTTTTCTCGAAGAACGTGCTCTAAAGTTCTATTAGCGTTTTAATACTTTATTTGGATCCGTTTTCTTCGGGGGTTGTTCCCATATATTATTTAGGTCTTATTAAACCTTTAGAATCCATATAATACGCTAACCGAGGTCTCATACCTCCTATGGTTATTTAACGCTTATTTAGCGTTTTTCTGCTTTTAAGCGTTTATTTATTTCTTTTGGATTTATTTTTCCTTACCAATATTACTTAGGTACCATTAGGCCCTTAATTACGTATTAGATTAATTTTAAATCCCTATATTTAAGTTCGGGGTATTTCAATCTACCCCCCTTAAGAACTTTGTCCTCAAAGTTGTTCGAGGTTATGGGATTACTATACTTACTCCTTTATACTTGTCTAGTGCCAAAGTCATACATCCTTCCTCCTTACAACTCCCAATCTATTCCTCAGGGTTCCTACATACCATACCATACCAATGTACAATAATTACTCCAATCCGCATTCCTACCAATCATCCGGTTCCTCATTACACGGTTCATACATACATACCGTGCAAAGCTACTCCCAAAGCAATGCAATACACTTACAATCCCTCAGGCACCAAGGTCGTCTGGACACAGGACTCCTCTATGTTCCGCTGCCTTTGGAATAATACAACATACTACCTTACTATTTCCTTCAATACACACTTTCTAGTAGGTTCTCATTCTCCATACCAAAGAAATTCTTTCACCACTACCAATTAAAATTTTCTAAAACATACAACTCCAAATTCCAATTTCTATTCATTACTTCTATCCTAAGTGTGATTCTTGTGACCACTTAAGGGGAGCTTCAAGAATCATTCGACCCTGATGTGATCAGCATCAGTGTTGAACTATCTTTCCACCCCAATTTGTGTTCGGTTTCCCCTGATCTGATCAGGATCAAGTTCGACTTCCCACGTCAGTTTCAACAAGCAATTAATTCAATTATTTCCATGTTTATCTTTAATTCTCCCTAGTCATTCATACATCTCCAAAGGATGGATTCGATCCATCAATCATCCTCACTCTATTTCCAAAATGCTTTACTCCATGGTTCAATACCTAAGTGCTCATTTCATCAACCTTCACTACTTCCATCCATTACCCTCAATTGTTTCAAATATTTTAATTAGGAATTATCATACTTGTAGAGTTTAATTGTTCTCAATTTACTTCCGATAATTTTACTTACGAATACACTACTCTTTAGAATTCATTCATCTACTATTCTCATTTACTTCATACTACTTCTTCAAGAGTTACAATACTTGTGGAGTTCCGTCCACTACTCATTACTCTTCTTTACTAATACCCTTACACTGGGTTACACGATGGGTATATTCGCCCTATGGTATTTGCACATCTAATGCTTATTTACCATAATTACAATATGGACGAGTACTTATGTCTATTTAACATAGTATCAATCATTAATTTGATTCTCATTTGTGCTATGCACATTATGGTTTATGTGTTTTGTTCACAAAGCTTACATTAAGCGGTTTTCGCTCTACCCCCCTTAAAAGGGATTACGCCCACGTAATCTACCATATGTTATTATTATTAAACATTGGTTACTAAGTTCGGGCACTCTGAAGCGTTTTAGCTTCTTTACGGTTTATTACATAATATACCCTTGTCAAAGGGTCCTAATCGTAACATTGGTTTAGTCGTTACACAAGGATTCCTATATGAGTTTAGTTAACTCATAATTAGTTCGGTTCTAGCCTATTAGGCTTCAAGGCATTAATAGTCCTTCTACTATACTTACTAGGTGTATTATCTCCTAGCTAGGGCCCACTAGCTTCTGCTGCGCGACCCTGATAACTTGGGTTATTCACCCTTCTTGTTATCCTTAATGTGTTATACATAACCTTTTATCCGTCTATTATGGGAATAAGGTTTACTAGACAAATTCGGTACTCTTTTACTGTGTTCGAACTCGATGAGTTTTAGGTTGTAACCAGCTCTCTGGTAATCTACTGCACCTGCTATCCGTGCTCCCACGATTATTTACTAAGTTCCTCCGACTTATTGTCGGGCGAGGTTAAGCCACTATTTAGTTGTAGTGCTTCCTCTGTTGTCAATAGATTCTGGATCATACCAGTTCTTCTGGTTCAGTACAAGTGTCTTTACTTGTATGACCTTGCCTTGATATGCATCGGTCCTAATGACTTTCTTAAGTCTCTTTTCACCCTTTTATTCCAATGGAATTCACACCTTGTGATTGTTAGTGTGTTTCACACTCTTCGTGCTTCTTTGGCCTTAGGCCGCACGGTTTGTTGCTAAGCTTGCTTAACTGGCTTATGCCGTGTTTGTGGTGAAGGAAGGATTTACTACGGTTTACATTCTCCATATCCCTAACCATCTCATTAGATCATTAGCTGAACAAGTGCAATGCCAAAACACTCAGTCATACAGAGTGCAGAGGCGTAAACGCTTGACAGTAAGTCACTTATGTGATAGAAAAGAATATTTCTGCCTGTCTTCCATACTTATACTCCGTGTCGTTATCTAACTACTTCCCCATAGCGGTCGCTTGTTGCGCACCGTATTCTTACTCATTGTACAACATTGTTCTTACTGTTTCTGTTATTGTGATAGTTTTCTCTTTACTCATTGCCATTGTCATTAGCACCATTTCCTTATGGTGTGAGTACACTAGGAGTTTCCCAGTTCATATGTGTGATGATTGTTATTGCATACCGTAATGGTATTATCTTCCCATTGTGGAGATGCCTTATCTCAACTCGGGTTTCATGTGTAGGTTAGCTTACCTCTCATTATTTGCTCATTTACGATACCATTTTACCAAGTGTCTTGGTTGACAAAGGGTGAAGTGATTTATCGGGTTACAAGCTCTCTTGAGCGTTGATCCTTCATGGTGTGCAATGTGCACTCACATTGATTGTTTTGACAATGACTGTCCTCTCTAAGCTGAGCATTGGTTACAGGCTCTAGCTGTGTAGTTTTTCCTTGTATGTACGTCACCGGGACATCCCAAGAATTTCCAGGGTCTTCTGGTCCCGTTCTCCAATTGGAGGGTATTTTATCACTGACAAATGAAGGTTTTTGTTGAGGGGTATGCTTCCGCTCATAAGTCTCGTGACGAGGTTTACCATGTTGGTGTTTATACAGTGGTTCACACATGCTTAGGTGCATGTGAAGTATACTTGCTCCTGTAAGTCGTGATAGTTTGGATATCTCATTTCCTTATTCCATTGCCCCTTGGCAATATCTATTGCGTAGGCTTTATTGTTATAGTAGATGGAAGCCTTTACTAAGGGTTCACATCACCACTGCATTGGTGGTCTTCAGTTAACGAGGGTACCTTCCCTTGGGTTTCTCGTAGTGTCCAAATGTGGTCTAGGCCAATGTTGGCATTATCCTGATTCTTATGCCTCTGTGTTATTAGCTACAGTAGGCATGAAGGGTAATTAAAAGCTTGTCAACTGTATACTAGGCTGGTGCTCTAGTGACAGTGACTCTGAGATGGCCATTACTCCAAGCCACTCAGGATGTTGGGTTTGAACTGATGGTCCAGTTGTTGATTTCTTGTCGTATGAGGTAATATCTCTTGCAAGTCTTGCCACCAAATGGTGTGGTTATGCAACCATCGAGGTTTACCTAACATGGTTGGTTGATGGCTTTTAAGCCGTGTTGCTGCGAGCTATGCTCGTTGCAAGCTGCTTATTTCTGTTTTCACTCCTTGTGTACCCCATTGGTTGGAGGTATTACTGGGCCCCATGGTAAGTCGTGCCATCACGCTTCCGTTCATAGGAGGCCCTTTCTAGCATTCTGATGTTAATCAGTGCCTTTTGGGTAATTTAGGGTATTTCCTATTAAATGAAATCCCTTTTGTGTCCTAACCGAATGCTCATTCTAGCTTTTGTGCCTTTATCATGATGCTTTGTTCATCTGTTGCTAACTCGGACACCCTTCAAGGATTGCTCCTAGGTGTTGTTGTGTCATGCCGTTTCCCCCGGCTAATATTGTGAGGTGTTATTACTATACCGCCCTGTGGTATTGTATTTGAGTATCCCCTTTTTGGGTTATAACGTCTCCCGTTCTTGGGTAGACTGTTTATACTTGTTCCTAGCGTTTGAGACTAGGTTTATTATTCCCTTCAATGATGGATTTTACTTTATGGTAATCTTGTAATTGCTCTTGGGAATCCTGTCCCGTTTGTTGAGCATTGTGGTGTTCACGTTAGGCAATTGCCTTACTGTGTTCAGGCTGGGTATCCCTTCCAGCTGTCATGGGTTGGTTTGACATCTTGAGACATATTCAATGTCTATTCTTACTAGTCTGCGCTCCTCGCGCTTCCTAATTCTTATTCCTTATCTTCAGATGGATTCTCTGAGTTCCTTTGTACTTAATCGTCTGAGGTGTCCAGTTGTCCTGGTTAAAATTTACTTATGGTCCGTAGAACGGAGTTGACTACTTCCCGTGCGTCGTACGCTACATGTATACATACGTGGGGTACCATACTGATACGTTACCACTTACCCGACTACGTGTCAGGCCCGCAAGCTCCTTCGGAGTGCGGTTGTCCCACATCCCATAATTGGGTATACTTGTAGTGTTCGTCACACGCCTAGGTGAAGTATTCTGTTGTCAACTCCTCTTGTATCAATCTATGATACTCACCGAAATTTTGTTGGTTTGGTTTTAAAATCCAAGGTTTTAAAGAAAGTTATGGTTTGAAAGATGGGTTTGGTTTTGAAAACAATGGTTCGGTGCTAAAAGAAATATCTCATGGCATAGCCATGCTTGAGGTCTTGACCAAGTCTAGCGTCCCGCTGACTGGTATGTACTGAGTACCGTGGTCGGGTCGTTAAGCCTTCCCAAGGTTTCATACGTCTGGTTGTTAGGATGTGTGATCCTGTGGTTGTTTCATTACGGTCACCGTACATTACTATGTACTTGTGACATATTATTGTTCCTTTACATATTCGTGTCGTTACTGCACTTGCCGTGGCAAGTGCGTGGTACTGGTGGTTTTTGGGTAATCCTATGTCGATCACGGTACTGTTCCCACTCGTGTGTGTTAGTCGTATTGACTGTTTCCTTGATTCTTATTGATCTATAATTGGTATACTCGATCCTTTAGGTAGTTTCTCGGCGGTCTAGACATGGCTGTCGTAGATCTGGGTACTTCTCCAATCCTTGGAGATTCCCTTTACTTGGTTTAAAGTTGTTCCTTGTGGCTCGTTCCCACACACTTGTGGTGGTTACGGAACCTACCTTGTTTAGGCACTACCCTCGTAGTCCTATTGTGATTGTATCTCATGGTTATGCTTATAGTTGTCTGAGCTATATTGGCCAGATATTGCAATCTTTTGGCGTTGTAGTTTGGAGTTAATTGTCCCTGATTATGTTCTTAGCCAGCTAGCATGCCGTTGGTGGTGCTGCTTGACTATTACTGTTGTCCCGCAGACTTGTGTCTCGGGTTATGTTTATTCTCCTTTTTCCATTTCGTTGTACCGTCAGTGCTTCTTTCCTGCTGCTGGTTGACTAGCCAGGTCTCGCGACTGCTAAGCACGTCGCCCCATGCTGTTGTAAGTTGCAGCCTCCTCGTGGTTGGAGTGCTCGTTCCACCGCCATGGAGTGCGGGTATTGTGGTTTAACCGGGATCCCTTTCCGGGCTTCCAATCCTTGGAATATACTATATGTCGGTTCTTGTTTACAGTGTGATTGCTTCACAACTGCCAGATCGGGTTTCCCCGAGTACGAGAGGACTTTCCTTCTCTCTGGCGTCCTTTCCCCAGTTATACAGTGGGGGTTTGCGGCGGGCGGGACTGGTATTGTAGGTATCCGGTACTCACCGGTAGTTCCTAACTAGCATATCTAATGCTAACACTCAGCCCTTAGCCCTAAGCTTCTAATTCCTAACTCGGCATTCCTAAACTCGGTATTTCCAGTCATCAGAGCGATACTTCGCTCTGATACCACTTTTTGTAACACCCCTACCATTAATACAATACTTACCGTCCAATCTCCTTACATACCAGATTCACGCAGCGGATATATTCTTACATACATTGGGTGATACAATGCCGTTAGTCACCCACGTGACTAACAAGGCCACTACTTCTACTTACAGCATCGGTCTGATGGACCGGAATATCCGAGTACTACACACTTATCATACCTACTCCAATTACCGAATCAAATACTACAACATCCCATTCATTACAATACCTCAAGTTCAATACCATACAATCTACATACCGAGTTACTAAGGTCCTTATACAAGTGTAATACCTCTTCCAAATTCATACATACTCTCTAAGAGTCTACTCACTACCCGTTTCTCACAACTCCTTACTTCCAATTACAAGGGTGTGCCGCCGGTCTCTCACCTTGGCCACATCCGCTTCGGGTACCTGCACACTAAAAAATGTCCCCCGAAGGGGTCAGCTTTCGCCGAGCATGATAACCGCATACCCCGCGTACTAGTGAGGGTACGCCGACCATTTGGTCGTATACATGCGGTTCATTTATTCACACAACATGCATACATGCTTTCATACCATACTACTCATACTACTTCCCAAGGCATACATACATACATTTCATCACATACAAGGAATACATATACCATCAAATACTTACTTACCTTGTTCTCAAGTACACATACGCAGTACATACACAACATACAATTCTTGTTAGCTTCATTGGTCCACCCGGGTTAATCGGGTGGAGATTACTCTTTTACTCATTTACTCCATACATACACATACATACTCATACTCATACTTACTTACGGATCCATACTTACTTACTCTTACTCTTACTCAAGTTAAGTCGTCGGGACCTCCGGCCCTGGGGACTACACCGTCCCACCTCCGGGATTTACTTGACTCACTAATCCGGGATGCTACCCATTTAAGGGATTTGGGCCGCGGACCAGTTTAAGAGTCAGGAATTGCAGCCAACCTCTTGTGACTCCGCATCCTCACGCGTGGCCGAAGCTATATCGGACTTGTACTCATTCCAATTTACTCACTTAAGTTAGGAGTTAGCTAGTTAGGAATTAGCACAAGTCAACATTCAAGCCACAATAATACAATACATTGCTCATATACATCCATACGAAATACAATACTATACACAAGTACACTACAAGATACAGATACACTTTATCTTCATCCACATTTTCATGAATTATACAAACTAGTGTTCAAGACAATAAATATCAAGAACACATAAATCAAGCACAAGTAAGTGCAATATAGTCCGATTCATGCATTTATCTTATTTAGGTGATCAAATAAGCACACAAATCGGGGTAACCAGATTAGGATACAGGGCATGAAGAAATCATACCTTTCACCGTTGTACTTGTATCCCAACGTTCCTCCGGTGTTCACAAATCAAATCCTATGATATACATACAATCGAATGATTAACTATCCACAAGTACTCAACTTGTATTCTTACTATGTTTCCTAACTTATATTTACTAAGTCCTTACCTTTCCTATACTTACATTTTATTTACTTGCTTTTGATTACTCACATTGGTTTGCTTACCTACATATGCATGTACGTATGTATAGGTGGGTATACATACATATATATATATACTAGTTACATTCATCTAGTCTTAGTTTTTTTTTTTTTTTGTAAGTTATGGGTCGACCGACCCACCGACCGACCCAACCCTGGGTCGGTCCATTCCAGTAAGTTTCGTTCTCTGAAATTTCTCCCGACCGACCCAGAACTATTCCGACCGACCCATACGCTCCTGGGTCGGTCCATTGCCGAGAGTTTCGGGTCTGTGGTCCAAGTTCCGACCGACCCACCGACCGACCCACCTCTGGGTCGGTCGAAGTGCGAAACTTCGACAACAGAAAATTCGAGTCCGACCGACCCACGTCCGACCCACGGCCCCTGGGTCGGTCCATTCCCGAGAGGTTTATTTTCGTTACCTAAGCTCCGACCGACCCACGGTCCGACCCGGCTCTGGGTCGGTCGGTAGCAGAAAGCTGCTACAGACTTTGTTTTTCAATTCTTTTCTTACCCATTCCTTCCCCAATCTTCCTACATGTAATCCCACATGATATAATGCCATTTAGGCTTCCTAAAATACCTTATTTCATCCACCAAATCCATTACTAAATCCATGAGACAATTTACACAATTTCCTTACCTCCTTTCAACACCTACAACAGTTTTTCATCCTCTAATGCTACAGATTTTTCTACAACTCCTACCATTCAATATTTCCTCCACCAATGTTACTCCTAGTATCCCAAATACATTTCCAAGTCATTACATTACCTACACCCAAGTCCAACACTCTTCTTACCAATTCTTGCACACTAATCTTTCCTATCTTCTCCAATGCATGTTGATACATTTTGCTACAGATTTTGCACTTATTACTTCTCATACTACTACTACCATACCATGGTCATTAAACATCTCTACTATCCTCAATACATACCTTGGTTCTCCCATTCACCAAGTCATCCACAAGTGCACATATTCTTACCAAAATTTTGCCATAGTTCATCTACTTTTCTTACTTGGCCACACATACCAATTCTCACCAATTTCATTCCTAATCTAGCCACACCCTTACAAGGGTCCTACCAGCAATCAATACAAATATAAATCCATCCCAATACACCAATACTCCATCAAACATCAATACCAATACTCATACGCAACCATTTGGCTCCAAGGCCTACAATTCACATACTAATGCACAAATACTCAAACTTACTCTCAAATGCTCAAAACTTCATAATCTTCAATACTAATACATTAGTTTGGTTTCTTTTATTCGTTTACCCATTCCATTACTCTAATGCATCAAAATTAACATTAGTAAAGAGCTCTTACCTTGAGCTCTTAATTCCTTCTTTCTTCTTCATTTCTCCTTCTTCTCTCTTTCTTGCCCAAATCGGCCATATGGGGAATGGAGTTGCCAAACTCCATTCCCACCACCCAAAGCACATAAAACAAGTGCAATTAAACTACTAATCCTTAAATTAATGCTTATTCATTTAAAGTGTTAAAACACAATTTCTAGGGTTTACCTTTTGGGGCTTTTAAGAGGGGTTTTAGCCCTTGGTTCAACAAGGTGAGTCCATCCCCATTGCAAGGTTGATATTATGCTCAAAAGAGAGAGAGAACATGGGGTGTTACAATGGGGCAAAAATCGGTTGTGAAGAAGAATGAAGAGAACATGAGTTTTTCATGTAGATTTTTACCTTGTTGGAAAGAGGAGGCTCCAAGCTCCATAATGGTGTGCTTTTCTCTTCAAATGGGGAAAACCCATGGAGATGAACTCAACCTTTTCGAATTTTGAAAAGAGGGAAATGTAGAGGAGGATGAGGGGAGTTCAAATATGTAATTATTTTTGAGTTTGGAGCTTACATGGAGGTAGAGCATGAGGTTGAAGATGAAGTTGCCATTGGAGGCTTGTGGAGCTCCATGAAATCGCCCAACCAGCGAGAGGAGGGGAGAAATCGGTGAGAGAGAGAAGGAAAGAGAGAGAGATGAGTGAATGTGAGAGTGAGGTGAGAGGGAGGGAAATAAAGTAATGTTTACTTTATTGCTTTTTGCTTTTGGCTCTCTTATTTAATTAGCTAGTTACATGTGTGTGTGTGTGAGGGGTTATTTAGCTAGTAAAAACCGGTCCCCTTACAGTAGATATAGCTAGCGGTTTTTCGTCTTTTACAGAAAACGCTCGTTATTTTTACCGGGTTTGGGTACTATTCACTAACCGGACCCGTTTTTCCCGGAATTTTCTCGTTTAATTAATTTTATTGACTATTAAGCTCCCCATAGATGCTTAATAATTATTAGTTAATGATTTATAATTTTTACGGGTCTGTTTGACCACTTAAAGTCACGTTTCGGGTTTTCTCGAAGAACGTGCTCTAAAGTTCTATTAGCGTTTTAATACTTTATTTGGATCCGTTTTCTTCGGGGGTTGTTCCCATATATTATTTAGGTCTTATTAAACCTTTAGAATCCATATAATACGCTAACCGAGGTCTCATACCTCCTATGGTTATTTAACGCTTATTTAGCGTTTTTCTGCTTTTAAGCGTTTATTTTTCTTTTGGATTTATTTTTCCTTACCAATATTACTTAGGTACCATTAGGCCCTTAATTACGTATTAGATTAATTTTAAATCCCTATATTTAAGTTCGGGGTATTTCAGAAAAGGTTAAGTGATTGGTTTAAAGGATAAGGGCTAGGTGGCCAACTAACAAGTACAGTTTTAATACGCGTATCTTGTTGGATTATTGATGTGTGATTATTGGTTATTGTTATTGAGTGAGATTATTGGTTATTGCTATGGATTATTGATGATGGTTATTGGTGTTGTGTACTATTGTACATTGGTGTTTACAGGAAAGTGTTATGTGACTGTTTATGTTTACAGTTACTGTTGTTATTGTAAACGGTATTACATGTAAAGAATCAAATATCAAGATGGCTAAAATGACTTAAGGAATCTTGATGATTTAAGACTACATTTAGCATACCATCATTTCGATTGCTGAGCCCTTCAATGGGCCAAACATTCCAGGTTATTGAAGAAGACTCAAGCCGGAGTGCGGGACACGGGGGTAGCTGATGTCGTTTTCAACAAACACCTTTGGTTTTATTTTGTATTGTATTAAGGAGGTTGTTGTATTCAGTTAGTTGCTCATTTAGGTGGATTTGGTTTGTAATAATTAGAGTGCTCAATATCTGTTCATCACAGCGTGAGGAGTTGTATCGTTGGAAAGAGTAAGGATGCCTGGTTACTCACAAGGGTGGGTAACGGCGTGTAACACCAAGGCAGATAGTTTTTTTTCCGCTGCGAATTGTTATTTATTATGCTACGACTTGCGACGTTATTACAGGCTTAGGATTAGGGGTGTTACAGCAATAAACTCAGAAACTATAATTAATTCGTCAACGGCTAAGTCTAACGTATCCTAACCAGTTGCTAGAACTAGCAGCAGACTAATGCTTAATCCGGACACAAATAATCGCATAAAGAACAAGTTTCTATTTGAGGGACGATTAGCCTATAGGCAGGATCATGCTTCTAGTCGTTAATCAGGTTTAATTCATATGTCTTGTTATATCTCAGCTCGCCGTGTTTGATTAGAAAACTACAAATATAGCTTACTAATTAGCTAAAGAATAAAGCGTATGAAGAATTGGAATAACTATTGCAAAATGAACTCGAGAAAAGATTACAAAATAAATATAAAAATCCGGTCTATCCCAATCCGGGGAGCTAAACTAACTACTTAAACATAAACATAAAAATAACAAACATATATGGAAGTGGTGTGGTGTGGTGAAAGTGGTACGTGACGGTGGCGTGAATGTGGTCGTGGTGGACTGGTGGTGAGATGGTAATGGCGGTGGGATGATGGTAATGGTGTTGGTCGACGGTGTGTAGATGGAGAGGGAGTATAAGGCTGGGGTTGCAGAATGTCGAATGGGAATAGAAGGCTGGGGTTATGGATGTGTGGTGGTGTCGATGATGGACGATGGTGGAAGGGTTGGCCGGGAGCAGAGGCCAAAGCCCCGGTGTGAGGCGCAGAGTGAATATTTGGAAGTGAATGTTAGCCTCCTATGTGCCCTAATCTCGTATATGTATGCAGCCACCATATAATATTTTTATCTTCAACAATATACTCACGCGAGTTTCTATCTTCAGCCGCATCAATCATTTGTGGCGTGAATGACATATCTCCACGTACGTGATTGGTATTGCATCAATCATATGCAACCTTTTTCTTTTGAATAAAAAGATGGTGATCGTTATAATGATGTGGTAATGATTGGATTATATAATGATTATTAAATCATTATATAATATCATCTAGACACAACTGAAACCGAGCATTGATTCTTTGTTGTAGCTCTGATTTGCTCCCCGTTAGTTGTGTTGTGAAGCTAACAAAGCAAAGAATGCAATCCTATGACTTTTACCTGCATTTGACACATAAAATGTATCAGTTCACATCATAACATAAATCTAAAGGAAAACATATGATAAGTGAGAAATATGACATGAATTGTTATAGGAATAGGAAGAATTAAAGCTCTAAAAGTATATATATTTCGCACTTATCAAAGTCACACATAGCTTTTGCTTTCCTCAAGCAAATATAGAATATGTTTACTTTTAAGCACCGTAGTATCGAAACTCAGGAATAAACAAGTGCCGAAGGAAAACAAGCAAAATGACAATCAGAAGAATAATTCTGCTCTTTGCTATAGGTTTTCGCAAACAGTGAAAAAGAGTGAAGTTAAAAAGCATGGAGAAGTTAGATTATACAAACTGAAACAGAATAGTTTGGGATCTTCCACCATTTCTTTCCTCTAACCTTTGATGACAAGGGTTGTGAAGTAACACCTTATTCCGTGATACCTTTCAACACCACATACTCATGATCAGAATATGCAAAAATGAATTACACATTTAACTTTTCAAAGTTCCTTTTCCTTAACATACTATTCTGTCATTTGCATATTTAATTCATCCCCTCAGACTTTTCTCTTCACCCATGTAGCGGCTTTGGGCCTTCTATCCCAGATCACAAGACCTTAGGTAGATGGGTGATGAAGCACCCCAAGGACTTAATAACCAAATGAAGAGGCCTGTTTTGGTTTAGAAATTAATTTCAATTCAGATCAGCGGAGTACCTTGCCTTATCCTTTCATACCAAACTTTCTTATCATTCCCAAAATCCTAAACTAGACTAATTCAGTATTCATAATCAGCTTTTCCACCAAATTTCAGTGAAAATAGATTCAGTTTGGATAAAACTATACATACAAACAGCCAAAAGCAGAAAGATTCTTGACGTGGTCAGTACGCTCGATTTCAAAATTTGTGCAAAAAATTTCACCCAAGAATTCAATATTTATAAGCACCCAGAGAAGTGATTCTCTCAAAGCAAGAAGGCAATCAAAATCAAGTGTGGCATTTAAGCATAACTGGCATATTTTCAGGGAAAGGTCTCTACTTCCTCAGACTTAAGAGGAGCAATGTCCTCATTGTTCAAAAATAAAAATCAAGAAAAGACTTTCAAAATATGCCAGACTTATGTAGAATTTCATTCAGGACCATAAGGACTGACTTAAAAATAAACTTTAGGCATAAAAGTCATAATAGGCTGAACATAAACATTAAAAATAAGGAGAAACTGAAACTCCCGAGCTATTGTAGATTGACGAAGGTTCCCTTCCTCACACTTAAGCTCGAACAAGGGGGGTAGCGTTCCTTACACTTGTAACACCCCATCTCAATCAAAATGTGGTTTCACAACTTAACAACATATATATACACGTCACAGCGGAATTCAATACACTCCAGGACCTTTCCATGGTCTGACAGACAGAATATACGAACATTAGTACATACAAATCTTCTTAACCAAATACATTCCTTCTTACAGTCCCCTCACATCCTATACATCTTACTAACTCAAATTGCCATACGAGTGTACATGCACAACACGTAGGCCACACTTAACCCGTAACGCTTGTACCCCATCTTTCTCTCATGACGGCCGCCTCCGGATGTTCACCTGTGTAGTAAAACGCCCCAAAAGGGGTCAGCACAAATGCTGGTACGATCACGGCCCAAGCTAACGTGGCTACGACGACTAATTGTCGATAGCATGGAGGTTGATTAGATGCACAACATAATAGAAGGTGCAATAAACAATCAATCCAAATATGAACAATCAAAGATCAAACATAATGAACGACTTAAATGTGTTCCCTTAATTAGTGAGTCAATTATTTCACTCCTTAAGTTACGTTTCCTCTTAATCTTAGCCATCCTTATCTTACCTAAGTCTATCTTAGTCTTAGAAAACAACCATCCTTTAAAAAGGACTGATGTAGCTTATCTTAGTTTATAATACAAACCATCTTTTAAATAGGAATGGTGCAACTTATCCAACCTTATCTTAATCTTAGAATACAAACCACTCTTTAATAGAAAATGATGTATCTTATCTCATGTTATTTTTGTCGGGTCAAAAGCGACCCTAGCCAATGAGCTATTAAACTCCACTGGTTGAATAAACAACTATCTTATAATTTAGGATTTAGGTGATCCTACCGCACCATCTTAATGCCACCTACCTTGGATATATGTCCATGTAGCTGAGCCAGCAACCGACCCTAGGCAACAAGTCCGTAGACAAGTCCTTAAGCGGAAGTCGGATATGCTCTAGATATTGACCCCTTTTCCTTAGCATGCATGACCGGAGTCAGTCCCGGGTTCCTCAACTCCCCCCTTAAGTTCCAATTGAGTAGAAGTCTCAAGCAATGTTCGTTGGTTAAACCTCTTTAGGTTATTAAACAAACTAATATTAGGGGTGTTCCTTAGTCTACACGATTCCTTACTAAACGTTAGTTAGTAGGTTCTCACGGTAAGTTGTGTTAGTTTTAAAACATCACACAACAATACAATAAACATAATTTGAGTTGCATGCTTTATCTTGTTAGTGAGCACAAAAAAAAAGCACACAAGCCGAGGGAACCTCGTTAGCAAGCAGGTCACAAGAAGAACTGTACCGTGTGGAGGGTGATTTTTCGGTATGAGGGGGTCTATCTAAATATGGTCTGACTGAAAGCCCAGAGCCTAGAAAATGCCATTCTATGGAGGGTAAAACCCCGTTATTCTTGGCATCCCTCAAATACCTACTGAATCGTCCGTCTTCCAGAAAGCATATGGGGAGTGTTAGTGAACAAACCCGCTCTCGATGGGCTCCATGCGGACTTATGCCAAGGGCGGAAATGACTAGCGTCCCACCTAGTTTGACCTAAGATACTAGGAAGGAAGGGAAAGGGGGTTCTAAACCGTTGGTTGACTCTGAAATTGTTGTCTATGGAGGGGCTTATCCGGTCATACTAGAGATTCCGTGTGGGTTAGCATGGGGTTACACCCCTTAGAAGTGGCAACGACCACGACTTCGGATTGGTGCCCGAGGAAACCTCGGTCTCCAATTTTCGGGATTGCCTTTTTCAAAACCTTATTAAGAGATTCATTAAGAGCCAAGGATAGGATTAGGACGGGAAAAAGAGAAAAAGAGTGGATGAGGCAAGCTTTTCTTGCCAAGCTGCGCCAAGAAGAAAATTGGTGAATTCGAATGAGTATAGAATAAGATTTGGGACAAAGTAGGAGGTTGAGTGAATAAGCGAGACTTAGAGTTCAGTTCGCGGGAACCGAAGAAGGTTGAGTGTTTTAAGAGGTATGAAGAACACCTTAGAGTAGGAAAAGGGTGTTTTGATTTGGATGGGGTCGCACCTGTGTCGGTTGCCTACGTACTCAACTCCATGTTGAGATCCAGACCTTACGTTAGTTCACAGACATTTAGGATGGCTGGGCTTTTTGAGGTGATCGATGGTTAGAAGTGGTTATTTGGAGGGGAGATACTCAAGTGCAAAAGGGTATTTGATTGATGGGGTCGCACCTGTGGGTTGCCTATGTACTCAATTCAACTTGAGATTAGACCTTACGTAGTTCACTGTTTTGGGGGATTTGGGAGTTTTGGGGTTTGAAGAATTGGTTTTTGACTTTGGGTTTTGAAGGGGTCAAAGAGGTTTTGTGGTCTTTTTGATGAGGTTTGACAAATTGTCTGGTTCGTTTAGGAGTTGAGGTGTGAGAGTCTGTGAGATGCTCAACCTGTGAGACATTTAGATTTTGAAATGATGAAGTGTGGACGCTCTGGTCTTGAATGTTCGAGACTAGGGCTATCAAATTTAAGAGGTTCGGCTTTTTGAGGAGCTAAGATTTTTGAAGTGCTTAAATTTGATGGGATATTGAGATGTTCGAATCTGTGAACTGCAGAGACATTCGAGTCTGTTGAGCTGTGAGACACTTAGAGATCGAGATCTTGACTTCGAGTTTGAAGTTTAAAGAATTTGAGATTTCTAGAAATTTGAGATTTGATCATGTTTGGAATTATTTGGGATTGAAATGAAGTTGAATTGAATTGGGAATGAAAAGAATTTTGAATGGGATTTGGCTTGAAATTGAATTGATTCTGGATTGGAATTGGATTGAAGTGAATTTGAACTTGAATTTGATTCAGAATTGAAATTGAAGTTGAATTGGATTGAAACAAATGGGATCGAATTGAGGTAATGGCCAATTTGGGCCTTAGAGACGGACCGGGTTGGGGCCTTGAAATGAGGGCCAAGATTTGGACCTTAAAAATGGGCCAGATTTAGGCCTGGGAATTGGGCCGGGTTTGGGCCTTGAAAATAGAGCCGAAATGGGTGTATGAAGAGTATTTATGTTGTCATGTGAAAAAGCTTGATTTCGAAGAATTCATGAGAATATTCTGGTTTCGGAGGTAGAGAGGGAGTGATTTGGAGGGGTGGTTTTGAGAGAGTGTGAGAGGAATTGATTTTGAAGTGTGTTTGATGAGAGAGTGTGAGGGAGGTTAATTTTGGAGGGTGTATTTGATGGTGAGAGTGTAAGAGAGATTGAGTTTGGAGTGTGTGGTGAGAGTATGAGAGAGATTGATGTGAAGTGTGTTTGATGAGAGTGTGAAAGGGATTGATTTTGGAGTGTAATTTGATGAATGAATATAGGGATTGATTTGCAGTGGAATTAGACTCATTGGATTTTTTTGAATTGATTTGGAATTGGATGTGATGATTGATGATTGTGACATTTTATTCTGACTTTAGAGGATGATTTGGAAAATTTTAAAGGAAACAGTATTCCTCACATGGACCGTGTCTAGGACCCGATGCATTGAAGATACCCCAAACCTAGAGCTTTTCTAAAATGGACTAAGAGGGCAACCTGATTGGCTTTCTAGGGCCACCTGTTCCAGCCCGTTTGGCTGGTTATGGACCGAACCTGAATAAAATTATATTTGGACCAAGAGTTACATGGGCCCAAACAGGATCAGTCCGTACACTTACAAAATCATAGGCAAGGAATGATGAGCAAATGATATGTGGAGATGAATTTCCAAGACTATATAAACAAATATACACGCTAACATGGATTTCAAATCTATCCGAATAAAGCAAATATATGTAAGAAAAGAATTCAAAATCTGTCTAAATAATTATATACATATGGACATGGATTTTAAGAGCTTAAGCTATACACGTGTGAAATGAATTTTGGAAGTAGCACGAGAAATGTATATACAAGAACGAATCATCAGAGCTATCTAGGTAGCAAATCAGTATTATTCAAGGGTTGCTAATCAATTGTTAGTCTTATCCTATTTACTATCTTTCAATAGTCAATTAAAGGTTGTAAGCAAGAGAATAATGTAACGGTTATGGGATGAAATCACAAAAATGAATAAGTCACCACACTACAACCGAAAACAAAAACAACAAACGAATTACAAATTGATACAAATACGAGTGAAAAGTTAAATCTAAAGCTGCTATGGGGGGTCGCATCGACGCCGCCTCACTTGAGCTGAGAGGATCAGCAAGGAGTGCACCAACCGTTACACGAGTTTGAAGTGGAGACCCCGGTAGTCCAAGCCAAATTCCAGTTCCTTAGCTAAGCAGGTTTCCAAGGTTTCCATTCCTCGAGCATTATGTACATGTCCTAGAAGAAAGACAAAAACGCACGAGAATAGTTAGTAATGAAATGTAAGAGGATTGGGGTGTGTGCAATGGGATCATACGGCCCCTCTCAATGGGAGGAAAGGGGGCAATCTAATCATCTCCCACACCCCAACCGAGAACACAGAAAAGAGCTTCAAGCTGCCAACGAATGCTATGGATTGTAAAATAAATCAAGCATTGGGGTTGCTACTCAAATTAATTCGTCATCATAGGTTAGACGCAAACCAAAGTGTAGTATCAAAGAGGTGAAGTTGTGAGTCATGTGGGATCATACCTAGAAGGGTTTATATCATTTCCCTCTAAGATGAAAAGTTAATAAGGACCAACCAGCCAATGAGTGATTTGTCTAACAATTATAGCATAGGGCAACTATAACTCTATTCATGTTCATATCTAAGCGCAAGGGACAAATATGCTAGTTTCAAACCAACTTGCCAAACCACCAATCAATGCCAAGGGACAATTAAATATCAAATGATTAAATTATAATAAAAGCTTGAACGATGGAATTTCCAAACCCATGAGATAGTCAGCCCGGAGTGTACCAGCCCAAACTCATTTGATCAAATCCAACCAAACAAGAGGAGACAAGAGAAACCCTGCAAATCCAAACAGAACAACAAAAGAAGAAAGCAAAGTCAGGCAAAGAAAGTCACGAGTCAAAATGGATTCAATGAGCGAAACAGAATGCAATCGAGACTCCCTGTTTGAGACGTGAGAATCGAAACACTAAGCGAACAGAAACAAACATGCACTGCCAGTTCACATGGGGTGAACATCTCCTTCTCGATTGAGAAGATGACGATCATTCTCCACCAGAAGAAATACACAAACTTCACGTAAAGCGAATTGCTTCAGGTGCGGCAAGATCTGCTTCTGTTTCACATTCAGGAAGCATCCCTTGTGAATGGGATAGGAGAATAGTCAACTTCTGAAAGAAGACCACAGAGATCCCAGATTCGTAGCACACTTATGACGAGGCCTGAGAATTCTCAAGTTAGTTTTAGCATCAACCATACATAGATTCATATACTCAGGGGGATTATCGGCTCCCACTCCACCATTCAATCCAAACGACAAGTATTCACTAACTCATCTACAGATGCTCATGAGGAGATTCAAGTTGACAGAAGATCATAACGCAATTTAAACAGGACAGTGTACTCAGTGCCAAAGAGCGAGTGCTGCTGCTTCTTCGATAGTGGTAACGATGACCAGCTTCTTATCAAAAGTTTGCCAGAAACAAAATGTCACAGACAGAGCACATAATAATATATATCGTGGTGAAACTGAAAAGTGAACCGCAAGCAGAAGACATGAATGAAAATACCGCACAGAAAGGGAACCGATAGGTAAGATAACTCCCTTTCATCAGTATCTTAAGCAGCATAAAAATAAAAGAGCTCGGTGTCAACAGAGTATTGCTGAGCAGGCAAGTCGATAGCAAGAGAAGCAAAATAAAACGGACTTGAAATCAGAAACTCTCATTTCGACTTCTTCTCTTTGTTCGTGGACTACGATGTCCATAACAGGCTGACTAATCACCCGAGGGCGCATGACAGAATCACAAGAACGTCGAACAGCCAGCCGCAAGATAAGGAAATAGCAGTAATACACAGGGATGGGGTCGAGACTTATAAGCCGGAGTCAGACACCGATAAAACCAGACTCCCATCCCTTAAAATACCTTCTGGTACAGCTCATTCAATGTCCCAAAGCGTGCAATATTTGAAATACCGAAACGAAACGAAGGGGCTTTCCCATGTGATTTTAGCGTTGTGGAAGAGACAAAAGGGATGAATGTTATCTGGAAAACGGAAAAGGGTTTGTTCTTCTTCTGAGGTTTGGAATTCTAGAAAACGAGGAATAAAGATTCAACCCGGGAAGGATTTTAGTTAGGCTGAGGGTTTTTCCAGTATCTGAGTTCGATCAAGGAAGGAGCGATGATGGTGGACATTGTAGGGTGGTCGATTTGCAGAGAAAGAGGTGACGAAGGGGATGGGTCTGGGTACCGCCAATGAAGAGGAGGAAAGGCACAGAGCAGGCGTGTCGTCTTGTTCGCCGTGAATGAGGAGAATGACGGTCGAACCTGTATGTTTCTGGGTTCGTTGGTTTTTTAGATGGAACAGGGGAGCGAATTGGAAGACGTTGAAGAGAGTTTTTCAGAGAGAAAACATCTGGAGGCGACTATATTCACCACGACGAGAATGAGGGAGACCACTATCTTCGAGAGGAGAGGTGGGGTGAAGTAGATGGGATCGACCGAGGAAGGAGGTCAGGGGGTCGGCTGATGGAGAGGGAAAGGTTTAGGGTTTTTTCTTGGGTGGGCTTTGTGTTGTTTGGGCTTGGTAGGTCCAATAGTAGGGGTTGGAATGGGTTTAAGGGCCTGAGCTGGGCCAGGGTTCAACTAAGTGTGGATTGGGTTTGTAAGATGAAAATAAAAGTGTCTAAATAGAAGTGAACTGAAATGATAATAAAAATACCAATGTTAATAGTAGAATAAAATAAAATATAAGAAAAGGTGTATAGATGAATAAAATAAAAATAAATAAATAGAATATAAACAAAACAAAATAAGATAGTAAAATAAGTGAATAAACAAAAAGGGACGACCTTGAAACTGGACTGTCGATGGAAATTCATTTTCGAAGAATTGTGTTTTTTTTTCTGAAATGTTTTGAAAAAGATTATAAAACGATGGTTTCGTCTTAGCACGCATGTTAATAGGTTTTGAAAAAAGAAAGGCGACGACCCCTCTTATTATTTCGGAATTTGCTTTATGGGGTGAGAATTTTTGGTGTCTACATACCGTTCACCGTAGGTCGTTCGGTTGCTTACTCTCCTCTAGAGTCCAAATTCTCAAACCCAAAAACATTCATTCAAATTTAGGTTGTTAATTACTTTTCCAATAAAGCTAACTCACTTAACTCCCTTAGTCACTAATGATCCCCGTCTAACACCACTTAAGTTCTTGCAAACTTAATCTTAAGTGAATCACTTCTCCTCATACCTTATACTTATTCACCCACTTAGTAGTCATTCCACCCTCCAAGCAAACCCTTAATAACTCTATAACATCAATATCTATCAAACCCCACCATTAGATATCATTTCCTAACCTTAAACAAAGTTTTTGGTCAAAACAGCACCATGTCCGAACTTATGTCCGAGCTTCCGAAGTTCGGACGCAAGCCGAGACTCAAAAGGGTGCAACCAGACGTATGTCCGAACATGTGTCAGAGCTTCCAAAGTTCGGACATAGGTCGAAGAAAAATCACAGGAAAAATTTCAAGTGTCTGAACATCTAAGTCCGGACTGAAGTTCGGACTCTGGTCGAGACTCGAAAATTTTAAACGCAACAAGGCATGTCCGAGCTTCCAAATTCGGACGGAAGTTCGGACGTGCCTGAAAAATCATCTTATATACCGTTAAACACTTATCTCATTTCTTGCCAAAATGCCCAACTCTTCCACAAGTGCCCCCTTATGTCTTAATACCATATAGGCACTTAAGCTCACCTTAAAACATCCTCTAAAACCTCCTTAACCATTTTCTCAATCCTTACAAGAATTCCTAACACTTGTTACTTATCTCCTTATTTTTCCAACATGTAATTTTTGTCTAAAACTCTAACTATCCAAAGTGTTTCTTTCCAATCAATATGACTTCTCCCTAAGCATTATTACATCCCATCTTTGCTTGCTAAACCTTCCAAGGTTATCTTGCATGTCCATGCACAATTCCTTTCTTTTCCTTTTGCTACTCATCAACCTAAACTCATGAACTTATCTATACATTTCTTCCCATCTTCTAAGTACCTTAACCTTGTTCTTAATTACCTTGACCATACTACACCCTCCTTAGACATCTACATCTCTTTTACTCAATTTACTCACCATTCTCATGATCTTACACTCTTATACATTCCTAGTCATTTTCCTTGACATTTGACAACAATCTCGTTCAACCTTCACTTCCATCACCCAAGTCCAATCATTACTATCCAACTATGACCTTATTAATCCACTACTAGCATCTTCACCACTTACACATATATCAAAACTTCTCATTGTTATATTCCCTAGTTCATACCTAAATCATCTTAAAACATTGTACCCATTTCCTCCAAATTTTGCACAAGTCTTACCATTCCCCTTACCATGACTTTGGTGTGTTCAATACACCCATTGAAATACCCCAAATTTAGAGATGGTGTTTAAATGATAAACTAAGATATAAGGAGGCTAAATAATGCCTTAGAAACATTAAGAAACATTTCTAATCAAAGAAATATAAGGAAACACCAAAAAGAGCAGTTTAAGCAAAAACGTGCTCTAAGCTTGGAGAGACATGGGAGAGTACCCAAATATTGTTCTAAGACCTTAGTAATATCCTAATGGTCATTTTAAGTCAATTACCAAAGAAAACCAAGCTTGAAAACTAGTTAAAACACAAAATGTGCTTTAAGAAGTCTTAAAGCACGTTTTTGGAAAATTGTCTTGTAAATGAGTTTTGAATGGCTAAATGTCCATCATTACTCTTTAATTAATATGTGTACTATATAGTATCACATTTGGAGGCCTATATCAATGGGAAATCAAAAATTTCACAACAATGTGCCTTGTTTTTGATGAATAGTGAATTAATTAAGCTAGTTTATAACATAAGTCTATATAAGTAAGACATTTGGTCAACAAAGACTAAACTACCCTCATTCATTAAAGGGGGCCGGTTTTTTTTAAGTGTGACTCACCACACTTATCTAGCTAAGTAAAGAGAAAGCAAAAATAAGTCTTATAAAGCATAAAGTACTATTCACCTTTTAAGATAAATATCACATTTTGCTTACCTCTCTCCTCACTTCTTCATTCTTCCTTGTTTCACACGATTTCTTGCTCTCTTTCTCTTCTCCATTCACGTAGAGCTCACCTCCATGAAAGCTCCATCTTCCCTTGGCCACATCTTGCTCATTTTAGCTCCAAATCCAAAACAAAATACATATTCTTCTTAGTTAGCTCAAGCTCCTCCTTTCTATCTTTTCAAAACTTCAAGAGCTTCATTTTGGTGCCAAGTCAAACCACCATTAGAGGAGGAAATTCAAGTTTGGAGACTCCATTGGCATCTCCATTCTCTTAAGGTAAAGAAAGTGTAAGAAAATCTAGGTTTCCACCATTTTCTTCACATGTCCGAAAATATATACTCATGGGACTCCATGTTTATGCCTTGTTTTAGCTTGTTTCTACTCTTCAAAGGAGAGAGGAGGTCCTTCTTGCTTCACATCCAAGTTTGTCTTGAGAAACCAAGGTAAAACAATCACATTAATACCTTAAAACATATTTTTAAACCTAGGGTTTGTTCCTTAGGGTTAATGTGTTATCTAGTACTCATTGGAGTCATTGGATATTGGTTAGAACATTGGCAAGGAGAATCACATTGGTGACCGAGATTGAACAAAGAAAACCTAAGGAGAAAAGCTTTTAAGCTTGTGAGAAAACAAGGTAAATTACTTACCTTAAGGTATTTTGTTGTTTAAGGAAATGAGATGTGGGTATATGATGAGTTTAGTGTAGAGTTTATATTGGGAAGGTGCTATAAAACCTAGGAGAAACAATGACTATACTTGTGAACTTGTGACTAAGGAGCAAATGAGAAAAGAGATAGTTTAAGAATATAAAGGTGAAGTACAAGAAGCATCTTATTTCAATGGGAGCCTTGTTGAGTGTATTCGCAGGTTGAAGGCAAAAATATGTGGAAATTCAGTGGTTAAGATTATGGTCATTTAAGGGCCTAAGTGCCAAGCATTTTAAGTTTAAGCATTATATGATGATGTGGTGAAGTTTTAGTGTAAATTGGGTGTTAAGGTGTTGTGATGAGAATTTGTGGGGTATTGGTTGTTTGATGGAGAAAAACCATGTGTTAGGAAGTACTATATACTAGAGAACTCATGGCAAAATTTAAAGGAGAGTTTAAGTGTTTATGATATCCTAAGGGAATTTAATGACTAAGGAAGCACTAGGAGTGTTCTATGGGTGTCTTGACGAAAAAGGGTGAAGTTAAGGTGTTTTAATGACTTATGATGACTTAGGTATACACCATGGAAGATTTAGGAATCAAGAGAATGTATTCGAGTGTTTAGGACTTAGGCAAATGTTGATGCACAACTAGGAAGGAAATAATGTGATGATGATGGAAGTTTAGACTTGTTAAGGAACTCTAAGTAAATGTTTAAAAGAGTTTTAGATAGAGAGAGATGCTTGGGAGATGATGTTATAGTGGTGAAGAAAACATTTGGCATAGTGGTTACACTAGGTATGAACCACCACCTAGAAACCTAGAGGAAAGCATTACAAGTGTTAGCATTATTACAAGGAAAATGCATAATGACTAAGATGGATTTTGGTGGATGATTTAAGGTGTTTTAAGGAGGGCTTAAGGTGTATTTGAGGTGCTCAAATGAGGTTATAACATATTAGAATATATGAGGAGAAGTTTGGAGTTGAAAGAGAATTTAGAAACAAGTTTCTAGAGCCGACCGGCCTTAGGACCGGACTTGCAAGGTCGGTCGGGCTCTGTTACACTACCGGAAAATGTTTCTGGAATCGACCGGACTTGGGGACCGGACTTACAAGTCCGGTCGGGCTTGTGTTTTGTGAGGGGAAATGTTTCTGGAATGGACCGGACATGGGACCGGACTTGTCAAGTCCGGTCGGCATGAATTTTGTACGGTTATAAGTCTCTGGAATCGACCGGACATAGGACCGGACTTGTAAGTCCGGTCGGAGTGAATTTTCCAATGGTAAAAGGGTACTGGAATGGACCGGACTTGGCAAGTCCGGTCGGTAAGTCCGGTCGAGCCTAAAAAAAAAAAGAAATTTCAAATTCTAAGAATGGTAATGGGTAATGAGGTATGCCCTTGGTAGGGTAGTAATGATTGGGACCCTAAGAACTTAAGGAATTAAGTTAAGATTAAGTATAAGTTTTAATGTTTAAAGTTAAGTTTGTAAGACTAAGTGATAAAGACTTGAGAGGTTATTGAGTGGAAGTCCTTAGGGACTAAGTGAGTTAAGTGAGGTGCAAATAACTAATGACCTAAAAATGAATGAATGTTTTAGGTTTGTGAGTTGGGACCCCGAAGAAGATTAGTCAAACAACGATCGACGGTGAACGGTACAATCCTTCTTGTGACCTGCTTGCTAACGAGGTGTCCCTCGGCTTGTGTGCTATCTGTTTATTTGCTATGACTAAAACAAGATAAAGCATGCAACCGGTTATATTGTCCTCGTTGTGATTGTGTTATATTTACACTAACCCGCGAGACTTGAGATTGTTACTAACCAAGTTTAGTACTTACTGAGTTAAGAATAAGAGTTAAGTTTGATGGTTGTTGGTTAATGCCCGTTAAGGCTTAGCTAGCACATGGTGTTTAAGATGTCTACTAACTGGAACTTGAGTGAGGAAACCCGGGACCGATCTCCGGTCATGCATGCTAAGGAAAAAGGGGGACGGTATCTGAATCAGATCCGCCCTCCGCTTAAGGACTTGTCTTCGGACTTGTAGCCTAGGGCCGGTTGCCGGCTCAGCTACGCTGGACTCCCGTCCAGAGTAGGTGGCATTAAGATGGTGCGGTGGGATCACCTAAATCCCAGGTTCGAATTAAGCTACAACCAATCCCTTCCAGGAAAGGTTTGTATACTGAGATTAAGATTAAGATTGAGATTAAGATTAAGGTAAGGTAAGGAACTGAGATTAAGGAAATGAGGACTAAGGAGGGGGTTACTAACCCACTTGATAAGGGGACGCTTGAGTCGTTCATTGTTTGTGAACTATATATGTTCATCTGTGGTTATTGTTATTGCACTTCATATTATGCTGGTGTATGTAATCAATTTCCATGCTATCGACAATTAGTCGTCGTAGCCCCGTTAGCTTGGGGGCCATGAGAGGGTGTACCAGCATTCGTGCTGACCCCCTCGGGGGCTATTTTTACACTTGCAGGTAAGAGGCCCATGAGGACGCACTACGAGAGTAGGAGCGGTTAGACTTAGGTTGGGACATTTATTTTGAGTTCGGGTTGCGCCTGTGCACCCGACTACTTATATTAAACTGTTGTAAGTTTTGGGATTTCTTTGAGATACTAGTACTCGGTTGGTTGTGGGATTGTGAATGTTGATGTTTTGAGTTGGATAAGTATTTTGGTTAAGTATTGTAAATGTTGAGCCAGTATATTCTAACGATCAGACCGTGGCAAGGTCCAAGTGTTGTTTATTTCCGCTGCGACGTTTTCGTTTAAGTGTTCAGATTGCGATAACCACGATAGGCTTTGGATGGGGTGTTACAAAAAGTGGTATCAGAGCGTAGTTACGCTCTGATCAAGAAATACCGGACATGAGTGACCACCGGGTTAGGATATAAGCTAAGGAATAAGTATTGCGTTAAGGGTGTGAGAAGTTAGAGTGAGTAGAGTCAGATGACCACTAATAAGTGTGGATTGTCTTTACCGTCTACGGACGTTATAAATTTACTAACCAAACAGTGGTGAATGTGAATCTAATGTAAGTTATGCTTGTTCAGATGGCAGGACGCCCTAGAGGAGGCCGAGGTCGCGGCCGGGGTGAGGATATTCCAGGGATACCTGGAGGGCAGACGATCGCAGAGATCGTAGCTGCCGCCTTAGGGCATATGGGCTATCAGCCTGGTGTGGGTGCACCACCTCCACCGCCACAACCTAGGGAACCAAACTGGGTGAAGAGTCTATCAGACCTTCGACCCGCTCATTTTAAGGGGGAGACCGATCCCGCCAAGCTTGAGGCGTACATCTCCGAGCTGGAGACCGCCTTCGAGACCCTTGATGTCCCTGCTGGGATCAAGGTGCGCTTAGCTGCTTTCTACCTGAAGGGGGCGGCGGGCGATTGGTGGAAGCTGGTGAGGGCCGAGCATGTGGCCAATCCAGAGTTCGGCTGGGAGCAGTACACCGCCTTGCTACGTGCAAAGTACTACCCCGCCCATGTCCAGACGAAGAAGCGCTTGCAGTTAGATGCGCTTAAGCAGTCGGACAAGATGACAGTGGACGAGTATTACTCAGAGTTCACCGCCTTGCTCCGTCTTCTGCCAGGTCTAGGGTATTCTGACCAGATCTTGGTAGACCGCTTCTATGGCGGGCTTAGCCATCGACTCCGCTACGGCATGGGGCCGACGAGTTACACTACCTTGCAGGTAATAAGAATGATTGAAATTTGAGTAAGTGGTGAATAAGATTTAGATTATGAGAAATAAGTGAGACTAACACTATGGGAAAAGCAGGAGTGCTATCATGCCGCTGCTAAGGTTGAGATCACCGTCCAGCTGAGGGACGAGGAGAATGCTAAGAGGAAGAGTGCTGGGAAGAGCTCAGAGAGTCAAGGGCAAGGAGGGTACAAGAAACAGAAGTACCAGCCTCAGGCCCAGAAGAATCAGAACCCGAAAGGGAAGGAGGAAAAGGAGAAGGCTTCGGAAGAGCCATTGAAGCTGACCTATGCTATTGCAGCTACACCACTGCGCTCTAAGGCGCCAAAGGGTGAGAAAAATTGATATTGAATGAGTTAAGAAATAAGTTAGTAACTGATTGAGATATGAGAATTGACGATGTGAATCATCAGGATCTGAGACTGAGAGGGGAGCCGGTGGTGGCTACCAGCGACGCTTCATTTGTAGGTGGTGTCACAAGGACCACCCCGGGCTCGACTGTAAGGGGAATAAGGTGGAGTGCAACTTCTGTGGTGTCTACGGGCATCGAGCTTATGAGTGTTACCGGAATCCTGCTAGCAGAGCCTATAGGCCCGACACCAGGGGCAAGGGCAAGACCGATCAGGGAGCTGGATCTGACGGTCAGAGGAAAGTGCAGCAGCCGGCGGACAAGAACCCACGGGCGACCCAGAAGACGGGGCCCACTCTACACATGGTGGATCGGGACGATGAGCCTGAGCCCTCATCGAGGCCAGGTACCACTATAACCATTTAGTAATAAAACTACCTGCTTACCGCATTATCATGCATGTTTGGTGAAATATATGAATTAAGTAAGAATAAGATGAGATTAGAATTTAAGTAAGACATAACCTACTACCACTTTAGGAAGATTCAACATCTGCTACCCTATACCATCTACATCTAACCCGGAGCACACCGACATCGAAACCACACACTTTCCAACCGAACAATGTCAGGTTATCCGCCCAGGTATGATTTTATTAAGGGGATACCTGACACCCGACGCACAAATAGCCATCATCAGGAGATGCAATCAACTAGGAATGGGACCGGGAGGTTTTTACACACCGGAATACCCAGGGGGAGCAAGGATGAAATTAAAGATGATGAGCTTGGGCAAGGATTGGAATCCGTATGCCAAGAATTACCAAACCACAAGGGAGCAAGATGGAGTCTCACCACCGGGAATACCCGAAGAGTTCCATCCAGTTATTACACAAGTCGTGGAAATCGCTCAGCAGTTGGAAGCTGAACCGATTCCAGACATCCAGCCAGACATTTGCGTTGTAAACTTCTACGAAAAAGATGGGAAACTGGGACTACACCAGGATAAGGACGAGACAACGGAGTCTCTCGAAAGAGGGATACCCGTAGTGTCTTGGTCCATTGGAGATGATGCGGAGTTATTATACGGCGAGCAGAAGCGTGCGGACCGTGCAGATAAGATAATACTTAAGTCAGGTGATGTATTAATTTTGGGAGGAGAATCAAGGATGTTGTACCATGGGATTAAGAGAATCAAGCTGAATACAGCACCGTCAGCAGTAGTCAATGCGACGCATATGAAACCAGGAAGATTAAACCTAACCTTTAGACAATATTAGCCATGTAATGTTAGAATGAGATGAGAAATGAGATGTAAGATTGAAGCACATGTTGTAAACAGGATGGTTATGAATAAAATAACAGTGTTGTTCATATAAATTGTTACGACTCTTGTTATACCATCAATACTCATGGAGCTTCTGAACACAATTAGGTCATGGACTCGGTACGGAAGGTGCACTAAGCATACTCACAGAGGCACAGGCCGACGCTAGCGGTACTATCCTCACCGGCACCTTTCCGATCAATGGAATTGAGGCATCAGTTCTCTTCGACTCAGGGGCCTCATACCTTTGTCTCTGCATCATTTGCGAGCAGGTTGGGGCTAGACGCTGATGAGCTACCCGACTTCACGGTTACGCTCCCGTCTAAGGAGAAGGTTCGTTGCACTCGTTACTACCGAGGAGCCACCATCAGAATTAAGGGGGAAGACTTCCCAGTCAGTTTCATTGAGTTCAGTAAGCTAGGATTTGATGTTATCTTCGGGATGAACTGGTTGGAGCGGCACAAGGGACGTATCCTCTGCGCCGAGCATAGATTGCTGCTCAGGAGTCCGTCTGGGGTAACAATATCATACCGCCAGAGGCCCAGGAGCCTTCGACTAAGATCATCACCGCCATGGCAATGTACAAAGAATTAAGGAGAAAGGAAGAAGTATACCTCTGCTATGTACAGGACATAGAGAGAGACCCTGAGTTCGACCCCGACTTACCGGTAGTGTCGGAGTTCCCCGACTTATTTCCACGGGAACTGCCCGGCATGCCACCCACTCGGGAGGTAGAGTTCACCATTGAGCTGCTACCTGGTACCGGACCGATAGCCAAAGCACCATACCGTATGGCTCCGGCAGAAATGACTGAGTTAAAAGAACAACTGAAAGATTTGTTGGATAAGGATTCATTAGACCAAGTGTGTCACCATGGGGAGCGCCAGTCCTCTTCGTGAAGAAGAAGGATGGTAGTCTCCGCCTCTGCATCGACTACAGAGAGCTGAATGCAGTGACAGTGAAGAATAAGTACCCACTACCCCGCATTGACGATCTGTTCGATCAGTTGAAGGGAGCATCTGTGTTTTCCAAGATTGATCTCAGATCGGGGTATCATCAGATAGCCATTAAGGAGGGAGACATTGAGAAGACGGCATTCCGGACACGATACGGCCACTATGAGTTTACAGTGATGCCGTTCGGTTTGTCGAACGCGCCAGCGAAGTTTATGGATCTGATGAACCGCTTGTTCCGGGAGCAGCTGGACAAGTCGGTGTGGTTTTTATTGATGATATTTGATATATTCAAAGTCTAAGGTTGAGCATGAGGAACATTTGAGAGGGTGTTGGAAATATTAAGGGAGAACCAGCTATATGCTAAGTTCTCCAAGTGTGAGTTTTGGCTTGACCAGGTCTCTTTCCTAGGTCATGTCATCTCAGATGCTGGGATCGCAGTGGATCCAGCAAAGATTGATGCCGTACGTACCTGGCCAAGGCCGAAGACTGTTACCGACATCCGGAGCTTTCTCGGTCTGGCAGGTTACTACAGGAGGTTTGTTAGAGATTTCAGCAAGGTCGCGAAGCCGATGACCAGTCTGATGAAGAAAGATGCACCATTTCTATGGACAGTGACTGTGAGAGATCATTTCAGCGCTTGAAGGACTCACTGACCACTGCACCGGTACTGACCATTCCAGACGGTACAGAGGGCTTTGAGGTTTATTGTGATGCATCCGGCAGAGGGCTGGGTTGCGTGCTCATGCAACATGGCAAGGTGGTGGCATATGCCTCACGCCAGTTGAAGAAACATGAGGAGAACTACCCCACACATGATTTAGAGCTGGGAGCTGTAGTCTTCGCTTTGAAGATATGGCGCCACTACTTATATGGGGTTAGTGTCACGATCTACACCGATCACAAAGTTTGAAATACATATTCACTCAGAAGGAGTTAAATCTTCGACAGAGGAGATGGTTAGAATTTCTGAAAGACTATGACATTGACCTCCAATACAAAGAAGGGAAGGCCAATGTTGTAGCAGATGCCCTGAGCCGTCGAGCACACTCACTCCATTCGCTAGTTTCTTTCTCCAGCTTGGTTGATGAGGTGCGAGAGGCTCAGAGGACTGATGAGTATATGAGAGAGGTCAGACAGAAGCTGACAGATGGTACCTTTGAGAGTCAGAAATACGACTTCAGACTTCATGATGATGATCTGATCAGACTTAAGGGCCGATTATGCATACCACGAGGTAACACGGATCTGAAAGACCGTATACTTAGAGAATCACACTGTTCTTCAGTTTCCATCCATCCGGGAGCCTCTAAAATGTATAAAGACATGAAGAGATACTTCTGGTGGTCGGGATGAAGACAGATGTTACCGAGTTCGTCTTGAGGTGTCTCACATGCCAGAAGGTGAAATTCGAGCACAGACGACCGGGCGGAATGGTACAGTCGATGCCAGTTCCGGAGTGGAAGTTCCATGATATCTCCATGGACTTCGTAGTTGGGCTTCCACCTGCTAGGGGAGGTCTCAACATGATATGGGTGGTGGTGGATCGCCTTACCAAAGTAGCCCGATTCATACCGATGAAGGATACTTGGAAGGTGACCAAATTAGCTGAGTTATTTGAGAAAGAAATCATGAGGCATCACGGCATACCAAAGACCATAGTGTCAGATAGAGATACCAGATTCCTTTCGAGGTACTGGAGAGCTACCAGAGAAGCGTTGGGTACAGAACTCAAACTGAGTACCGCGTTCCATCCTCAGACAGATGGTCAGACTGAGCGTACTATTCAGACACTCGAGGACATGCTGAGAGCATGTGCCTTAGACTTCCAGGGCAGTTGGATTGACAGATTGCATCTGATCGAGTTTTCATACAACAACAGCTATCACGCTTCGATCAAGATGGCACCTTTTCAAGCGTTGTACGGTAGACCATGTCGTACACCGCTCTGCTGGGATGAGTCGAGTGAGACGGTCATTATAGGACCAGAGTACTTAGAACAAGTTAGGCTGAAGTTCAGCAAATCAGGGAGAACATGAAAGCTGCTCAAGATAGGCAGAAGTCGTATGCTGATGTTCGACGACGACCTGGAGTTCGCAGTGGGCGACCGGTATTTCTGCGAGTATCACCGATGAAGGGTGTATTCAGGTTTGGGCAGAAGGGCAAGTTAAGCCCGAAATTTGTTGGTCCTTATGAGATTACGGAGCGGGTGGGCCCGGTTGCTTACAGGTTGAATTTACCTGCTGAGCTGGGTAAAGTGCATGATGTTTTTCATGTTTCACAGCTGAAAAATACATGCACCACCCCTCCCATGTGTTAGAACCTGAGAGGTTGACTTTAGAACCAAATATGAGATCCGTGGAGACTCCTCAGAGAATCTTGGACAGGACTAGGGACACTCGCCACAAGTCAGTGCGACTGGTGAAGGTTCTCTGGTCTAACCAGGATGTCGAAGAGGCCACGTGGGAATTAGAGGATAAGATGAGGGCGAAGTACCCTTCTTTATTTACTGACTAGATCGTCTGTATAGGGTACGGGGCGTACCCCTTTTTAAGGGGGGTAGAGCTTCCTCGCTTTTGAGTTAGGAAACGATCATGTTTGTCGTTTGTTTGGTTGTTTAAGATGTGGATTTGTGTAAGTTGCTACACTTCGGTGTAAGTTTGAGTTATGTATGATACTTATGTATTGTATTTGAGATTGACCTTTGAGTCTTGAGATGTATGAATGTGAATATAAGATGTGGTATTAAGATTAAGAGAATGTGTACCGTGAATGGTTAAACACATGTGTGAACTTTGAGGACAAAGTTCTTTTAAGGGGGGTAGATTGAAATACCCCAAACTTAGATATGGTGTTTAAATGATAAACTAAGATATAAGGAGGCTAAATAATGCCTTAGAAACATTAAGAAACATTTCTAATCAAAGAAAATATAAGGAAACACCAAAAAGAGCAGTTTAAGCAAAAACGTGCTCTAAGCTTGGAGAGACATGGGAGAGTACCCAAATATTGTTCTAAGACCTTAGTAATATCCTAATGGTCATTTTAAGTCAATTACCAAAGAAAACCAAGCTTGAAAACAAGTTAAAACACAAAATGTGCTTTAAGGAGTCTTAAAGCACGTTTTTGAAAAATTGTCTTGTAAATGAGTTTTGAATGGCTAAATGTCCATCATTACTCTTTAATTAATATGTGTACTATATAGTATCACATTTGGAGGTCTATATCAATGGGAAATCAAAAATTTCACAACAATGTGCCTTGTTTTTGATGAATAGTGAATTATTAAGCTAGTTTATAACATAAGTCTATATAAGTGAGACATTTGGTCAACAAAGACTAAACTACCCTCATTCACTAAAGGGGGCCGGTTTTTTAAGTGTGACTCACCACACTTATCTAGCTAAGTAAAGAGAAAGCAAAATAAGTTTATAAAGCATAAAGTACTATTCACCTTTTAAGATAAATATCACATTTTGCTTACCTCTCTCCTCACTTCTTCATTCTTCCTTGTTCACACTTTCTTGCTCTCTTTCTCTTCTCCATTCACGTAAGCTCACCTCCATGAAAGCTCCACTTCTCTTGCACACATCTTGCTCATTTTAGCTCCAAATCCAAAACAAAATACATATTCTTCTTAGTTAGCTCAAGCTCCTCCTTTCTATCTTTTCAAAACTTCAAGAGCTTCATTTTGGTGCCAAGTCAAACCACCATTAGAGGAGGAAATTCAAGTTTGGAGACTCCATTGGCATCTCCATTCTCTTAAGGTAAAGAAAGTGTAAGAAAATCTAGGTTTCCACCATTTTCTTCACATGACCGAAATATATACTCATGGGACTCCATGTTTATGCCTTGTTCTAGCTTGTTTCTACTCTTCAAAGGAGAGAGGAGGTCCTTCTTGCTTCACATCCAAGTTGTCTTGAGAAACCAAGGTAAAACAATCACATTAATACCTTAAAACATATTTTTAAACCTAGGGTTTGTTCCTTAGGGTTAATGTGTTATCTAGTACTCATTGGAGTCATTGGATATTGGTTAGAACATTGGCAAGGAGAATCACATTGGTGACCGAGATTGAACAAAGAAAACCTAAGGAGAAAAGCTTTTAAGCTTGTGAGAAAACAAGGTAAATTACTTACCTTAAGGTGTTTTTTTTTAAGGGAATGAGATGTGGGTATATGATGAGTTTAGTGTAGAGTTTATATTGGGAAGGTGCTATAAAACCTAGGAGAAACAATGACTATCTTGTGAACTTGTGACTAAGGAGCAAATGAGAAAAGAGATAGTTTAAGAATATAAAGGTGAAGTACAAGAAGCATTTTATTTCAATGGGAGCCTTGTTGAGTGTATTCGCAGGTTGAAGGCAATATATGTGGAAATTCAGTGGTTAAGATTATTGTCATTTAAGGGCCTAAGTGCCAAGCATTTTAAGTTTAAGCATTATATGATGATGTGGTGAAGTTTTGTGTAAATTGGGTGTTAAGGTTTGTGATGAGAATTTGTGTGGTATTGGTTGTTTGATGGAGAAAAACCATGTGTTAGGAAGTACTATATACTAGAGAACCCATGGCAAAATTTAAAGGAGAGTTTAAGTGTTTAAGATATCCTAAGGGAATTTAATGACTAAGGAAGTACTAGGAATGTTCTATGGGTTGTCTTGATGAAAAAGGGTGAAGTTAAGGTGTTTTAATGACTTATGATGACTTAGGTATCACCATGGAAGATTTAGGAATCAAGAGAATGTATTCGAGTGTTTAGGACTTAGGCAAATGTTGATGCACAACTAGGAAGGAAATAATGTGATGATGATGGAAGTTTAGACTTGTTAAGGAACTTTAAGTAAATGTTTAAAAGAGTTTTAGATAGAGAGATGCTTGGGAGATGATGTTATAGTGGTGAAGAAAATTTGGCATAGTGGTTACACTAGGTATGAACCACCACCTAGAAACCTAGAGGAAAACATTACAAGTGTTAGCATTATTACAAGGAAAATGCATAATGACTAAGGTGGATCTTGGTGGATGATTTAAGGTATTTTAAGGAGGGCTTAAGGTGTATTTGAGGTGCCCAAATGAGGTTATAACATATTAGAATATGAGGAGAAGTTTGGAGTTGAAAAGAATTTAGAAACAAGTTTTAGAGCCGACCGGCCTTAGGACCGGACTTGCAAGGTCGGTCGGGCTCTGTTACACTACCGGAAAATGTTTCTGGAATCGACCGGACTTGGGGACCGGACTTACAAGTCCGGTCGGGCTTGTGTTTTGTGAGGGAAAATGTTTCTGGAATGGACCGGACATGGGACCGGACTTGTCAAGTCCGGTCGGCATGAATTTTGTACGGTTATAAGTCTCTGGAATCGACCGGACATAGGACCGGACATGTAAGTCCGGTCGGAGTGAATTTTCCAACGGTAAAAGGGTACTGGAATGGACCGGACTTGGCAAGTCCGGTCGGTAAGTCCGGTCGAGCCTAAAAAAAAAAAAAAGAAATTTCAATTCTAAGAATGGTAATGGGTAATGAGGTATGCCCTTGGTAGGGTAGTAATGATTGGGACCCTAAGAACTTAAGGAATTAAGTTAAGATTAAGTATAAGTTTTAATGTTTAAAGTTAAGTTTGTAAGACTAAGTGATAAAGACTTGAGAGGTTATTGAATGGAAGTCCTTAGGGACTAAGTGAGTTAAGTAGGTGCAAATAACTAATAACCTAAAAATGAATGAATGTTTTAGGTTTGTGAGTTGGGACCCCGAAGAAGATTAGTCAAACAACGATCGACGGTGAACGGTACAATCCTTCTTGTGACCTGCTTGCTAACGAGGTGTCCCTCGGCTTGTGTGCTATCTGTTTATTTGCTATGACTAAAACAAGATAAAGCATGCAACCGGTTATATTGTTCTCGTTGTGATTGTGTTATATTTACACTAACCCGCGAGACTTGAGATTGTTACTAACCAAGTTTAGTACTTACTGAGTTAAGAATAAGAGTTAAGTTTGATGGTTGTTGGTTAATGCCCGTTAAGGCTTAGCTAGCACATGGTGTTTAAGATGTCTACTAACTGGAACTTGAGTGAGGAAACCCGGGACCGATCTCCGGTCATGCATGCTAAGGAAAGGGGGACGGTATCTGAATCAGATCCGCCCTCCGCTTAAGGACTTGTCTTCGGACTTGTAGCCTAGGGCCGGTTGCCGGCTCAGCTACGCTGGACTCCCGTCCAGAGTAGGTGGCATTAAGATGGTGCGGTGGGATCACCTAAATCCCAGGTTCGAATTAAGCTACAACCAATCCCTTCCAGGAAAGGTTTGTATACTGAGATTAAGATTAAGATTGAGATTAAGATTAAGGTAAGGTAAGGAACTGAGATTAAGGAAATGAGGACTAAGGAGGGGGTTACTAACCCACTTGATAAGGGAACGCTTGAGTCGTTCATTGTTGTGAACTATATATGTTCATCTGTGGTTATTGTTATTGCACTTCATATTATGTTTGTGTATGTAATCAATTTCCATGCTATCGACAATTAGTCGTCGTAGCCCCGTTAGCTTGGGGGCCATGAGAGGGTGTACCAGCATTCGTGCTGACCCCCTCGGGGGCTATTTTTACACTTGCAGGTAAGAGGCCCATGAGGACGCACTACGAGAGTAGGAGCGGTTAGACTTAGGTGGGACATTTATTTTGAGTTCGGGTTGCGCCTGTGCACCCGACTATATTAAACTGTTGTAAGTTTGGATTTTTGAGATACTAGTACTCGGTTGGTTGTGGGATTGTGAATGTTGATGTTTTGAGTTGGATAAGTATTTGGTTAAGTATTGTAATGTTAAGCCGGTATATTCTAACGATCAGACCGTGGCAAGGTCCAAGTGTTGTTTATTTCCGCTGCGACGTTTTCGATTAAGTGTTCAGATTGCGATAACCACGATAGGCTTTGGATGGGGTGTTACATCTAAACTCTAATTTCCTCATGGACAATCCTAGGTCATATTAATTCACCACCACCACCTTAACACCTTGTTTCCTATTCAAATTTCGCCATAGCTTCTCTAGTATTTTATCATGCCCAAATGCATTGTTTTCCTCATCTAACCAACTCACACACCTCAAGTCCTTTCCCATATTGTTTCCTCACCCAAATCAACTCATTCATAATAAACTCAATATTGTGCAATAATCTTAAATTGCATAGCACTAAGGCTCTTAAATAACATGGCTCTTAGGCCCTTAAATGACTTAAACTTAAACACTGAATTTCCCACATATAAAAGCTTTCAAGCTGCAAATACACCCATCAATCTCGTAGTAGTTATAATGCTCTTAAAATCCATCTTAAACTTATCTTACTAACTCATTCCCATTGGCTCCTTAGTCACAAGTTCACAAGCTTGTTTAAATTCTTTTTCCTAGGTTATATAACCCATTACACAATGTAAGCTCTAAGCCACATTAGTACTTATTTAAATACCATCCCTTAAAACTTAAACCACCCTTAGGTAAGCATTTTACCTTGTTTTCCCAAGCTTATCTTAACTTTCTTCTTAGACCTTCTTCATGGATGAATCTCGGCCACCATTAAATTTCCTTTGCCAATGTTCTAATCAATATTCAATGACTCCAATGAGTATTAAACAACACACTAACCTTAAGGAATAAAACCTAGGTTAAAAATGTGTTTTAAGGTATTAAATTGAATGTTTTACCTTGGAGTCTTAAGGTAGGCTTGGATATGAATCAAGAAGGACCTCCCCTAGCCCTTGCAGAATATAAAATAAGCTATAACAAGGCACAAAAATGAAGCCCCATGAGTGTAATTTTCTGACATGTGAAGAAGTGATGGAAATATGGTTTTTCTTACATATTCTTTACCTTAAGAGAATGGAGAACCAAATGGGCTCTTCAGACTTGATTTTCCTCCATCAATGGAGTTTTACCTTGGCACCGAAATGGAGCTTTGAAGGATTTGAAAAGATAGAAAGCTAGAGCTTGAGCTAACTAAGAATAATATGTGTTTAGTTTTTGATTTGGAGCTAAAATGAGCAAGTTATGGACAAAGCAAGGTGAGGCAACAATGGAGGCTGCTCTTACGTGAATGGAGAAGAGAGGAGGTGAAGAAAACTGTGGGAAGAAGAGAAATGAAGAGAGAGAAGAAGAAAGGTAGGCTAATATAAGATATTTTGCTTTTAAAAGTAAATAGTAACTTTCTTTACTTTCCTCTCATTTTCCTTTAATTGCTTAGTCATGTGGTGACTCCCCACATCAAAAAACTGGCCCCCTTATAATGGAGATATTTATGGTCTTGGTTGACCATCTTATTGACTTATGTTGACTTAAGCTTAATTTGGGCACTATTCACAAATTAGTGCACATATTTGTGAAATTTTTGGTTCCCATTGATTTAGACTTCCTAATGTGATACTAAGTAGTACACATGTTAATTAAAGAGTAACGATGGACATTTAGCCACTCAAAACCCATTTACAAGACAATTTTTCAAAAATGTGCTTTAAGACTTCTTAAAGCACATTTTGTGTTTTAACTTGTTTTCAAGCTTGGGTTTCTTTGGTAATTGGTTTAAAATGACCATTAGGATATTACTAAGATCTTAGCATGATATTTGGGTACTCACCCAAGTCTCTCCAAGCTTAGAGCACATTTTTGCCTTAATTGACCTTAAGGCATTTTCTTGTGTTTTCCTTGGTTTAAATTGTCTACCAATCTTTCTAAGGCATATTTTAGCCTTACTACATCATATATTGATGTTTACTTAACATACTTAGGTTTGAGGTATTTCAATCTACCAACCTTAAAAGAACTTTGTCCCCAAAGTTCCCATGCATCTTATCTTATTGGAATACATGTCTTACCTCATTCCATAGATCATACTTATGTATACTTAAACTCATGGAATCATTAGATTCATCATATGCTTATACTCATATATCACACAACATGCTTAAGCACGTAAAGCACTCAAAATTCTCTTTATTTCTTTTTGATGATTAAAACAATCACATAATTTTCCAACGTATTCTCCCATGTCACCGGTCCATAGACAATGGCTCGTTCGTCCTCGTCACCATGTGCCAGAATACAAAACAACTCTGCTCTCCCCATGTCACCGGTCCGAAGACAAAGGCTCGTGCGTCCTCGACTTCATGGGCGAGACTCAGTAAAAAGGTAATCCTTTTTACGAGGTCAAGTGAGGAATAATTCCACTAATTAAAAATACAATCAAATCCAATTTCATTTTATCCTAAAGCCTCTATCCAAAGCGTGATTTAATTGTCACCACTGGTAGGGAGTTTCAGGAATCATCCAACCCTGATGTGATCAGCATTAGTGTTGAACTATCCTTCCACCCCAATTTGTGTTCGGTTTCCCTTGATCCCTAGAAAATCAAGTTCCACCTCCCACGTCATTTTCAAACATCAAATAATTCACTCATGTCCAATTTTCCATCTTTTAGTGATTCTAGTCGTAATCATTACATCTCCAAGGTGTGGACTCAGTCCATCTACATTCCCAATTCATCTCTTAGTACTTGCCTCAGGACTTAAATTCCTACTAACTTCTATTCCAGTCTCATACCAACTCTCACCATCTCGTACCTCATAGCATTACCATTTCTTAACTCATACTCATATCAATTAATATCTCATAGTGTTATCTTATTCTTATCTCCACATACTTCATATCGACTCATATCTCATATATTCCTTCCTTAAGTCTCCTTAATCCTCTTCCCTTAATTCTCTTAACTTGTACTCACAGGAGTTAACAAGATGGGTACTTAATATGTATGGTATTCACATCTTCTGTGCGAAATAACCATGTTTTATCTCAAAATGTTTATGTAAAACATATTCTCAAATTATTTTGTGCTACGCGCACCGTAGTTTATGTACTAAGTACATAAGCATACGCTAAGCGGTTTTCGCTCTACCCCGCTTAAAATGGATTACGCCCACGTAATCAACACCATATCATTCTTGAACATAGGTTCAAGATGTCTAATTCTCACTAAGCATTCTAGCTTCCATGTCGTTATCTCACTTATAATTCGATTAGAGGGTCATAACTATGATGACTTAGTCTCGCATCGAGGATTCTTACGTTATTATACCATTTCTTGACTTAGTTTGGTCTAATCTCAAAAATACAAAGCATCCGTGCTACTTCTTATATTTGTTCCGTTAGAATGTGGGTGGTACATCATTCCTTTTTTCCGATTCAGCAGGTATGAAACCTCTTTAAGTTACCGATCCGCTAGCTTCCGCTGGCGTCTGAGAGTCTTAGGCTAAACTGCCCTTCTTATCCTTTTCCTAGTATTGTATATCCTTCTGTATCCTTACAGTTTTAGGAATGTTGGTCTCTCCGTGGACACGTGTTATCTTAATATATACACGGCCTTGATGAGTTGTAGCTCATCTATCCAGTCTCCCTAGAGGTCTAATGTTTGTATTCTTAGTGTTTCCTCAAGTATCTAAATCGTTCTTTCCATCTGACCTTTGGTCTGAGGATGATTCTTAATCTGAAACTACTCTTTAGTGCTTATTGCGCTTTACAGTTTAATCTTAATTTCTTAAGACATGTCCAATGTCTGTACTTAACAATCCGTGCTCTTCGCACTTCATAGTCCTTAATTATTTGTTCTCTAGTTCCTTTGTGTCGTTGGTTCAACTGAATTCCTTTTCTTCAACTGTTTGCGGTAATAGCTGCTCTTGTCTGATCTTGCGTCGTTGTCCGTGGTACGGAGTCGACTACTTCCCGTGTTCCTTACACCACTCGTCTACATGCATGGGGTACCTTACTGGTACATTACTACTTACCCGACTAACTCATAAATGAGTCCGTCAGGCCTGCAATCCCTTGTGGGGTGCAGTCGTCCCACATCTCGTTTTAGTAAACTCGTAGTGTCCGTCACACGTTTAGCTATTGCTAATTATGAAGTATTCTGTTGTCGATCTCCTCTTTCATCGTTCTATAATAACACTTATTGTTCTTCTTGAAGTTAATCAAGGGAAATCCATTTACTGTGTTCTTGGGTATGGTATGCTCTAGCTTCTTTCTGTATTCTGTATTGACTCAATTTCTTAGTAGCTTAGGTCTCTTTCCATAGAGCCTCTTATCTTGTTTCTCATATTTGCTCTACTAGGAATGTACTTCCAGTTCCTTAAGGAATGGGTAGTGTGCTTCTTGTGAAATCTTACCTCACCAGGTCTAGACTACTGGCATTAATGCACAGTTCGTCTACCATCTTATGTCCTTACTTATATCGTTCTTAGCTCATAGATCTAATTGCCTCAGTGTCAATATTTGACAGCTCACACATAACGGTCGCTTTACCGCGCACCATGACTTAATCCCCTTATATAAATATTGTTCTCACGACATCTGCTACCGTGGTAGTTTGCCTTATTCTACTGCCCATTGATGGTGCAGTTACTCTATCGTTTCTGTTAATATCTTATCTTATACTCAATCCCTTCTTGGTGTAACCACACTAGGGTTCTCTAATTTTGGTGTATGGCGGTCACCGTACCATGTTGTAAAATAGTTATCTCTTAATATGAAGGTGTTTTGCTTCAATTTTGGTTTCATATGTAGGTCAGTATCTCTCCCGTTCTTCAATCCCTTATGATGTCATTTACCATGTAATTCAACCGGTTACTGTATAAGTCATCTGTTTAATCACAAGCTCTACTGAGTGTTGGTCATTTGACGTGCCATTCTGTGCACTCACCATGTTTTTCTCTAACGATTACTGACTCTTACATCCTGGGTGTTGGATATGAGGTCTATCTCTGTAGCCTTCCTTATTACTCAAGTGCATCTGGTATGTTTAAAGGTAGTCTCAAGGTTTACATTTTCCATTCTCCAATAAAAGCGTATTGCATCTCTAATAAGTGAAAGCCCTTTTTGAGGGGTTCGTTCCCACTCATGGCCTCACAACAAGGAGAGGTATCCCCACCCTAAAAGGCATGGTTCGTTCTCCACCCTTGCCAATGTACTATCTCATTATTCTCATTGGTTGTCTTTCCTGGCAATATTTTCCACAATCTATGTTATAGGTTTTATAATAGTTCATATCTACGAATTGTAGTTCCTTCATGGCTTAAATAAGCTTTCTTACAACTTACTGCACCTCGGCTCTGATGTGGTTAACATCGTTGGCTCGTAGGCCCTTAGTGCTTAATGCCTCATTTCCTTACTTGTACTCTTACTCATCTGTAGGTCATCCTTATCGGTTTTTGTTTCCTTGAACACTATCCACCGTTAGGTTACATATTATCGGGTATCATGGTAAGTTGCTACACCCTGCTTCCTGCTATGGAAGTTTATTCAGGTGATTTGAGGTTACTTAGTGTCCTCGAAAATACTGTCATTTTTGCTAGACTTATGTCTTTTAGCAATCAAGGTTAGGTTCGTATTAGGCATTTGCCTTACGGTGTCCAAGTTGGATATCCTCCTGTCATCTTATACTTCCATCTCAACGCTTCGTTCAACTTCCGTTGACTACGCCACCCATTGATGATCAATCATACTTGGGTGTTAATGAGTTAGACAAATAGTAATAACTGTCATTCATCAGTTCGTTCGGCTCGACTATGCCCGCTTTGTGAGGGTAGTCCTCTAAGCTCTCCTTTTCCTGGGTTGTACGTCTTTAATCCTTAGTAGGTTATAGCTTACGCTCATTCCTTTCATCCTTGTTTCCGGGGTTTACTAACATCTTCATTGAAGAATGCTTATTACCGATATTCTTAGTGATCAATCTGGGAGTCTTATCCCATTCTTGTTGAGAGTCGTTGTGTCAACGGTCTCCATGGTATTCCGTAATGTATTCCTTGTACGTTATCACTTACGTAGTGTTTTGCTCGCACTGTTGAGTGATCTCTTATGTTTTCCTCTCGGGGTTTGGGATTGGTGTTCTCACCGCACTGTCGGTTGTTGTTGTAGTAGGTTGTACCGTTGCTAATATTTATATCGTTTAGTATTCTGTCCAAGTTCAGCTCCCTGCTGACGGGTGTATCCACTCATCTTATCGTGGTTAGGCCGTCAGGCCCTTCCAAGGTCTCATTTTCCCGTTCATATAGATTTACAATCCGGTATTAGTGTGTACTACAACTGTAGCGTTCTATTATCTCGCCATGGTGGCTTTCCGTGTAGCTTAACCGTGGTAGCACTTGCTATGGCAAGTGCGCCATGCAAGATGGGTTACCGGTGCTTTACGCATCAGTAATGGTACTTCCTCCTAATATTTTATATCTTTGGTAGTCCTCGGGACTCCTTCGACGTTCTCTTACTTAGGATAACTAGCCATCCGGCAGTTTCCTGGTTGTTTTGACAGTACTGTCACTTATCCGGGCATTCCCCTTTCTGAGGGAACCCCTTGTTATTTTCTTTTGTCTTAATCCTCGCTCCCGTTTCCACACATTATGTCGGGGTTTCTAAGTAATGATTCTGCTTTAGGCACTACATCGTAGTCCTATTCCGGTATACAGTTGTACGCGTTTTTTTTGTCGTATGCGCTATGTCAGCCAGGTTTGTAACCTTCCTAATTGTATGGGGTTTGGAGTTCCCGTTCCTAACTGGACTTTCCAGTAATCTCAACTCTTATGCTTTGTACTATCCCACTGTTATGCTCATTCGGACCACTGTCCGGTACTCATGTTGCTTATCTTTTCTTTTCCATTGCACTCGTGGTGCTTTTCTTATCATTAGTATTGCTGTGTAACTCGACTGCGTAGCATGTCGACCCATGTTGCCGGTAATTTCCGTTCTCTTATTGGTAGGATTCCATTGGTAGCGCCTATCTCCACGTTGCACTCCAATTAAAAGGTTCAAGTTTCCGTGAACTGTTGTTCAACAAGATGTGTTTTTCGTATTGCTTACTGTTAGCTAACTACCAGATCGGGTTTCCCCGAGTAAGAGAAGGCTTTCTTCTCTCTGCCGTTTGTTCCCCATAATTTATGCAAGGGATGTGGAGGGCGGGTCTAGGTACTATGGATATCCGGTAAACACCGGGCGGCCACGGTCTGACAGACAGAATATACCGAACATTAGTACATACAAATCTTAACCAAATACATATCCTTCTTACAGCCCCCTCACATCCTATACATCTTACTAACTCAAATTGCCATACGAGTGTACATGCACAACATGTAGGCCACACTTAACCCGTAACGCTTGTACCCCATCTTACTCTCGTGACGGCCGCCTCCTGATGTTCACCTGTGTAGTAAAAACAGCCCCCAAAGGGGGTCAGCACGAATGCTGGTACGATCCTCTCATGGCCCCCACGCTAACGTGGTTACGACGACTAATTGTCGATAGCATGGAGGTTGATTAGATGCACAACATAATAGAAGGTGCAATAAACAATCAATCCAAATATGAACAATCAAAGTTCAAACACAATGAACGACTTAAATGTGTTCCCTTAATTAGTGAGTCAATTATTTCACTCCTTAAGTTACCTTTCCTCTTAATCTTAGTCCATCCTTATCTTACCTCAATCTTCGTCTTATCTTAGTCTTAGAAAACAACCATCCTTTAAAAAGGAATGGATGTAGCTTATCTCAGTCTTATAATACAAACCATCCTTTAAATAGGAATGGTTGCAACTTATCTCAACCTTATCTTAATCTTAGAATACAAACCACTCTTTAAATAGAAATGATTATATCTTATCTCAATGTTTATTTTTGTCGGGTCAAAAGCGACCCTAGCCAATAAGCTATTAACTCCACTAGTTAAATAAACAACTTATCTTATAATTTAGGATTTAGGTGATCCTACCACACCATCTTAATGCAACCTACCTTGGACTGTATGTCCAATGTAGCTGAGCCGGCAACTGACCCTAGGCAACAAGTCCGTAGACAAGTCCTTAAGCGGAAGTCGGATCTGCTATAGATACCGACCCCCTTTTCCTTAGCATGCATGACCGGAGTCAGTCCCGGGTTCTTCACTCCCCCCTTAAGTTCCAGTTAGTAGAAGTCTCAAGACAATGTTCGTTGGTTAAACCTCTTTCGGTTATTAACAAACTAATATTTGGGAGTGTTCCTTAGTCTCACACGATTCCTTACTAAACGTTAGTTAGTAGGTTCTCACGGTAAGTTGTGTTAGTTTTCAAACATCACACAACAATACAATAAACATAATGTTCCGGTTGCATGCTTTATCTTGTTTAGTGAGCACACAAAAACAAATAGCACACAAGCCGAGGGACACCTCGTTAGCAAGCAGGTCACAAGAAGAACTGTACTGTTCACCGTTGGTCGTTCGGTTGCTTACTCTCCTCTGGAGTCCAAATTCTCAAACCCTAAAACATTTATTCAATTTTAGGTTGTTAATTACTTTTCCAATAAAGCTAACTCACTTAACTCCCTTAGTCACTAATGATCCCCGTCTAACACCACTTAAGTTCTTGCAAACTTAATCTTAAGTGAATCACTTCTCCTCATACCTTATACTTATTCACCCACTTAGTAGTCATTCCACCCTCCAAGCATGCCCTTAATAACTCTATAACATCAATATCTATCAATCCCCACCATTAGATATCATTTCCTAACCATAAACAAAGTTTATGGTCAAAACAGCACCATGTCCGAACTTGTGTCCGAGCTTCCGAAGTTCGGACGCAAGCCGAGACTCAAAAGGGTGCAACCAGACGTATGTCCGAACATGTGTCCGAGCTTCCAAAGTTAGGACATAGGTCGAAGAAAAATCACAGGAAAAATTTCAAGTGTCTGAACATCTAAGTCCGGACTGAAGTTCGGACTCTGATCGAGACTCAGAAATTTTAAACGCAACAGGGCATGTCCGAGCTTCCAAATTCGGACGGAAGTTCGGACGTGCCAGAAAACTCATCTTATATACCCTTAAACACTTATCTCATTTCTTGCCAAAATGCCCAACTCTTCCACTAGTGTCCCCTTATGTCTTAATACCATATAGGCACTTAAGCTCACCTTAGACCATCCTCTAAAACCTCCTTAACCATTTTCTCAATCCTTACTAGAATTCCTAACACTTGTTACTTATCTTCTTATTTTTCCAACATGTAATTTTTGTCTAAAACTCTAACTATCCAAAGTGTTTCCTTTCCAATCAATATGACTTCTCCCTAAGCATTATTACATCCCATCTTTGGTTGCTAAACCTTCCAAGGTTATCTTGCATGTCCATGCACAATTCCTTTCTTTTCCTTTTGCTACTCATCAACCTAAACTCATGAACTTATCTAAACATTTCTTCCCATCTTCTTAGTACCTTAACCTTGTTCTTCTTTACCTTGACCATACTACACCCTCCTTAGACATCTACATCTCTTTTACTCAATTTCACCATTCTCATGATCTTACACTCTTATACATTCCTAGTCATTTTCCTTGACATTTGACAACAATCTCGTTCAACCTTCACTTCCATCACCCAAGTCCAATCATTACCATCCAACTATGACCTTATTAATCCACTACTAGCATCTTCACCACTTACACAGATATCAAAACTTCTCATTGTTATATTCCCTAGTTCATACCTAAATCATCTTAAAACATTGTACCCTTTTCCTCCAAATTTTGCACAAGTCTTACCATTCCCCTTACCATGACTTTGGTGTGTTCAATACACCCATCTAAACTCTAATTTCCTCATGGACAATCCTAGGTCATATTAATTCACCACCACCACCTTAACACCTTGTTTCCTATTCAAATTTTGTCATAGCTTCTCTAGTATTTTATCATGCCCGAATGCATTGTTTTCCTCATCTAACCAACTCACACACCTCAAGTCCTTTCTCATCTTGTTTCCTCACCCAAATCAACTCATTCATAATAAACTCAATATTGTGCAATAATCTTAAATTGCATAGCACTAAAGCTCTTAAATAACATGGCTCTTAGGCCCTTAAATGACTTAAACTTGAACACTGAATTTCTCACATATAAAAGCTTTCAACCTGCAAATACACCCATCAATCTCATAGTAGTTATAATGCTCTTAAAATTCATTTTAAACTCATCTTACTAACTCATTCCCATTGGCTCCTTAGTCACAAGTTCACAAGCTTGTTTAAATTCTTTTTCCTAGGTTGTATAACCCATTACACAATGTAAGCTCTAAGCCACATTAGTACTTATTTAAATACCATCCCTTAAAACTTAAACCACCCTTAGGTAAGCATTTTACCTTGTTTTCCCAAGCTTATCTTAACTTCCTCCTTAGACCTTCTTCATGGATGAATCTCGGCCACCATTAAATTTCCTTTGCCAATGTTCTAATCAATATTCAATGACTCCAATGAGTATTAAACAACACACTAACCTTAAGGAATAAAACCTAGGTTAAAAATGTGTTTTAAGGTATTAAATTGAATGTTTTACCATGGAGTCTTAAGGTAGGCTTGGATATGAATCAAGAAGGACCTCCCCTAGCCCTTGGAGAATAGAAAATAAGCTAGAACAAGGCATAAAAATGAAGCCACATGAGTGTAATTTTCGGACATGTGAAGAAGTGATGGAAAGATGGTTTTTCTTACATATTCTTTACCTTAAGAGAATGGAGAACCAAATGGGCTCTTCAAACTTGATTTTCCTCCATCAATGGAGTTTTCCCTTGGCACCGAAATGGAGCTTTGAAGGATTTGAAAAGATAGAAAGCTAGAGCTTGAGCTAACTAAGAATAATATGTGTTTAGTTTTTGATTTGGAGCTAAAATGAGCAAGTTATGGACAAAGCAAGGTGAGGCAACAATGGAGGCTGCTCTTACGTGAATGGAGAAGAGAGGAGGTGAAGAAAACCGTGGGAAGAAGGGAAATGAAGAGAGAAAAGAAGAAAGGTAGGCTAATATAAGATATTTTGCTTTTAAAAGCAAATAGTAACTTTCTTTACTTTCCTCTCATTTTCCTTTAATTGCTTAGTCATGTGGTGACTCCCCACATCAAAAACCGGCCCCCTCTTATAATGGTGATATTTATGGTCTTGGTTGACCATCTTATTGACTTATGTTGACTTAAGCTTAATTTGGGCACTATTTGGCACTATTCACAAATTAGTGCACATATTTGTGCAATTTTTGGTTTCCCATTGATTTAAACTTCCTAATGTGATAATAATTAGTACACATGTTAATTAAAGAGTAATGATGGACATTTAGCCACTCAAAACCCATTTACAAGACAATTTTTCAAAAATGTGCTTTAAGACTTCTTAAAGCACATTTTATGTTTTAACTTGTTTTCAAGCTTGGTTTTCTTTGGTAATTGGTTTAAAATGACCATTAGGATATTACTAAGGTCTTAGCATGATATTTGGGTACTCACCCAAGTCTCTCCAAGCTTAGAGCACATTTTTGCCTTAATTGCCCTTAAGGCATTTTCTTGTGTTTTCCTTGGTTTAAATTGTCTACCAATAATTCTAAGGCATATTTTAGCCTTAATACATCATATATTGATGTTTACTTAACATACTTAGGTTTGGGGTATTTCAACACTTGCGTTCAAGCAAGTGTCCAGCCTTGAAGAAGATCAAACACCATAATAACAATTTCACCTGCACACACTCACAACTACCACAATAACCCTAAAAAGCGTTGCATTAAAAGCATAGACACCAATCCCACTTCTAAATAAAAGAAAAAAAAACCTAGGAAATAAATTAATGCAGTAAATAAAACTACCAAAACAAAAATAAAAATGAAGATAAAATAAAAATTTAACCACTGGGTTGCCTCCCAGTTAGCTGCCCGTCTTTATAGTCTTTGGCTAAACTGCCGCTTTGTTATCCTGGATCAAAAATAAAAGTAGACAACAGGTTTGCCAGGAAAATAAAATAGGCAGTAATTTAAAGCAAACCACCTGGATCAAAACAAAACATTACGTTGGAAAATAAAATAGGAAAATGGATACTCCACAAAACCTGATGTTTGAGGAGATACTGCCGGTAACGTGGTACTAACAGGAGATCAGGTGATGATGGTTCTTCTTCCTCAAATTCAAGGACATAAACGTCCTCCTCCTGTTGTTGAGGCTTCTTGAATTGATTGTGAAGTTGATGACTAGTTGGAGGTGGCTCTTCCTTCTGAAATTTGAGGATGCAGAAATCTTCCTCAAGTGTTAAAGGCTCAATGGAAGATTCTTGTTGGCAGACAATTGTTGAGGGAGCTTCAACTTCTTCAATGTCTCTGGGATCAACCACATTAGGTACCTCCACTGGTTCACAGATAGGTGCTGGCAGAATATCTTCAAATACTGCTTGCTCTATTTGAGTTGAGGTTGAAGGAGGAGGGGAATATAAATTCCCAAATAATCGCTCCAACTCTTCATCAGATAATTCACTCCTGGTATGTCGCTCCTCTTCATCAGACTCCTTTTCAGCTTCAGAAATTGTAGGCTTGGAATGGTCTTCACCCATCAAAGTCTCTACTTGAGATTGGTCCACAAGGTCCGAATAACTTTGACTATGGGAGAATTCCACTTGCTCCTGTGCTAGCTGCTCTGCAAGCTGGCTCATATGTCTCTCCAAATTCTTATTAATGGAGGCCTGATCAGCATTTCTGGCTGCCTGCTATGCAAACTTAGCATCATACCTAGATTCAATTTCAGCCAATTTAGCATTAGTGGCTTTTCTTTGCTCTAGGAGCTCCTCCAGCATACTCTCTATCTTGCTCGTATCCTCCTTAGGGGGCTCCTAATAAGTGTAGAATTGTTGTTCCTCCATCTGCATTCTAGTCTGCTCACCTTCCCATCAATAAGGCTGTCGAAAAGACGATTGTTGTGGTTGGTAATAATCTTGTCGCCTGAACTGGTTGTAACTTTGAGTACCTGGCTGATTATACCTATCCAAATTCTGCTCAATGTTCATTATTGTAATCGTCGTTTCCAACTGTGTCAACACTCTACTCAGTTCATCCATGTTATCCTTCATCGCAAAAAAAATTATCCTACAAAACAGAAACAAAAACTAGAAGTAGAAAAAAAAACTGAAACAAATCCGCAAGAAACTAGCCTAACTAAAAACAATTAAAAAAAATAAAAATAAAACAAAAGTAATGTAATGCTAAACAGAACGTGATACTACATTAAAAGAACTGGATGCAAAGTGGGAGTTATTGATGACTTGGTGGTAGAGGTGTTCCCTTCTCAGATTCAAGGATGTATACATTCTCTTCTGGTTGCAGAGACTTAACGTTATAATCCTGCTGGTAGACATCTTCAGAGGGAGAAATATGTGTTACTATACTTCTACCTAGGCAGTGTACCTATCGTTTTACGGAATAATGAATTGGGTGGGGTTATCGATCTCAGGGACCTCGTTCAATTAATTGACAATTTATTTACTAACCGAGAAAACTAAACTAAGAAAACTGGAAACATCTCTTTTTTAGGTCTTACTTAATTTAATAAAAAGAATGACTAAACAAACTAACATAAAATAATGAAACAGTAAAAAAATAAAAATAAACTAAATAAAGAAATAAAGATTGAATCTAAAGAAGCACCCCGGATTGTTTTGCAAACCTTCACTTTATTAATCTATCAATAAACTCTTCCCTAATTTTGCAATAAACTCGGAAACTATAATTAATTAGTCAACGGCTAAGTCTAACGAATCCTAACCAGTTGCTAGAACTAGCAGCAGACTAATGCTCTAATCCGGACACAACTAATCGCATAAATAATATTTGAGACCGATTAACCTATAGGCAGGATCATGCTTCTAGTCGTTAATCAGGTTTAATTCATATGTCTTGTTATCTATCTCAGCTCTCGCGTGTTGATTAGAAAACTACAAATATAGCTTTAATAATTAGCTAGAGAATTAAAGCTTATGAAGAACTGGAATTAAACTATTGCAATAATGAACTCGAGAAAAGATTACAAAATAAATATAAAAATCCGGTCTACTATGCCAATCCGGAGAGCTAAACTAACTACTTAAACATAAACATAAAAATAACAAACATATATGGAAGTGGTGTGGTGTGGTGAAAGTGGTACGTGACGGTGGCGTGAATGTGGTCGTGGTGGTGAGATGGTAATGGCGGTGGGATGATGGTAATGGTGTTGGTCGATGGTGTATTGATAAGTGCAAAACATATAGACTTATTAAGGTTTAATCACCTTATAATTTGCAGCATTTTTAGTAATGTTTCTCACTTATCTTGGGTTTTTCCTATATTTATGTTGCTATATTAACTGATGTATTATATGTGTTAAAATGTAGGAAAAATGACAAATAAACACATATACTATAAGGGATTATAAAGACGCACGCGAGATGCACACGAGAGTCTGCGTCCGCCCCCGCGTCCGCACGGGTTTAGGCGGACAAGAGACAAGCGTCGGCCCCTGCAACCGCCTCGCTTTAGGCGGACAAGATAGAGAGCGACTGCCCACGCGTCCGCACGAGTTTAGGCGGACAGCAAAGCGGACAAGACTAACAGGGAGACAGCCGCTGTGAGAGGACCGCATGAAGAACCGCCCCATTTAAGGTGGACATCTACGCGGACGCGTGTAAATGTCCAGATCTGGAAATTAACGCAACGGGTTATCTTCTTCGCCGACTGTCGTCTTCGCCGACTGTCTTCTCCAACTTGCTTATTCTTTCGGCGCGCCTGCAACATATCCATCTACTCCATTTTAACATATCAGGCGTTGCCTTAAATCACTCACGCGGTGTTCCCTCATCTTACCTTTCCTTCCTCTATATAAACCACGCTCCATTCATCTTCTCCAGTGTCCTTTCGGAGGTTCCTTCCGTGGTTCCTTCCGGAGTTCCAATTCACCCCATCAATCCATCTTCGAACCACTACACCTTCACTCACTCGTTCAATCCATTTCTAATCTCCCGCTTCTCCATTTGTTTTCTTTTCATTTCACTAGTCTCATCTCTAGTCTCACGTATTTAAATAGCAGATCTCTATTTAATATGTTAGGCTAGTTTATGTTTACTCTGGGAATAATTATTATGTATCTGTATTAATTATGCAATATGTTTTACTGGTTTTAATTTTAATGAAGTTTGTTACGCTTAAAGGTCTTCTCGCATCTTTTTAATAAACCTCATGAATTTATTAAAATGCTTACTAATCTGTTTTTCATTTCATCGGTGACAAACAGATAGGTTAATTAAGCCGTAAAACTGTAGGAACTTATTTTCATCGTTTAAGTTAGTACAAGTTGCAGGAATAAAACCCCTCATACTCCTCTGCCGTCCACCAGTGGGTGCTTGAGTTTTCATCGGACCTTGCACAACTGGAACGAGTTCTTATGAGTTTTCATCGGACCTTAAGATAAAAACAGGAATCTTGCCAAACAATTATAATTAAATCAGTAAACCTAGCATGAAAGAGCAGATATTATATTAACGTGAACCAGAGTCCCATTTAGTTTATCTGTTAACTTAGTTTATTTTATCTTTCCTTTTTATTTATAAAAACAAGTCAATTAATCCCCCCTTTTTGTGACATGCTTAGGTACTATAATATGTATATTAGTCCCACGGTTCGATATCCGGTCACTTACATTTCACTATACTACTACGACCGGGATTTGTTTGCAGCCCGACGTTTAATTTGAGTTTTAATTTCTTTTCTTTTAATTTAATAACTCCAGTTCTAACCACTCAGATATACACGTCTGCAAAATGGCGCCGTTGCCGGGGACTAGATTTATTCTAGTCCCTAAGCCCCGGATTATTCACCTGTTAATTATAAATATTTTGTTCTCTTATTTCTGTTAATATTATGTCCATAATATTTTGTTTATTGTTAATATTAATTTTCTACTATATTTTGTTTATATTATATTTGTTGTTTAATCTAACTCCTAACATTTAATTCTAATTATATTATAATAATCTGTTAATATTAATTGGACACCTGACTTTGGACATCTGACTACGGACATCTAACTTCTGACATCTAATTAACTCTTATTTTATTGTCATTTAATTTCCATTGTCCTTCAATTTCCAGTATACTAACTACTAACTTATAATTTCTGTCATTTAATTTTCTGTCATTTAATTTCCATTGTCATTTCAATTTTCTGTCATTTCTTGCCATTGTCTCTAACTCCTAACATTTAATATTCTGTCAATTAATTACTAACATTTAATTTTCTGTAAATTAACTTCTAACATTTAACTACTAATTTATAATTTTTGTCATCTAATTACTAACTTATAATTTTATGACATTTTTATTTTTGTTGTTTGATAAGTATAAAATAAAAAAAAAAAAGAGAACGCAACAGAGGTGTGTCCGCCTTGTCCCGTGCGGACAAGCGGACGCCACTGAGACCGCTCCGCACCCCTGTCCGCCTATCTCTATGCGGTCGTCCACGCGGACGCCACACCCGTGTCCGCCTCACTCCGCGCGGACGTCCAATCGGACGTCACTCGATTCAGAAAAAAAAAATAAAGCGCTGCGTTTCGGTTTCAGTCTGTTCTTCCCCAATTTTCAATCTGCTCCAACTAAACCCGACGACGACGAAGAAGAGCAGGCTTGCGAGTTCGCCCCCCCCTCAAATTACCACATCTTCTTCAATTCTCCACCGAATCACGCAAGGTTAGTACCGAAACCTTCGTTTTCTCATTCTCTACGTTTCTATAGCTTCAAATCCACAAATAATCAACTACACTAGGAGAAATTAGGAACTGAATTTTCGAAACCCTAGGTTGACCGTTTCGAAAATTCGAGCCTATAATGCGATTTTGTCCACAAATTCTTCTTCTATTATCATATTATACAAGCACAAGGTCAAATCTACACTATTTATACTTCATTTTGATGTTTTGGAAGAATTTCGAACTAGGGTGTAGGTAGTTACGACACTTGCATTGATACAACTGCATTTTCCAATTCTATTTTGCCTTGTTATTATTAAAAGAATAATTCATGATTATAGGATGTTATATGTGGATTTGTGTGATGACGGTATTAAATTACCTTAATTTTGACTGAATTAAATGTGGAGAATCGAAGATTTTAGGGGAAACTCTATCGAATTTTCGACAGAATTTATGTAGTTTATTTCATTTTTATTTTTGTTTATATTTCATATATTTGTTCTACTTATTTTCTATTTTTGCTAATTTGTTAAAATATTTTTGTCAAATATTAATGCTCTGTTAGATATTAATTTTTATATTAATTGTTAATTTTTGTGTGTTGTTTTTGTTTATTGATTTTTATGTTGATTTTGTGTTTATTAATTTTCATGTTTTTATTACTCTGTTTAAATATTAAATATTTATTGTTATGCTGTTAATGTTTGTTTACTTTCAATTTCCAAACTATTAGTATGCCCCCTCGTATGCGCGGTGGTCTTTCTGGTTCTGGTCCTGCTAGGGGCAACTGCCCCGGTGCATCTTCTTCTGCACCTCCTCGTCATCCGGATATTCGGGATGACGGTTTCGTTTCGGCAGAGGCTCGTTGCAGAGTGGATTTATCGTGAGTGATTTAGAAGAGGTGTAGTTATTAAAAGAAAGAAATTAATACTCAAAATATCCGTCGGGCTGCAAATTAAAACCCGGTCGTAGTAGTGTAGAAGACAGAAGCGGCCGGGGTCAAACCGTGGGACTTATAGCGAGCTAAAGTAGTTCCTAAGCTTGTCACAAAAGGGGGGAAGTTAATTGACTTGTTTTTAGAGAATTAAAAGAGAAGATTAAATTTCTGAGTGCAGAAATTAAATGGAACTCCGGGTTCAGGTTTTATATAATCTGATTAATTATGCTATCTCTTCCGGTTTAATAAATTAGTTTGGCAAAATTCCTGTTTTTATCCTAAGGACTAAGTCATAGACCCTTAAGAACTCGTTTACCAGAAAATGCTCGATCTAATCAAGGTTCGGCAGTACTATGTAAACGGACGTTAAATTCGAGGAATTATAATTGCATCTGTAAATACTAACTTATTAAATCATAATAAGTTTTCTCCAGATTTACGGCTTAAATAACCTGTCTATTTATCACCTGGTCTGATCAAAATAGACTTAGGAAAACATTTTAATAAATTCATGTAATTTATTAAAATGGTGAGAGAAATCCTTTAAGCGTAACAAACTGTATTTATTAAAACCGGTAAAAATATTGATTACATAATTAAACAAACCATAATTAAAAACCTTCCCGGAGCAAATCCTCCTTAGCCAGACATATTAACTGGTAATAAATCTGACAGAGGTTGGACGTAATAACAGCACGGAGACGTGATTAGTGAATGGAGAAATGGAGAGGTCGAAGAGTGAAACATGTACGTAGGTTATTATAAGTGAAGTGGGTGAATTTGAGAATTTAGAGAACTGGGGTATGAGATGTACGTGAGTGTTAATGGAAGAGAATGAATGAGGTGAGAATGAGTGATTTTCTGGTTTTCTCCGTGCACTCGTATAAGGCTGTAGGGAATGGGTATTTATAGAAGAAATGAGAGGTAGTCTTCCGTAGATATTTGCAGTTGATTGCCCACTTGAGTGCTTCGTTGATTGAAGCATTGATTGCTTCATTCATTTATTGCAGGGGACAGTGGCGAAATGCGGGAGCGATTTAAGGTAGGCAGTGCTCGGAGTAGATAGATAAGGTGAAGACGACGACTGCGCGAAGAAGAAAACTAGACCGGCGTCTATTTTAGTCTTGACCGCGTCGAAGACCGCCTGGCGGTTTGGTGTGTGGTGTCCGCTGATAAGTGGCGGTAGTGGTAGTGTTGTCCGCGTGGTACGGGCGGACAAGAGTGAGGAGACCGCTAGGCGGTTGCACGAGAGGAGTCCGCCTCCTCTTGGGCGGTCCCGTGTGTGGAGTCCGCGTGGTAATGGGGCGGACAAGAGTGAGACGTCCGCTAGTGGTTCCGCCTCTTTAGAGGCGGTGTGTGTGTTAGAGGACCGCCAGGCGGTTGTATATGAGGTGACCGCCTGATATGGGGCGGTTGCAGCCTTGACCGTGGCCCATTTTCCTTCGAACTTTGACCGGCTCTAGATTCTTCATTTGGACTCCGTTTTCTGAGCCGTTTGCGTCTATGCGTTTCTCTTTGACTACTTCACTCCCGGCTTGGTTTTCTCATGTTAAACCAATAATTTGTGAAATAAACAATAAAACATAAACTAGAGGAAAACTAACCGAAGTGGAGAAATGAGCAGGAAAAGTGCTAATATTAAACATGAAATACACCTATAAAACATGCTCATTTTGACACTTAACACTCGTGCCTGGTACGATCTAGGCAAAGATTTTGTGATGGAGAGGCGATTTGCGCCTGAGGTGCTAGAGGCTGTAGGGGTGGACACCCTGTTTGCCAGATTAGGACTTTCGCCCATCCTTAAGATAGGTGCGGGACTCTTTTGTGCAGAGCTAGTTAGAGAGTTTTATGTGAATGCCCAGGTGGGCAATCTGAGCATTACCTCTTTCGTACGCCATCACCCCGTCGAGATCACACCAGCGACATTCTCATTTGTCCTACAGATCCCGGTTACTCCTGGCGAATACCGAGGATTCACAGAGGATCACATGCATAGGTCGAAGTCGAGGTGGCTTCAGGATGTAGGTCGGAGGACCCGACATCGAGGGGAGGAGGACAAGGATGTCCTCCCTTTCGCGAGTTTCCGCACACTGCAGCAGAGGCTTCTCCTGGAGATCCTCAGTCATCAGACTCGCCCATCTGCGGCGCACGATGCTTCTGATGAGGATTGTGCTTTATTAGACTACCTCCTCTCTCCATCTCCACCCACTCAGCGCCTCTCCTTCAGCCACATCATGTTCGACCAGCTCCATAAGGTCTCCTATCTGAGGACGAAGAAGAAAAAGATCACCCCTATCTTTCCCTTCTCCATCTGGTACTACCTTATCACTCACCTCCCAGCAGAGGCCACACGAGGTGCAGAGCTCCGGACAGGAGAGCGCCCAGTCACACTGCAGACTGTACGCGCTGGGGCTTTATGCGTTTAGATGACGGTACCTGGGTCAGGGGTACCGCTGCCCGGTCTTCCACTGCATCTTACACCGCAGCAGGGCCCTCTACGGGAGAGCTACACCCTCAGCTGATCCCGACCCCAGTCCGCTGACACTGCACAGGGAGAGGAGCCCTACGTGCCGACTACTGACGTGATGCAGATTCCTGCTCCTGTACCTATCTCGACCGATCTACAGGGACCCAGTTTCAGGCCTTCCATCAGATGCAGCAGCAGATGCATCAGAGGTTTGAGAGCTTTGAGCAGACCCAGCAGAGGATACTGGCTGAGCAGTCACGGACGACACAGCCCTTAGACGGGAGTGACGAGTTGCATGCACAGACAGCTCAGCTCATGCAGCATCTCCTTGCTCAGATAGGCCAGGGACCAGTGCAGCCTCCACCACCACCGCAGTGATTTTTATTTTATTGTTATCTTTATTTTATTTTATATTTCTCTGTTGTTTACTAACTTTTTGTAGACTCTTACTGTTTGAACCTTGTCAAATTTTGTTACATACAGGAAGGTAACAGTTCAGTTTACTTTATGCTTTTATTTTATGCAATGCTTTATTATTTATGCGTTATTATCTATGTTTTTTTCCTTTTATTAATTTTGGTGCAATTTGAGTTCTGCTGGCTATATATGTTTTCCTTTTCAGAATAAATTCTATATTCGAACATATAGCTGAACTCGCCTATGGGAGCAACCTCAGTTGCTCTAGGAATTTCGATATCTTCGGTTGAACACTTGCGCGAACTTAAGTGTGAGGAACGTCTCACCCCTACCAAAGCTTTAAGTGTGAGGAAGGACACCTTCCTCAATCTACGATACAAGGGGAGTTTCAGTTCTTCCTTTATTATATTAATGTTCAACCTATATTAATTTAATCCTTTATGAGTCTGTCATATTTTGAAAGGTCCTTTTCTTGTATTTAATTCTGAACAATGAGGACATTGCTCATCTTAAGTGTGAGGAAGGGGAGACCTTTCCCTGAAAATATGACAGTTGTTCGATAAATGCCACACTCGCTTTTAGCTACTCTAATTGCCTATATAAAAAAAATGGAAAAAATGAGATAAAATAATTGTAGAAGTGTCTGAAATTATGTCAAGTGACAACTGAAAGATGGTTTTATTTAAAGGAGTTTGTATAAAATTATTTTCCTTCAAAATACTCTATTTTCACTCGAAAAATGATAGATTTGCTAATTGTAAAAACCAATTTAGTTTAGCTTGGGATTATGGAAATATGTGGAAAGTCAAGGAAAGAAAAGGATAAAGACAAGGTACTCCGCTGTTTATGAATTTTTCTAAACCAAAAACAGGCCTCGTCTATCCGGTTATTAAGTTCTTCGGGGTGCTTTAACACCTATCTACCTAAGGTCTCGTGATCTGGGATAGAAGACCCAACACCGCTACAAGGATAAAGAGAAAAGTCTGGGGTACAGAAAAATAATGCAATTTAAAAAATAAAAATGTGTGTTTTTGTATATACAGTCTTCGCATTCAGAAAAAAAAAGTTGTAAATAATAAATTGCAATTTATAAACATGAGTACGTGGTGTTGAAAGGTATTGCGGAATAAGGCATTACTTCACACCCCTTGTCATCCCGGGTTAGAGAATGAAATTGGTTGAAAATCCCAGGTTAATCTAACTTGTTCTGCAGTCTAGTTTTTCTATGCTTTATTAAACTGTTCTTTTTCACTGTTTGCAAAAAAACCTACTTCTAAGAGCAAAATTATTCTTTCAATTGTCACTTTGTCTAAATTCCCTTCTACACTTATTTAATCTGGTTTTATTACTATGGCTTAGAGATACTTATATTCCTTATTTGCTTGAGGACAAGCAAAAGTCAAGTGTGAAGAAGTTTGATAAGTGCAAAACATATAGACTTATTAAGGTTTAATCACCTTATAATTTGCAGCATTTTTAGTAATGTTTCTCACTTATCTTGGGTTTTTCCTATATTTATGTTGCTATATTAACTGATGTATTATATGTGTTAAAATGTAGGAAAAATGACAAATAAACACATATACTATAAGGGATTATAAAGACGCACGCGAGATGCACGCGAGAGTCTGCGTCCGCCCCCGCGTCCGCACGGGTTTAGGCGGACAAGAGACAAGCGTCCGCCCTTGCAACCGCCTCGCTTTAGGCGGACAAGATAGAGAGCGACTGCCCACGCGTCCGCACGAGTTTAGGCGGACAGCAAAGCGGACAAGACTAACAGGGAGACAGCCGCTGTGAGAGGACCGCATGAAGAACCGCCCCATTTAAGGCGGACATCTACGCGGACGCGTGTAAATGTCCAGATCTGGAAATTAACGCAACGGGTTATCTTCTTCGCCGACTGTCTTCTCCAACTTGCTTATTCTTTCGGCGCGCCTGCAACATATCCATCTACTCCATTTTAACATATCAGGCGTTGCCTTAAATCACTCACGCGGTGTTCCCTCATCTTACCTTTCCTTCCTCTATATAAACCACGCTCCATTCATCTTCTCCAGTGTCCTTTCGGAGGTTCCTTCTGTGGTTCCTTGGAGTTCCAATTCACCCCATCAATCCATCTTCGAACCACTACACCTTCACTCACTCGTTCACTAGTCTCATCTCTAGTCTCACGTATTTAAATAGCAGATCTCTATTTAATATGTTAGGCTAGTTTACGTTTACTCTGGGAATAATTATTATGTATCTGTATTAATTATGCAATATGTTTTACTGGTTTTAATTTTAATGAAGTTTGTTACGCTTAAAGGTCTTCTCGCATCTTTTTAATAAACCTCATGAATTTATTAAAATGCTTACTAATCTATTTTTCATTTCATCGGTGACAAACAGATAGGTTAATTAAGCCGTAAAACTGTAGGAACTTATTTTCATCGTTTAAGTTAGTACAAGTTGCAGGAATAAAACCCCTCATACTCCTCTGCCGTCCACCAGTGGGTGCTTGAGTTTTCATCGGACCATGCACAACTGGAACGAGTTCTTATGAGTTTTCATCGGACCTTAAGATAAAAACAGGAATCTTGCCAAACAATTATAATTAAATCAGTAAACCTAGCATGAAAGAGCAGATATTATATTAACGTGAACCAGAGTCCCATTTAGTTTATCTGTTAACTTAGTTTATTTTATCTTTCCTTTTTATTTATAAAAACAAGTCAATTAATCCCCCCTTTTTGTGACATGCTTAGGTACTATAATATGTATATTAGTCCCACGGTTCGATATCCGGTCACTTACATTTCACTATACTACTACGACCGGGATTTGTTTGCAGCCCGACGTTTAATTTGAGTTTTAATTTCTTTTCTTTTAATTTAATAACTCCAGTTCTAACCACTCAGATATACACGTCTGCAAAATGGCGCCGTTGCCGGGGACTAGATTTATTCTAGTCCCTAAGCCCCGGATCATTCACCTGTTAATTATAAATATTTTGTTCTCTTATTTCTGTTAATATTATGTCCATAATATTTTGTTTATTGTTAATATTAATTTTCTACTATATTTTGTTTATATTATATTTGTTGTTTAATCTAACTCCTAACATTTAATTCTAATTATATTATAATAATCTGTTAATATTAATTGGACACCTGACTTTGGACATCTGACTACGGACATCTAACTTCTGACATCTAATTACTAACTCTTATTTTATTGTCATTTAATTTCCATTGTCCTTCAATTTCCAGTATACTAACTACTAACTTATAATTTCTGTCATTTAATTTTCTGTCATTTAATTTCCATTGTCATTTCAATTTTCTGTCATTTCTTGCCATTGTCTCTAACTCCTAACATTTAATATTCTGTCAATTAATTACTAACATTTAATTTTCTGTAAATTAACTTCTAACATTTAACTACTAATTTATAATTTTTGTCATCTAATTACTAACTTATAATTTTATGACATTTTTATTTTTGTTGTTTGATAAGTATAAAATCAAAAAAAAAAGAGAACGCAACAGAGGTGTGTCCGCCTTGTCCCGTGCGGACGTCCAAGCGGACGCCACTGAGACCGCTCCGCACCCCTGTCCGCCTATCTCTATGCGGTCATCCACGCGGACGCCACACCCGTGTCCGCCTCACTCCGCGCGGACGTCCAATCGGACGTCACTCGATTCAGAAAAAAAAATAAAGCGCTGCGTTTCGGTTTCAGTCTGTTCTTCCCCAATTTTCAATCTGCTCCAACTAAACCCGACGACGACGAAGAAGAGCAGGCTCGCGAGTTCGCCCTCCCCCTCAAATTACCACATCTTCTTCAATTCTCCACCGAATCACGCAAGGTTAGTACCGAAACCTTCGTTTTCTCATTCTCTACGTTTCTATAGCTTCAAATCCACAAATAATCAACTACACTAGGAGAAATTAGGAACTGAATTTTCGAAACCCTAGGTTGACCGTTTCGAAAATTCGAGCCTATAATGCGATTTTGTCCACAAATTCTTCTTCTATTATCATATTATACAAGCACAAGGTCAAATCTACACTATTTATACTTCATTTTGATGTTTTGGAAGAATTTCGAACTAGGGTGTAGGTAGTTACGAGACTTGCATTGATAAAACTGCATTTTCCAATTCTATTTTGCCTTGTTATTATTAAAAGAATAATTCATGATTATAGGATGTTATATGTGGATTTGTGTGATGACGGTATTAAATTACCTTAATTTTGACTGAATTAAATGTGGAGAATCGAAGATTTTTAGGGGAAACTCTATCGAATTTTCGACAGAATTTATGTAGTTTATTTCATTTTTATTTTTGTTTATATTTCATATTATTTGTTCTACTTATTTTCTATTTTTGCTAATTTGCTAAAATATTTTTGTCAAATATTAATGCTCTGTTAGATATTAATTTTTATATTAATTGTTAATTTTTGTGTGTTGTTTTTGTTTATTGATTTTTATGTTGATTTTATGTTTATTAATTTTCATGTTTTTATTACTCTGTTTAAATATTAAATATTTATTGTTATGCTGTTAATGTTTGTTTACTTTCAATTTCCAAACTATTAGTATGCCCCCTCGTATGCGCGGTGGTCTTTCTGGTTCTGGTCCTGCTAGGGGCAACTGCCCCGGTGCATCTTCTTCTGCACCTCCTCGTCATCCGGATATTCGGGATGACGGTTTCGTTTCGGCAGAGGCTCGTGCCTGGTACGATCTAGGCAAAGATTTTGTGATGGAGAGGCGATTTGCGCCTGAGGTGCTAGAGGCTGTAGGGGTGGACACCCTGTTTGCCAGATTAGGACTTTCGCCCATCCTTAAGATAGGTGCGGGACTCTTTTGTGCAGAGCTAGTTAGAGAGTTTTATGTGAATGCCCAGGTGGGCAATCTGAGCATTACCTCTTTCGTACGCCATCACCCCGTCGAGATCACACCAGCGACATTCTCATTTGTCCTACAGATCCCGGTTACTCCTGGCGAATACCGAGGATTCACAGAGGATCACATGCATAGGTCGAAGTCGAGGTGGCTTCAGGATGTAGGTCGGAGGACCCGACATCGAGGGGAGGAGGACAAGGATGTCCTCCCTTTCGCGAGTTTCCGCACACTGCAGCAGAGGCTTCTCCTGGAGATCCTCAGTCATCAGATTCGCCCATCTGCGGCGCACGATGCTTCTGATGAGGATTGTGCTTTATTAGACTACCTCCTCTCTCCATCTCCACCCACTCAGCGCCTCTCCTTCAGCCACATCATGTTCGACCAGCTCCATAAGGTGGTCTCCTATCTGAGGACGAAGAAGAAAAAGATCACCCCTATCTTTCCCTTCTCCATCTGGTACTACCTTATCACTCACCTCCCAGCAGAGGCCACACGAGGTGCAGAGCTCCGGACAGGAGAGCGCCCAGTCACACTGCAGACTGTACGGCGCTGGGGCTTTATGCGTTTAGATGACGGTACCTGGGTCAGGGGTACCGCTGCCCGGTCTTCCACTGCATCTTACACCGCAGCAGGGCCCTCTACGGGAGCTACACCCTCAGCTGATCCCGACCCACAGTCCGCTGACACTGCACAGGGAGAGGAGCCCTACGTGCCGACTACTGACGTGATGCAGATTCCTGCTCCTGTACCTATCTCGACCGATCTACAGACCCAGTTTCAGGCCTTCCATCAGATGCAGCAGCAGATGCATCAGAGGTTTGAGAGCTTTGAGCAGACCCAGCAGAGGATACTGGCTGAGCAGTCACGGACGACACAGCCCTTAGACGGGAGTGACGAGTTGCATGCACAGACAGCTCAGCTCATGCAGCATCTCCTTGCTCAGATAGGCCAGGGACCAGTGCAGCCTCCACCACCACCGCAGTGATTTTTATTTTATTGTTATCTTTATTTTATTTTATATTTCTCTGTTGTTTACTAACTTTTTGTAGACTCTTACTGTTTGAACCTTGTCAAATTTTGTTACATACAGGAAGGTAACAGTTCAGTTTACTTTATGCTTTTATTTTATGCAATGCTTTATTATTTATGCGTTATTATCTATGTTTTTTTCCTTTTATTAATTTTGGTGCAATTTGAGTTCTGCTGGCTATATATGTTTTCCTTTTCATAATAAATTCTATATTCGAACATATAGCTGCACTCGCCTATGGGAGCAACCTCAGTTGCTCTAGGAATTTCGATATCTTCGGTTGAACACTTGCGCGAACTTAAGTGTGAGGAACGTCTCACCCCTACCAAAGCTTTAAGTGTGAGGAAGGACACCTTCCTCAATCTACGATACAAGGGGAGTTTCAGTTCTTCCTTTATTATATTAATGTTCAACCTATATTAATTTAATCCTTTATGAGTCTGTCATATTTTGAAAGGTCCTTTTCTTGTATTTAATTCTGAACAATGAGGACATTGCTCATCTTAAGTGTGAGGAAGGAGAGACCTTTCCCTGAAAATATGACAGTTGTTCGATAAATGCCACACTCGCTTTTAGCTACTCTAATTGCCTATATAAAAAAAATGGAAAAAATGAGATAAAATAATTGTAGAAGTGTCTGAAATTATGTCAAGTGACAACTGAAAGATGGTTTTATTTAAAGGAGTTTGTATAAAATTATTTTCCTTCAAAATACTCTATTTTCACTCGAAAAATGATAGATTTGCTAATTGTAAAAACCAATTTAGTTTAGCTTGGGATTATGGAAATATGTGGAAAGTCAAGGAAAGAAAAGGATAAAGACAAGGTACTCCGCTGTTTATGAATTTTTCTAAACCAAAAACAGGCCTCGTCTATCCGGTTATTAAGTTCTTCGGGGTGCTTTAACACCTATCTACCTAAGGTCTCGTGATCTGGGATAGAAGACCCAACACCGCTACAAGGATAAAGAGAAAAGTCTGGGGTACAGAAAAATAATGCAATTTAAAAAATAAAAATGTGTGTTTTTGTATATACAATCTTCGCATTCAGAAAAAAAAAGTTGTAAATAATAAATTGCAATTTATAAACATGAGTACGTGGTGTTGAAAGGTATTGCGGAATAAGGCATTACTTCACACCCCTTGTCATCCCGGGTTAGAGAATGAAATTGGTTGAAAATCCCAGGTTAATCTAACTTGTTTTCTGCAGTCTAGTTTTTCTATGCTTTTATTAAACTGTTCTTTTTCACTGTTTGCAAAAAAACCTACTTCTAAGAGCAAAATTATTCTTTCAATTGTCACTTTGTCTAAATTCCCTTCTACACTTATTTAATCTGGTTTTATTACTATGGCTTAGAGATAATTATATTCCTTATTTGCTTGAGGACAAGCAAAAGTCAAGTGTGAAGAAGTTTGATAAGTGCAAAACATATAGACTTATTAAGGTTTAATCACCTTATAATTTGCAGCATTTTTAGTAATGTTTCTCACTTATCTTGGGTTTTTCCTATATTTATGTTGCTATATTAACTGATGTATTATATGTGTTAAAATGTAGGAAAAATGACAAATAAACACATATACTATAAGGGATTATAAAGACGCACGCGAGATGCACGTGAGAGTCTGCGTCCGCCCCCGCGTCCGCACGGGTTTAGGCGGACAAGAGACAAGCGTCCGCCCTTGCAACCGCCTCGCTTTAGGCGGACAAGATAGAGAGCGACTGCCCACGCGTCCGCACGAGTTTAGGCGGACAGCAAAGCGGACAAGACTAACAGGGAGACAGCCGCTGTGAGAGGACCGCATGAAGAACCGCCCCATTTAAGGCGGACATCTACGCGGACGCGTGTAAATGTCCAGATCTGGAAATTAACGCAACGGGTTATCTTCTTCGCCGACTGTCGTCTTCGCCGACTGTCTTCTCCAACTTGCTTCTTCTTTCGGCGCGCCTGCAACATATCCATCTACTCCATTTTAACATATCAGGCGCTGCCTTAAATCACTCACGCGGTGTTCCCTCATCTTACCTTTCCTTCCTCTATATAAACCACGCTCCATTCATCTTCTCCAGTGTCCTTTCGGAGGTTCCTTCCGTGGTTCCTTCCGGAGTTCCAATTCACCCCATCAATCCATCTTCGAACCACTACACCTTCACTCACTCGTTCAATCCATTTCTAATCTCCCGCTTCTCCATTTGTTTTCTTTTCATTTCACTAGTCTCATCTCTAGTCTCACGTATTTAAATAGCAGATCTCTATTTAATATGTTAGGCTAGTTTACGTTTACTCTTGGAATAATTATTATGTATCTGTATTAATTATGCAATATGTTTTACTGGTTTTAATTTTAATGAAGTTTGTTACGCTTAAAGGTCTTCTCGCATCTTTTTAATAAACCTCATGAATTTATTAAAATGCTTACTAATCTGTATTTCATTTCATCGGTGACAAACAAATAGGTTAATTAAGCCGTAAAACTGTAGGAACTTATTTTCATCGTTTAAGTTAGTACAAGTTGCAGGAATAAAACCCCTCATACTCCTCTGCCGTCTGAAATACCCCTAAATTAATTTAGGGGATTTCTTTTGTTAAAATTAAATTATTATATGGAATAATGAATATTAAATTATTATATGGAGTTGTGAAATTTATTTAGGGGTTTTCTCCTATTTAACCCTAATTATTATACATTATTATATAGTATTATGAATTTAATAATAAGATTTATAAGTCAATAAATCTTGGGAAAATTTCTAAACACTCCAAATATATTATAAAGATTTTAGGAAGTGTTGGAACATTGTTTTGAAACATAAAAGTCAATATAAAATTCTAGAAACCTTAAAGCTTATTAAGCCTTGCTAGAGTTGACTTTTTGAGAATGGTCAAACCAGGCCATGAAACCTATACCAATAAATAGGTTATGAAAAACCATGAAGATCGATAAAAAGAACGTTAAAAACGGATCATCCTAGCCAAAGTTATGATAAATTGAAGTTTAGAGCCAAAATTTTGAAGGATGCTGACGTGTCCAGGACACGTGTCGCGCCCAGTCAGCACCCAAGACACTTAATCAGTTGAGTTCCAGCGGTTTTGGCATGTCAACAGGCGATCTTTAGACGCCTATATCTTTTTCTCTACTCCACCATTTGGTATGCCGTTTGTTTCATTCGATTCTCCTATCTTTCCTCTTTCCAACCATTACTCACACACCATCTAACTCCTTCTACAATGATCGGAAAGTTGATCCAAAGTTGCCTCCTCGCGAGTTCGTAACCCAGAACTGCAGTTTTTCCTGAAATCGGGTAAACTTCGTCACGCCATAACTTCTTCATTTCTCGTCCAAATTTCTTGTTCTTTAGCTTGTTTTGAAGATCTCTAATCCCTCTATAACTTTCATGTTGATGGCCAAGGCTGATTCGCACTGGGTTGGGAGATAAATCTGTCTAAAGTTGCCCACTCGATCACGCGGTAATTCTGCCCAGTTTCATCCCGAACCAACTAGGTAAACTCGGATCTTGTGAGATCTATAACTTTCTTCCTAGTTCATCAAAATCAGTGATTCTTCCACTAGCATCTAGAGTTACATGTCTAGTTTGGATTGTGATAGGTTACATGAATCGAATCTCTCTCAGTTGGTGCGAGTTGATTCGAGAAGAGGCATACCTGAAACGCGCATAAAATACCGATTCCAGAATTTGTCGACTTGGTTTCACCCCGTTTATGCAATTCCGGTAAGTTTCTGGTCAAATTGTTCCATTGATGCCATTGAAATTTCATCACCGATCAAACCCACATGCCAATTTAGTCTATTATGCATTACAATGGGAGAATTTGTAGGAATTGCAACCGAATTAAGTTCTGTACCGAAATAAACCCTAACTCTCGAATCGATTTCGAAACTTGGTTTATACTGCATTATAATTGGGGAAATCGGTACCATTAGAACCGGAATTTGATTACGAATCGATAGGAACAAGAATCATCGAATTTCGTTCTGTAGATTGTGAGTTATAGGGTGATTAGTACTCGGGTCGGAAGGGGAGAACGCTGAAGAACTCGAGGGTTCTGGGCCGCCCGATCGCGATTAAAAGAAACGGACGGCCACGATTAAAACGTTTCAAATAGTATAAGTTTTTATATTATTTCCCAGAATAAAGTCCTAACTTGCTAGATTTATTTAATGGCCTTCCCGATGTATTTTGACTTGAAATTTTAACCATAGATTCCTTATAAAGTCTAGTTTATTTTGATGTAAATTAATATAGGGTTTTAGTTTTTAAACATAAGTTATGATTTTTGCAAGTTACGGGTATTATGGAATTATTTGGGTGATTTAAAAAGATATTTTTATGGAATAAAAATTTTATAATATGTCTAAAATGTTATAGTTATTATATATTAAGTTTGGGAATTTTTGGGCAAGGGTAAATAGGTTTAAAAATTATGTTTATGAGTTTTCATAAGAATAACCTATAATATAAGGTTTTTAATGTAACCAAAAATTAAAGTATGGTTGGGTAATTAACTTTTTAGGATGGGGAAAATAATTAAACCTAAATTAACATTTTACATCAGTATGTTTATAAATATTTTGGGTGTTTCTTTTCGGTGAAGTAAAAGTTGTTTACACATAAATATATATATATGAGAAATAAATAGGGACTTATATTAAATCGAGGTATTAAACTAAACTACATATTATTATTATGGAGGTTAATATGCTTAATTAAACTAGGGCAAACACTTTATTTTATAAACCATATATCAGTTGTGGAGATGTCTAAAAGATATTAGATATAATTAAATACAATAAGAATTTCTTAAAGAATGTTTTGGATAAATCCTAAGAAAATATAAGTGTATATACAATACATTAAAAGTAAATAAGAAGTAACATTCCTTATGGGAAACTATTAAGAGGGAAAATTGGGATAAACCTAATTCCTACGTGGCAATTAAAAATATTAAAGGTCAGTGTGACATCCAGGTAGACTATTAGGGGGAAATACATCCTAAACCTTAATAGGTGACAAAGTAAGTTAGCCAATCGTAACCAAGGGATTAATTAAATCAAACCTATAATCAGGAGTGGGTAAATGGGTAAGATAAGTTTACATTAAAATTTAATTACGAGATCTAGCCAGATCCTTAGGAGGGTAACTGTAAAACGAAAATATAGACTAATAAGAATGGGGTGTGTAGCATTATAGTGCCTTAACTAATCAATACTTGGAATACTTTAATTATAGGTGATTAGTGGAAGTAGTTCGCATTTTCAAGTTTGGTTGCTGCTTCTACATATACCAGGTACGATTCTCGTACTCAGATGCTTTTGGTGATGAATTTTATGGAACGTTTTGAGAAACGCTAAATGAGTTTGATGTATCTTGAAGGAAATTGTTTGTGTGACTAACTCAGCCTGTTGTGACTAACTGAGCCTTGGTGTACAACTCATGATCATTGGTTCCTTTTATCTGGTTGTCTCATTATATTGACTGTTGAGGGTTTACGCCTCTGCACTCTGTAGGACTGAGTGTTTTGGTATTGCACTTGTACAGTTAATAATCTAGTGGGAATATGGGAAATGTCAATCTTGGTATAATGGATTATTTCTAATAAGTGGTGCACTCACTTTTCACCGATGACTGAGAACGGGTCGGTGGCAGCGGAGGTCTGCTATACCTCGTCCATATGGACAACTGACAGCGGAGGTCTGTTTACCTCGTCCTTGTGACAACTGACTGGCGGTGGGGGCCATCTCTCCCAATTGGGTTTATTCCACTCTTGAGTTATGGGTTCTTGGATATCTTCTTTCATTCCTAGTCCTTGTGACTACTTGGGTCTTTCTAATCCTAATTGGAACTGAATCTAACTTAAGCAATGGATGTTCACTAACTTCTGGCGTGGTTTCTTTTATGTTGACTCACTTTACTTCTGTTATTTATCTCTATCCTTGACTTGTTATCTTTGACTTGGTGTTTTGGTGTGCCTTGTTCTTCTGCTTTTGTTCTAAGTGTTTGGCTTCATCTTATTGTTTATTTTTAAGAGTTATGCTTTTAAACTGTTTTTTGGAGAGTTGTACCAGTTCCATTCCAGGGAACTGACTCACCCCTCCTGGGGTGGGCTGCTTGGTTTCATCTTGCAGGTACGAATTGCTATACAGGTAGCCACGAAGAGTATGAGTGTATGGGATGGGAATTAGGAACTTTGGAGAGCTATTGTATTTTGTTATCATTCTTTTATATTATGTTTTCTCGAGTTCAGACCGTAGCTTGTAATATCATAAGTTGTAATTGGTGAGGTTTGGTGCCGGGTGTTTGGAACCCGATGATCTGTAATCGCCTTAGTATTTTATTTCCGCTGCATTTATGATAAGTAGGGGCGTTACAGAAAGTGGTATCAGAGCGTAGTTACGCTCTGAGCCCGAGAAAACAAGCCGAGTGAAATACTTAGAATATAGGTGCCCTTAAAACTGGGGAAGTGGGGTAGAATTGGGAAGTGAGGATTCCAGAAAGGCACGTTACCCTTACCCCATACTTGACCTTATTTACATCACTCATGAACACTCTAACTAACACCGTCCCTGGGTAGTTATGAAACACTTCGCACGTTACTACATAGATCTAGATTTAACATACAACTTCTGAACAACAAATACCATCCTCAGCAGCTAAATGTCTCAAAGAGGAGGACGCGGAGGAAGAGGAGGACGAGGAGCGGGACCCCCAGGTGGTTACGGACCCGATGCTGTTACCCCTGAGGTCATAGCTCAGATTGTACCGCTGCATTAGCTCAGCAGCAGGCTCAGATCCCTCAACCACCGCCACCACCACCCCACGGTCCGCGAGAGTTCAACTGGTTGAAAGCGGTCAACGATCTTCGTCCCCCAGTCTATGAAGGCCAGCCAGTACCGAAAGCCCTGGAGAAATACATCGCTGAGATTCAAAAGGCTTTTACCTCTCTACATGTCCCAGCAGATCGCCAAGTGGACATAGCGGCATACTTCCTCCAAGGGCCAGCTCATCGATGGTGGCAGACAGCCAGAGCCGAGCTGACCGCTCAGGCGAACTTTGATTTCCAAGCTTTTCTGGTGGCCTTGAGAGCTAAGTTCTACCCATCCTACCTACAGAAGAGGATGAGAAGTGAATTTGAGCAGCTGAAGCAAGGGACTTCTTCTGTTGCTGAGTACTATGACAAGTTTGTGGAGTTGCTTGCTGTCATTGGAGAGGGAGCTTACGCTCCGAGGTACCTGGTGGATAAATTTCATACTGGCTTGAACTTCAGGATCATGAACATGATCGGTTCCACCAGGGGAAGACTTTACAGGTATGGAATATGACCTTGGAATTTCTGGTTCGATAAGATTTTCCCACTAACACATATTGTAACGACAGGAACTAGCTGATGATGCAAACGACTGCGAAACCACCATTGCCTACCAGGATTCTGTGCTAGGCAAGAGGAAGGGAGATGCTGGTGGAGGTAGTGGAGGAAACTCTTCCCAGAACTATGAAAGGAAGGGCAAGTTCTACAAGGGGAATGAAAAGCCATAGTCCCTTCACATATCGATGCTGAGCCAATCCGCTCCCAGCCACCTAGTGGTAAGATAATACAGAATCTACAATGAGGTTACATATTGCTATCACGCTACTGACCTTGACTTGGAACAGGAAACCAACCCGTAAGAAGGTACTTCTGCAGGAAGTGTGAGAAGGACCATCCAGGAAAGGAGTGTGACGGAACTCTGGTGACGTGTCACCACTGTGGCAGGAAGGGGCATAGATCCTTTGAGTGCTTCTCGAACCCGGATTCCAGGAACTACAAGCCACGCACCGGGTCAGCGACTAAAGCCCCAGCTACTAATACAAGTGGAGGAGGAGGTAGAGGTGGCACCGGAGGTGCTGGACCATCTACCCATCGTCCTGCCCAGAACTACCCTCAGAGGCCAGGCAAAGCACCAGTTCTCAACCTGGTGGACCGTGTCGAATCGGAGTGATGACCCGAGTTCACCTGGTGAGGACTACTTTCCTACTGAAGAAGCTTAGACCTTCGTTTTGCTTCATTTCTTCAAATAATTTTCCTCTGCATTGTAAAGGGATGAACTATAAATCCCTCTTTCTTTTACACCTTTGTGCTAAGACCAGTTTGAACATTGACTTGTTACTTAATGGCAACTGTTGTTTTCGTTCAGCTTTCGATATTTGCTTTCCTGTATTGCCTATTTCCACACCCCCATTTCCTTTGAAGCCAAACCACACCCCCAGAGAAGTGTGAGATATTGAGACCTGGGATGGTCTTATTACGAGAATTTTTGACCCCAGCTGACCAATATGCATTGATCCTCAAGATCAGAGAATTAGGTGTGAAAGGAGGAAACTTTTACACCCCTACCTTCAAGAACGGTGCAACCATGAAGGTGAAGATCATGTGCCTAGGTAAGAAGTGGGACCACACCACTAGAAGCTACGAAGAGGAGGTGCCACCAATTCCAGGAGAGTTGCAGACCATCATTGGAGCTGCAGTTAAAGCAGCCCAGGAATTGGAGGATGAGCCCGTCCCAGACCTAACCTCAGACGTGTGCATCATCAACTTTATGGGAAAGAAGGTAAGCTAGGAATGCATCAGGATAGGGACGAGTCTCTAGAGTCCATCACCAGAGGAGTTCCAGTGGTGTCCATATCACTTGGAGACGACGCGGAATTCCTATTTGGAGATCAGAAGAGAATGGATCTTGCTACAAAGATCCTCCTGAAGTCAGGTGATGTGCTGATTTCGGGGGAGCAGCCAGACTTATCTACCATGGGGTGAAGAGAATTAAGCCCCACACAGCCCCCACATCCATCATCAACCAGACCCACATGAAACCTGGCCGTTTAAACCTGACCTTTAGACAGATCTAGCCTTGTAATTTATGCAATTTCAGCATTGTAATCATTAAAATGCTCATGATGACCTTAATAAGAGTGGAAATCTTATAAGTTTGTTTCGTCGTTGTAGGGGTTAACTCAGAGATCAGGTTAACTGTGTTGAACCAGGCTCAAGCGAAGAGCAATGGGATGGTCATCACAGGTATAACTACTAGCCTGATTTTACCTTGGAAGTAATGCCTGAGAATCTTAGAATTTACTCTGTGATTTCAGGCACGTTCTTAATTAATGAGGTGGAAGCCACTGTTCTGTTTGATTCTGGAGCCTCCCATTCATTCATATCCCAGGCATTCCATGCTAAGATAGATGCCCCTACAGAAGATATCCATGACTGCTCAGTTTATTGCCATCCAGAGAGTTAATCAAGTGCAGTAAGCAATGTAGGAACTTGAACATACACATCAAGGGAGCAGATTTCCTCTTTGATGCCATTGTCTTCCCTGGCATGGGGTTTGATATAATTGTAGGCATGGACACACTACAACGATACAGAGGTAGGCTACACTGTGCAGAGCATCGCCTCCTCTTGAAGTCAGCTACAGGGATCACAGTATCATACCGAATGCAGCCCAAACAGCCGACTGTGAAGGTTGTATCGGCATTATCCCTGATGAAGGAGGTGTCCAAGGGAGCGACCGCCTACTACTGTTATGCCCAGGATCTGAGGACAGATCCAAAGTTCAAGAGTGACGTACCTGTTGTGTCGGAGTACCCCGACGTTTTTCCGGAGGAGTTACCTGGACTACCACCATTGAGGGAGGTTGAGTTCAACATCGACCTCATACCTGGTACAGGCCCGATTGCCAAAGCACCATACCGGATGGGCCCTGCGGAGATGGTGGAATTGAAGAAACAACTGCAGGAGTTACTAGATAAGGGTTTCATCCGACCCAGTGTCTCACCTTGGGGTGCTCCTGCTGTTCGTCAAGAAGAAGGACGGAAGCATGAGATTATGTATTGACTACAGGGAGTTGAATAATGTCACGATCAAGAACAAGTACCCACTGCCCAGGATCGATGACTTGTTCGACCAGCTGAGGGGAGCTAAGGTGTTCTCTAAAATTGATCTGCGTTCCGGGTATCATCAGATAGCTGTAGCTGAGTCTATGAGAAGACAGCCTTCCGGACCAGATACGGCCACTATGAGTTCACAGTGATGCCGTTTGGACTGACCAATGCACCGGCGAGATTTATGGATTTGATGCAGAGAGTCTTCCAAGCCCAGCTAGATAAGTCAGTGGTCGTATTCATAGACGACATTCTGATCTTCTCCAAGAGCAAAGAGGAACATGAGCAGCATTTGAGGACAGTCTTGGAGACTCTGAGAGAGAGGCAACTCTATGCCAAGTTCAGCAAGTGCGAATTCTGGCTGGACAAGGTATCATTTCTTGGTCATGTGATCTCAGCTGAGGGAGTTTCAGTGGACCCAGCTAAAATTGAGGCGGTAAAGAGCTGGCACAGACCTCGCTCAGTGACTGAGATTCGGAGCTTCCTTGGGTTGGCTGGCTATTATAGACGCTTTGTGAAGGATTTCTCCAGGCTAGCCAAGCCCTTAACCTCTCTGATGAAGAAGGATAGCCCGTTTGTATGGACAGAGGCATGTGAGGTCTCCTTTAAGGCACTGAAGGATGCTCTGACCACAGCTCCTGTATTGGTGATCCCCGAGGGAAATGAGGGATTCGAGGTTTACTGTGATGCTTCAGGCAAGGGGATCGGTGGAGTATTGATGCAAAATGGCAGAGTCGTGGCTTACGCTTCTCGACAGCTGAAAAGCACGAAGAAACCCACACACGACCTTGAGCTCCTCGCCATAGTTTTTGCCTTGAAAATCTGGCGACACTACCTGTATGGAGCCACGGTCCGAATTATGACAGATCATAAGAGTTTGAAATACATCTGGACCCAGAAGGAGCTGAACTTGAGACAGCGACGGTGGATCGAGCTACTAGCTGATTATGATATCGACCTCCAGTACACTGAGGGTAAAGGTAATGTCGTGGCAGACGCTCTGAGCAGAAGGGCACATTCACTTCTTGCTCTCATAGAGACGACCACGATAGCTGAGGAGGTATATGCAGCTCAGGACAGTGATGTGTATCTACAGGGTATCAGGCAGAAATTAGCAGATGGGTTGACTGATGGTCTGAAGTATGACTACGAGCTAGACAGCGAGGGACACCTTCGAGTCAGAGGCAGACTCTGCGTTCCTCAGGATGCGACGAACTTCAGACCAGGATTCTCTCTGAAGCTCATTCCTCTACATTGTCAGTACATCCTGGAGCCACCAAGATGTACAAGGATTTAAAGAAGTTATTCTGGTGGAGCGGGATGAAGAGGGATGTAGCAGATTCGTCTCGCGATGTCTCACCTGTCAGAAGGTGAAGTTCGAGCATCGGCGACCAGGAGGCCAGATTCAGTCATTACCGGTACCGTGCTGGAAGTTTGACGATATTAGTATGGATTTTGTGGTCGGTCTCCCTCCAGCTAGAGGTGGATTGAACACAATTTGGGTGATAGTGATAGGTTAACTAAGACAGCTAAGTTTATACCTATCAAGGACACATGGAAGGTGCCCAAACTAGCTGAGGTGTTCACCACAGAGCACATCCGGTACCATGGGGTACCGAAGACGATCGTCTCCGATCGTGATGCACGTTTCCTTAGTAGATTTTGGCGTCAGGTGCAGGAGGCATTTGGTACTCAGTTGCGACTTAGCACAGCCTTCCACCCTCAAACAGATGGGCAGACCGAGAGGACGATTCAGACACTGGAAGATATGTTGAGAGCGGTCGCCTTAGACTATCAGGGGAGTTGGATAGAGCGTCTACACTTGGTAGAGTTCTCCTACAACAATTCCTATCACTCGTCTATCGGCATGGCCCCATTTCAGGCTCTGTATGGCAGACCGTGCCGGACACCTTTATCATGGAGTGACCCTGCTGAGACAGTTTTGATTGGCCCAGAGTATATTCAGAGACTGGATGACATCAGAGTTATTCAGCAGCACATGAGGGCAGCGCAGTCTAGGCAGAAATCTTACGGGGATCAGCGTACCAGAGAGCTTGAATTTCAGATCAGTGATATGGTTTTCCTACGAGTGTCTCCGATGAGAGGTATCTTCAGATTTGGGATGAGAGGAAAGCTAAGCCCTAAGTATGTTGGTCCGTACAGGATTACGGAGCGCGTGGGCCCAGCAGCGTATCGACTAGACCTACCAGCGGAGTTGGGGAAGGTACATGACGTGTTTCATGTATCGCAGCTGAAGAAGTATGTACCTGACCCTTCTCACGTGCTACAGCCAGAGAGATTGGAGATGAACCTACACTGAGATATGAGGAGACTCCCATTCAGATCCTGGACACGAAGGTCCGGGAAACGAGAGGCAGATCAGTCAAGCTAGTGAAGGTTCTTTGGGAGCATCATGGGGTTGAAGAAGCTACTTGGGAGACTGAGGACTCTATGAGAGTGAAGTACCCACACCTATTTCCATGATATTTCCTTGTATTCTTGCCTCTACTGGGTTCTTGTTCATAGCGGTACGAGGGCGTACCTTGGCTCTTTTCGGGGGGGGTAGTGCATACTCTTCCTTCGTCACCTCATCCAGATTATGCCCTGTTTGTTTTGTTAGTAGAATGATGGAGAGGTGTATGCATGTACTTGATTTATACATTGTGTGAATCTTGATTTCTATTTATGAAAATCTTGGTTTGGTTGACGCTGAATAATTTTGCGTGGAATTTGGAAATGGAAATGAGTGGAATGGATCGGTATGGAATTTTGGTGGATTGTTATGGAATTTTGGTTGGGATTGTTATTGGATGAACATTCTGGTAATTTTTGACAGCACACCTGATGTGGTGTGAGTAGCTATTAGTTGGTGTTAAACTTCGGGACGAAGTTTCTTTTAAGGGGGATATACTGAAATACCCCTAAATTAATTTAAATTAATTTAGGGGATTTCTTTTGTTAAAATTAAATTATTATATGGAATAATGAATATTAAATTATTATATGGAGTTGTGAAATTTATTTAGGGGTTTTCTCCTATTTAACCCTAATTATTATACATTATTATAGTATTATGAATTTAATAATAAGATTTATAAGTCAATAAATCTTGGGAAAATTTCTAAACACTCCAAATATATTATAAAGATTTTAGGAAGTGTTGGAACATTGTTTTGAAACATAAAAGTCAATATAAAATTCTAGAAACCTTAAAGCTTATTAAGCCTTGCTAGAGTTGACTTTTTGAGAATGGTCAAACCAGGCCATGAAACCTATACCAATAAATAGGTTATGAAAAACCATGAAGATCGATAAAAAGAACGTTAAAAACGGATCATCCTAGCCAAAGTTATGATAATTGAAGTTTAGAGCCAAAATTTTGAAGGATGCTGACGTGTCCAGGACACGTGTCGCGCCCAGTCAGCACCCAGACACTTAATCGTTGAGTTTCCAGCGGTTTTGGCATGTCAACAGGCGATCTTTAGACGCCTATATCTTTTCTCTACTCCACCATTTGGTATGCCTTGTTTCATTCGATTCTCCTATCTTTCCTCTTTCCAACCATTACTCACACACCATCTAACTCCTTCTACAATGATCGGAAAGTTGATCCAAAGTTGCCTCCTCGCGAGTTCGTAACCCAGAACTGCAGTTTTTCCTGAAATCGGGTAAACTTCGTCACGCCATAACTTCTTCATTTCTCGTCCAAATTTCTTGTTCTTTAGCTTGTTTTGAAGATCTCTAATCCCTCTATAACTTTCATGTTGATGGCCAAGGCTGATTCGCACTGGGTTTGGGAGATAAATCTGTCTAAAGTTGCCCACTCGATCACGGCGGTAATTCTGCCCAGTTTCATCCCGAACCAACTAGGTAAACTCGGATCTTGTGAGATCTATAACTTTCTCCTAGTTCATCAAAATCAATGATTCTTCCACTAGCATCTAGAGTTACATGTCTAGTTTGGATTGTGATAGGTTACATGAATCGAATCTCTCTCAGTTGGTGCGAGTTGATTCGAGAAGAGGCATACCTGAAACGCGCATAAAACCGATTCCAGAATTGTCGACTTGGTTTCACCCCGTTTGCAATTCCGGTAAGTTTCTGGTCAAATTGTTCCATTGATGCCATTCGAAATTTCATCACCGATCAAACCCACATGCCAATTTAGTCTATTATGCATTACAATGGGAGAATTTGTAGGAATTGCAACCGAATTAAGTTCTGTACCGAAATAAACCCTAACTCTCGAATCGATTTCGAAACTTGGTTATACTGCATTATAATTGGGGAAATCGGTACCATTAGAACCGGAATTTGATTACGAATCGATAGGAACAAGAATCATCGAATTTCGTTCTGTAGATTGTGAGTTATAGGGTGATTAGTACTCGGGTCGGAAGGGGAGAACGCTGAAGAACTCGAGGGTTCTGGGCCGCCCGATCGCGATTAAAAGAAACGGACGGCCACGATTAAAACGTTTCAAAATATAAGTATAAGTTTTTATATTATTTCCAGAATAAAGTCCTAACTTGCTAGATTTATTTAATGGCCTTCCCGATTGTATTTGACTTGAAATTTTAACCATAGATTCCTTATAAAGTCTAGTTTATTTTGATGTAAATTAATATGGGTTTTAGTTTTTAAACATAAGTTATGATTTTGCAAGTTACGGGTATTATGGAATTATTTGGGTGATTTAAAAGATATTTTTATGGAATAAAAATTTTATAATATGTCTAAAATGTTATAGTTATTATATATTAAGTTTGGGAATTTTTGGGCAAGGGTAAATAGGTTTAAAAATTATGTTTATGAGTTTTTCATAAGAATAACCTATAATATAAGGTTTTTAATGTAACCAAAAATTAAAGTATGGTTGGGTAATTAACTTTTTAGGATGGGGAAAATAATTAAACCTAAATTAACATTTTACATCAGTATGTTTATAAATATTTTGGGTGTTATCTTTTCGGTGAAGTAAAAGTTGTTTACACATAATATATATATGAGAAGAATAAAATAGGGACTTATATTAAATCGAGGTATTAAACTAAACTACATATTATTATTATGGAGGTTAATATGCTTAATTAAACTAGGGCAAACACTTTATTTTATAAACCATATATCAGTTGTGGAGATGTCTAAAAGATATTAGATATAATTAAATACAATAAGAATTTCTTAAAGAATGTTTTGGATAAATCCTAAGAAAATATAAGTGTATATACAAATACATTAAAGTAAATAAAGAAGTAACATTCCTTATGGGAAACATATTAAGAGGGAAAAATTGGGATAAACCTAATTCCTACGTGGCAATTAAAATATTAAAGGTCAGTGTGACATCCAGGTAGACTATTAGGGGGAAATACACATCCTAAACCTTAATAGGTGACAAAGTAAGTTAGCCAATCGTAACCCAAGGGATTAATTAAATCAAACCTATAATCAGGAGTGGGTAAATGGGGTAAGATAAGTTTACATTAAAATTTAATTACGAGATCTAGCCAGATCCTTAGGAGGGTGTAACTGTAAAACGAAAATAGACTAATAAGAATGGGGGATGTGTAGCATTATAGTGCCTTAACTAATCAATACTTGGAATACTTTAATTATAGGTGATTAGTGGAAGTAGTTCGCATTTTCAAGTTTGGTTGCTGCTTCTACATATACCAGGTACGATTCTCGTACTCAGATGCTTTTGGTGATGAATTTTATGGAACGTTTTGAGTAACGCTAAATGAGTTTGGATGTATCTTGGAAGGAAATTGTTTGTGTGACTAACTTAGCCTGTTGTGACTAACTGAGCCTTGGGTGTACAACTTTCATGATCATTGGTTCCTTTTATCTGGTTGTCTCATTAGATATTGACTGTTGAGGGTTTACGCCTCTGCACTCTGTAGGACTGAGTGTTTTGGTATTGCACTTGTACAGTTAATAATCTAGTGGGAATATGGGAAATGTCAATCTTGGTATTGGGTATGGATTATTTCTAATAAGTGGTGCACTCACTTTTCACCGATGACTGAGAACGGGTCGGTGGCAGCGGAGGTCTGCTATACCTCGTCCATATGGACAACTGACAGCGGAGGTCTGTTTACCTCGTCCTTGTGACAACTGACTGGCGGTGGGGGCCATCTCTCCCAATTGGGTTCATTCCACTCTTGAGTTATGGGTTCTTGGATATCTTCTTTCATTCCTAGTCCTTGTGACAACTTGGGTCTTTCTAATCCTAATTGGAACTGAATCTAACTTAAGCAATGGATGTTCACTAACTTCTGTGGCGTGGTTTCTTTTATGTTGGCTCACTTTACCTTCTGTTATTTATCTCTATCCTTGACTTGTTATCTTTGACTTGGTGTTTTGGTGTGCCTTGTTCTTCTGCTTTTGTTCTAAGTGTTTGGCTTCATCTTATTGTTTATTTTTAAGAGTATGCTTTTAAACTGTTGTTTTGGAGAGTTGTACCAGTTCCATTCCAGGGAACTGACTCACCCCTCCTGGGGTGGGCTGCTTGGTTTCATCTTGCAGGTACGAATTGCTATACAGGTAGCCACGAAGAGTATGAGTGTATGGGATGGGAATTAGGAACTTTGGAGAGCCATTGTATTTTTGTTATCATTCTTTTATATTATGTTTTCTCGAGTTCAGACCGTAGCGTGTGTAATATCATAAGTTGTAATTGGTGAGGTTTGGTGCCGGGTGTTTGGAACCCGATGATCTGTAATCGCCTTAGTATTTTATTTCCGCTGCATTTATGATAAGTAGGGGCGTTACACCGTCCACCAGTGGGTGCTTGAGTTTTCATCGGACCTTGCACAACTGGAATGAGTTCTTATAAGTTTTCATCAGAACTTAAGATAAAAACGGGAATCTTGCCAAACAATTATAATTAAATCAGTAAACCTAGCATGAAAGAGCAGATATTATATTAACGTGAACCAGAGTCCCATTTAGTTTATCTGTTAACTTAGTTTATTTTATCTTTCCTTTTTATTTATAAAAACAAGTCAATTAATCCCCCCTTTTTGTGACATTCTTAGGTACTATAATATGTATATTAGTCCCACGGTTCGATATCCGGTCGCTTACATTTCACTATACTACTACGACCGGGATTTGTTTGCAGCCCGACATTTAATTTGAGTTTTAATTTCTTTTCTTTTAATTTAATAACTCCAGTTCTAACCACTCAGATATACACGTCTGCATGTATAGATGGAGAGGGAGTATATGGCTGGGGTTGCAGAATGTCGAATGAGAACATAAGGCTGGGGTTATGGATGTGTGGTGGTGTCGATGATGGATGATGGTGGAAGGGTTGGCCGGGAGCAGAGGCCGAAGCCCCTGGTGTGAGGCGCGGCGTGAATATTTGGAAGTGAATGTTCGCCTCCTATGTGCCCTAATCTCGTATATGTATGCAGCCACCATATAATATTTTTATCTTCAACAATATACTCACGCGAGTTTCTATCTTCAGCCGCATCAATCATTTGTGGCGTGAATGACATATCTCCACGTACGTGATTGGTATTGCATCAATCATATGCAACCTTTTTCTTTTGAATAAAAAGATGGTGATCGTTATAATGATGTGGTAATGATTGGATTATATAATGATTATTAAATCATTATATAATATCATCTAGACACAACTTGAACCGAGGATTGATTCTTTGTTGTTGCTCTGAATTACTCCCCGTTAGTTGTGTTGTGAAGCTAACAAAGCAAAGAATGCAATCCTATGACTTTTACCTACATTTGACACTTAAAATGTATCAGTTCACATCATAACATAAATCTAATTGAAAACATATGATAAGTGAGAAATATGACATGAATTGTTATAGGAATAGGAAGAATTAAAGCTCTAAAAGTATATATATTTCACACTTATCAAGGCTCGATCAGGATTTAACAAGAGTAAACCCGATCCGGGTGTTAACTCTAGAGATCTCTATGCGCAACCAGTAGCCAGTGACTAACTGGGTTTAGGTATATCATCACACTCATTCACACTCTAACGTTTGACTTAGTAAGTCAGTTACCCAATGTAACACCCCAACTCAATCCAAATGTGGTCTCGCAACTTAACAGTATATATATAAACATGTCACAGCGGAATTCTTTACAATCCAGGACCTTGCCACGGTCTGACTACAGAATATACCGAACATTAGTACAACAATCTTAACCATTTACATATCCTTCTTACAACCCCCTCACATCTTATACATCTTACTAACTCAAATTGCCATACGAGTGTACATGCACTCGTAGGCCACACTTAACCCGTAACACTTGTACCCCTTCTTACTCTCGCGACAGCCGCTTCCTGATGTACCTGTGTAGTAAAACAGCCCCCAAAGGGGGTCAGCACGAATGCTGGTACGATCCCCTCATGGCCCCCAAGCTAACGTGGCTACGACGACTAATTGTCGATAGCATGGAGGTTGATTAAATGCACAACATAATAGTAAATGCTGTAAACAACAATCCATATATGAACAATCAAAGTTCACACACAATGAACGACTTAAATGCGTTCCCTTAATTAGAGAGTTAATTATTTAACTCCTTAAGTAATGTTCCCTCTTAATCTTAGTCCATCCTTATCTCACCTCAATCTTAGTCTTATCTTAATCTTAGAAACAACCATCCTTTAATAAGGAGTGGATGTAGCTTATCTTAATCTTAATATTACAAACCATCCTTTAAAAAGGAATGGTTGCAACTTATCTTAACCTTACCTTAATCTTAATCTTAATAATACAAACCACCCTTTAAAGAGGAATGGTTGCAACTTATCTTAACCTTACCTTAATCTTAATCTTAACTTATTCTCAGTATACAAACCGTTCCTGGAGGGGAATGGTTGTATCCTAAGTCCAAACCTGGGATTTAGGTGATCCCACCACCATCTTAATGCCACCTACCCTGGACGGGAGTCCAGCGTAGCTGAGCCGGCAACCGGCCCTAGGCTACAAGTCCGAAGACAAGTCCTTAAGCGGAAGGCGGATCTGATTCAGATACCGTCCCCCTTTTTCCTTAGCATGCATGACGGGAGATCGGTCCCGGGTTTCCTCACTCAAGTTCCAGTTAGTAGTAGTCTCAAGACCATATTTGTTGGTTAACCTCTTTCGGTTCATATCGTCCCTTATTAGGGAGCGTTCCTTAGTCTCACTCAATTCCTTACTAAACATTGGTTAGTAAGTTCTCACGGTATGTTGTGTTAGTTTTCAAACATCACACAACAAAACAATAAATAATATATTCCGGTTGCATGCTTTATCTTGTTTAGTGAGCACACAAAACAAATAGCACACAAGCCGAGGGACACCTCGTTAGCAAGCAGGTCACAAGAGAACTGTACCGTTCACCGTTGGTCGTTCAGTTGCTTACTCTCTTCCGGAGTCCAATTCCCAAGTCCTAAAACATTCATTCAGTTTTAGGTTGTTAATCACTTAACTTAATTCAACTTACTTAACTTGCTTAACTTACTTAATCCCTTAATGATTCCCACCTAACACCTCTTAAGTCTTACAACTTAATCTTACAACTTAACCTTAAACTTTTAAGTTTATACTTAACTTAACTTAATCCCTTAAGTTCCTAGGGTCCTAATCATTACCACCCTACCAAAGGTTTACCTTATTACCTATTACCTTTCTTAGGATTTAGAATTTCTTTTTTTATTTTATTTTTATTTTTAGGCCCGACCGAACTTCCGACCGACCTTACCTAAGGTCGGTCCATTCTAGAACACTTCATCGTTTGAAAATTCTACCCCGACCGACCTTGCAAGTCCGGTCCCAAGGTCGGTCCATTCCCGAGAGTTTCCCCGAGGGAAATTTAAGCTCGACCGAACTTGCCAAGTCCGGTCCCATGTTCGGTCGATTCCAGAGACTTATTACCGTACAAAATACATGCCCGACCGACCTTGCAAGTCCGGTCCCAAGGTCGGTCCATTCCAGAAACTTTCTCTGGTAGTGTAATTTGAGCTCGACCGACCTTGCAAGTCCGGTCCTTAGGTCGGTCGGCTCCAGAACCTTGTTTCTAAATTCTCTTTTCAACTCCAAACTTCTCCACAAGTTCCCCCATGTGTCCTAATACCATTTAGGCACTTAAACTCACCTTTAAACATCCACTAAAAACTCCTTAGCAACTTTCTCAATTCTTACTAGGAATTCATAACACTTGTTTACACCTCTTAAGGCCTTTACATGTCACCAAACAAGGCCTAAACATCATCTAAAACCATTACCATTCAATCCCCCATCATTAGATGCCAAAAACAAAAATTTTTCTTTTTCTCTGCACTGGACCGCCCCTCTGGGGCGGTCCCCAGGGGCGGTCCCAACCAGAAGCTAATTTCCTGCACGATTTGCCTGGACCTCCCCACAGGGGCGGTCCCTAGGGGCGGTCCACAGCAGAACCTATTTTCCAAAGTGCTTTTCTCCTCATTTTGAACTCCAAATTCACCCCAATCTTTTCCCACTCATTCCACAATCTTTCCACATGTTTCCTACATGTTTAAACACCTTAAAACATGCACTAAATCTACCTCAAAAATCACCAAACTTGGCACTCAATTCTTACGAAAATTCTTACACTTAACACTTGATTCCTTACACTTCCCTCTTGTGACTTTGCCTAAGACCTCAACTAATCATTATGTTTCTTTACCACCATCTTAACTACTCCTCAAGCATCATTTTGCACACCCATTTGCCTTACTCAAACTTCTCAAAGTCATATATAATCTAGCACATGCTTACATCCTTATAAGTCATTATACTTTATTTTTCCTTCAAAATTTGTACAAGTTTCCTAGCTTCCTTAACCATGGTTTTGGTGCATGAAACTCACCATTATAACCCCTAGTCCCTCTTATACATTCCTAGGTCTTCCTAGTACTCAAGAACTCCATGGTTTATCCATTTTCACCAAATCAACCCTTAGTGATCACTTGAACATCCTTAGTCATAAAATCTCCTTAGAACACCCTAAACGCTTAGTTTCCTACTCAAATTTCACCATAGTTTCTCTAGTATATTATCATGCCCATATGCATTGTTTTCCTCATTCAACCATCTCACATACATCAAGTCTTTTCTCATCATAGTTTCTCATCCAAATCAACTCATTCATAATAACTCAATATAGTGCAATAATCTTAAATTGCATAGCACTAAGGCTCTTAAATGACATGGCTCTTAGGCCCTTAAATGACATGGCTCTTAGGCCCTTAAATGACATGAATTTAAACACTGAATTTCCCACAATAAAAGCTTTCCACCTGCAAATACACCCATCAATCTCATAGTAGTTATAATGCTCTTAAAACTCATCTTAAACTTATATTACTAACTCATTTCCTTTGGCTCCTTAGTCACAAGTTCATAAGCTTGCTTAAGTTCTTTTCTTAGGTTATATAACCAATTACATAATGTAAGCTTTAAGCCACATTAGTACTTATCTAAATCTCATCCCTTAAAACTTAAACCACCATTAGGTAAGCATTTTACCTTGTTTTCTCAAGCTTATCTTAACTTCCTCCTTAGACCTTCTTCTTGCATGAATCTCGGCCACCACTTAAATTACCCTTGCCAATGTTCTAATCAATATTCAATGACTCATATGAGTACTAAACAATACATCAACCTCAAGGAATAAAAACCTAGGTTAAAAATGTGTTTTAAGGTCTTATAATGAATATTTTACCTTGAGGTCTTAAGGTAGGCTTGGATATGAATCAAGAAGGACCTCCTCTAGCCCTTGGAGAATAGAAAACAAGCTAGAACAAGGCATAAAAATGAAGCCCCATGAGTATAAATTTTCGGTAATGGAGAAGAATGGTGGAAACCTAGTTTTTCTTACATATTCTTTACCTTAAGAGAATGGAGAAGCTAATGAGCTCTTCAAACTTATTTTCCCCCTTCAATGGCGATTTCCCATGGCTCCAAAATGAGGCTTTTCAAATTTTGAAAAGATAGGAAGCAAGGCCTTGGTCTAACTATGAGAAATCCATGCTTAGTTTTTGATTTGGAGCTAAAATGAGCAAGTTATGGACAAGGCAAGGTGAGGCAACAATGGGGCTGCTTGGGAACGGTTTAGAACAGAGAGAATAAAAGAAAACCGTGGAAGAAGAAGGGAAATGAAGAAGAGAGGAGAGAGGTAAGCTAAAGAAGATATTTATCTTATAAAAGGGTGAATAGTGAACTTACTACTTTTCCTCTCATTTCCTTTAATGTGCTGGCTACTAATGGTGAGTCACCATTAAAAACCGTCCCCCCCTTGGTATACAAGATACATAAGGCCTTGTTTGGCCATTTGGCTAATTAAAGTTGACTTAAGTCAAAACTAGCACTATTTGAGTACTATTCACTAATTAGTGCACATATTCGGGAAATTTTTGGTTTCCCATTGATTTAGACTTCCTAATGTGATACTAATTAGTACACATGTTGATTAAAGAGTAATGATGGACATCTAGCCACTCAAAACTCAATTCTAAGACAATTTCTCAAAAATGTGCTTTAAGACTTCTTAAAGCACATTTTGTGTTTTAGCTTGTTTTCAAGCTTGGTTTTCTTTGCTAATTGATTTAAAATGACCATTAGAATATTACTAAGGTCTTATCATGATATTTGGGTACTCACCCAAGTCTCTCCAAGCTTAGAGCACATTTTTGCCCTAATTGCCCTTAAGGCATTTTCTTGTGTTTTCCTTGGTTTAAATTGTCTACCAATCTTTCTAAGGCATATTCTAGCCTTACAACATCATAATTTGATGTTTACTTAGCATACTTAGGTTTGGGGTATTTCACCCAAGTACAGTTTTAGGTATGGAGGAAACACTTATTTATTGGCTGCCATGTGGGTCTTACGCATGCCTAGAAGTAATCTAGGTCGTATTCATGTTCGAGTCCAAACTCTAGAGATCGACGATGTCATATCTCATTCCTAAGTATTTTACTTAGGTTATAGTTTACATAACTTATAATACTTAGAGTATTATGCCAAACAATGACAATCATAATCACATTACTCGTATATGTAGATTTATAAAAGTCGATCTATAGTCTACGTAATATTAGTCCCGAAGGACGTTCGCGCATAAAAAAATAATGCAGAAAAGACACAGGTATTCATCACATACATACATTCACACATATATCACACACGTTATGTATATCAAACAAATCCGAGCCCGAGGGAATCCTAAGGACAACTCGGATCAAACCCCTTTACATACCGTTCACTATAGACCAAGGATGCGCAGTAGGCCACTAAGCTCGTCAAGCGCCTCCGTCGGGGACACGATCTAATTATCGTACATTCTATAAGTCAATCCGTATGACTTACTTAAACTCAGTAAGTCCGAATAACATAAGTAATCCCGACCTTTCATCCCAAGATTTCAACAATTAATTGTTTAAGGTAGCGTTACGTAAACTCGTCGTTCGTAGTAGCTACTAACATCCGGGTTTATTTAAATACGTCGGTTATATAAAATGTCTTAGTTGTAGTGTTTTCTAATGTTAGGATTTATTCCATTATATTCCATAATATTCACGAGTATACGAATATACATTCACGTTCACACTTAGGTATTAAATTTAACCGATCCAGTTAGGTATACGAGTATACAATCATAATATATAGTTGCATGTATGCATGCAACGTTAGTTCGCGTCATACATTTATGCTCATGCGCTAATGTTTATAATTCATTCTATGAATTAATATTGTTGTTATTTGAACTTAGGTATAAAATATATAGTTACATGGATGCATGCACTAATGTTATATGGTATTATTGATTAACCATTTATAAAATGTATTATAATATACAAGACTTGTAACAAGTTGCATTTAATTCAAACTAAATGACTTGTACTTTATAACTCATTAATATAATCACATCCACTCTTTTATATTGTATAGTTTCCAACTATATCATAAACTCATTATTTATTTAATACTCCACATATGGTTGCGCATTTTTATATATATCTATACATGAATATTTCATGAATCATACTCTTATATTATATGTCACATTTTTATCATCTTAATGTAAGATGATTATTTTGATTTGTTGCATTATATTATGCAATTTATATTAAGAACTTATCTTAATATTTTGTAATATTTCATGACATATACTTATAATTCCTAAGGTTTATTTTATACTAACCTTAGTTTATAGATTCCATTTTCCCATTAATTGTCACATTATTTCATGTGAATGTTAATAATGATAATTGTTTCATTTATTCACATTAATACTATATAATATCTATAGTATTTATATCATTGTAAACCATAATTTAAAATTCAATTTCCAAGGCTTATTATTTGCGCACAACACATTACTTTCATTAATTATGTTTTTGACCACATAATTTATACAATGTTACATTAATATCATTATACCATATAATATGATATTTTATCTCATGATTTATTATAACCTATAGTTTTATAAAAACTATATTATAGTCGAAAGGCATATACATCAACATTCTTATTTTTATCAACTCTTAATATTTTTCCAATATTACAATATTACCACATATTTAATATAATGTTATACATATCATATGTTATAACATTTTAACTTTGTAATAAATGTAACTTGTAGTTTATTTGTAACTTTTTATATTGCGAAATAGGCACATATTTTATACTTCATTTTTTTTCATATTACATACTTTTCTTTTATTCCCATTTGTACCACACATTTTATATAATATAACATATACTTTATATTATATTATTTCAACTTTAGAATCAATATAACCTATGGTTATATATTTCAAAATTTCCGAACAGACCACAAGGTTTGTTCTATTTCATTTTCCAGCCTACTAACTATTATATAATTACCATCTTACCACACTTATTACTATATGATACATATAACTTATGTTATGTCATTATAATACTTGTAATAGGTATAACCTATGGTTTTATATTTCCCATAATTACCGAACAGGCCCATGGTCTGTTTTGGTTTATTTTTTTCCAGCAACATAAGTTTCTATATTTACACATTTACCACAAATATTATAATATGTCACACATATCTTATATTATACCATATTAATACTCATAATTTTATAACCTATAGTTTAGGTTTTATTAAATTGCGTACAAGCCCTAAGGTCATCTTGATTTATTTTCTCACCCCACACACTTTGCATATTTGCAATTTCAACCAGTTTTATAACATATACTTTTAATATCATTAAAACCATATCTCATACACTCATCTTAATATAACCTTCAATATAATTCTAAAAATTACCAAACTTTATACAAATGTTATAAACTGTTATATTTACCATATGAACACCAAATTTTCGATAATTATGGTTTATACCCCATAAATTTTGTAAATTCAATATTTAGCTTATAATGCTATTATAAGTTCATAATTAATTATTTATGTCATTAAATTTGGCCAAGGCACCTAACATGGTCTATATTGCCCCATTGACCACAAGTTTGACCATAAGTTTCTTTAACCTCAGTTTTGAACCAATATTTTCAGAAAATTATATTTTGACCCCAAATTTTACAAAACTTTTTAAAATCCATTTTAATAGTTTTAAAAGCCTAGTTTTCGGCTATAATTACCATTTAACCTCTAAATTCATTTTAATTGCAAACTAACCCTTAAATGTTTTCAGTAAATATTTATTTAATACTATAATTGTAACACCCCTACATCGTACTTCACAACTAATTGAAATCGCAGCGGAAATAAACAACTAAACAGTAACTAAACGCTTCGGTGCTACAACGCCGTCAACCACCCACGTGGTTAACAAGGCAGAATAAATACAAGTGTACCGGTCTGATGATCAGACTCCCGAGCATAAAACTAAAACCATAAATACATCATATACAATACCGAGTATTTAATTACATTCCTTCACTGTAAACTGCCAATATACCGCCACAGTAGTATCAACGGAATCAAAATATAATGCCACGGGAGCACAGGCGCATCCCGGGCTCAACATCCAAAATGACCAAAAGTACATCTGCAGCCTAGAATCTACAGCCACTCTGCTTCCTCGATCCTCATCCTGCAGTAAAAATATGGAGCCCCCGAGGGGGTCAGCAACCCTTGGCTGGTATGGTTAACGCGCAGCCCATTGGCTACCGGGATACGCGCAACTAATTGTCATGATGACATGGCATTCTTTTTAAACATAACATGACATATGGAATAACAACATTATTGCATAGCACAACATCACATACACAGTGGATACTCTTTCCACAATAACAAACCAAGAAGGTTAAACAACATAAGAAGCCTAGAGAATGGTTCACTCTCATGTTAAGCTTGTTACACACACTCATTACCGTTCTGTTATTCGAACGAGTAACTTAAGTCACAGATGGTTCAGATATTATGACCCGAACACACCACACAAACACATGTTCCCACTAAACCGATCATAAGTCAGAATAGGTAAGCTTTGGAGGAAGCTAGCGGGAGATCGAACGTCAAATAAAGGAGGACAATCTTAACAACATAAGAGTCGAATCTGATACAGATATCTACTCTTAAACTTACATGCATGACCGGACAACCGGATTCCTCACTTCCCAGTTAGCACTTGTTAGAAGTTCAACAGTGGAACTTAACAAACAATTCACAACAAGTGGTAAGTCATGTTAGACACACACAAGGGAAATGAGTCACATCATAACATCACAATAATATGAACAACTATAAACTCATTACATGATTAAGTCTTATAACGTCATAAACACACAGAAAAACATACAACACACAAGCCGGTGTAAACCGGTAGGCAACAGACTACAAGAAAACCATACCTTGGTCCCTGCTTCGATTGATTTCCACCGTAGGTCACTCCTATACATGATTAATAACGTCGGTTAATTAATTTACTTAACCTCAAGTTTACTAAGCATTTTACATGACTATATGACATGTTTAAATGACCAACTTAACCTTGGTTACCTCCATTATACCCCCTAGGGTTAACTACATTTGCCACATTCTTTACTGTTTTTTTTATAAGTTTTGGCCTGTCCGACCCACCGTCCGACCCACCAACTGGGTCGGACCCTTCCAGTGATTTTCGAGTTTGAAAAACTCTACTTGTCCGACCCATGTCCGACTCAACCAACTGGGTCGGACCATTCCAGAACATTTCAGTCTTCTAAGCCTAACCTGTCCGACCCATGTCCGACTCAACCAACTGGGTCGGACCACTCCAGAAACTTTACCATCCTTTAAAACACACCCGTCCGACCCATGTCCGACCCAAGCCCTCTGGGTCGGACCGTTCCAGAACCATTTACTGGCGTCTAGCAGAGGCTGTCCGACCCAAACTTGGATCGGACCCCTGGGTCGGACGCCACCAGAACATGTCCAAACATTGTCAAATCTTCACTAAACTTTCCTCAAGCCTTCTAATGTTCTCCAACACCACTTGGAACACTTATTCCCTCATACAACATCCATAAAACTCATCTTCTTTCTCCTTATACACTTACTCATTTCTTACCAAAATTCCTAACACTTATAATGTTTTCTTCTTAGGTTTCTAAGTGGTGTTTCATACCTATGATAACCACTATGCCAATAATGTTTCCTCACCACTACTACATCACCTCCCAAGCATCTTTACTTCCTAACCAATTCCTTAAACATCTTTACAAGTCTATAGATCCTCCATACAACAATTACTTCTTCCTTATACATCAACATTGCACAAGTCCTAAACACAATCTCACCATGATCTTGAAATGTCCCAAAACATTCTTTTGCATTCTAAATCCTCTAGAACATTGCCTAAGCCCTTTTTACATCTTTAAACAGCTTAATGCATGTTCCTTTCACTAGGAAAGCACTTAACCATTCTAAACACTTCCTAACTTACCAAAACACATTTTAAACACCTAAAGCTTCTTATACATTATTTAAATTTCGACATAGGTTCTCCTAGAACATTACTAAACCAAAACACATTGTTTTCACCATTAAACAATCAAGAACACTAAAATCCATCAAGAACATTCTTATACACAAAACTTCACTCATTTAGCACTACATCACAATATAGTGCATAATTTAAATTTCTTGGCACTTAGGCCCTTAAATAACATGGCTCTTAGGCCCTTAAGATGCTTAAATCATAAACACTGAATTTCCCACATTATATTTGCCTTTGACGTGCAAATACACTCAATAACACATATGCCTTTTACTAAGCCCTTGAGAACATTTTACTAGGTCATTCACCATTGGTTCCTTAGATCATTTTAACAAGCAATATAAGCTCATTTCTCCTAAGACTTTAAACCACATTAGGTTAGCACATTTACCTTTTTTCCTCACAACTTCTTTCTTGTTTCCTTGACTAAATCGGCAAGGCTTTTGATTGTTTGTCAACTTCTAGACATTATACAAATGATAAAATGAGTATAGAAGCTTTATGCTTCATCTCATTGTAAACCCTAGATTATACATTGTTTTAAAAACATTAAGATAGTTGTTTTACCTTAGAACTTGAAGAGAGTTTGAATATATATCAAGAGAGGACTCCACCTAGTCCATGAAAGGTTGGAATGAAGCTAGAACAAAGCAACATAAGGACACCATTAAGGGTGATTTTCGGACAACACAAAAACATGAGGGAAACATCATTTTTCTTTGAGTTTCCTTACCTTGAAGCAAAGGAGAACAATAATATGTGAAAAGATGAGCTCAAGCTCCTCCCATGGAGATTCTTCTTGGCACCAAAATGGAGCTCTTGAGATTTTGAAAGGATAGAATTGAAGAGCTTAATGAGAGGAAGAGAATGGTGGTCTTAGAATTTGATTTGGCAAAATGAGCTAGGAGATACAAGTGGTCAAAGATGGAATTGTGTGTGGTACTATTGCAAACCGTGAATGGAGAGCAAGAAGAGATAGAAGAGAGCTTGAAGACGTGTGAAATGAAGAGGGAAATGAGAGAATGAAGTTTAAGTCACTTTTGGAGATATTTAAAGTAAAAGGTAAATAGTGTTTTGCTTTATTAATTTTACTTACTTGATAACTAACACGGGGAGATGACTCACCCTTATAAAAACCGGCCCCCATATTATACCAAGGGGTATTTTAGTCTTTGTTGGCCAATTTAATTACTTATACAAACATATGTTACAAACTAGCTTATTTAGTTACTATTCATAAAAACAAGGCACATAGATGTGATATTTTTTATTTCCCATTAATATAGACCTCCAAATGTGATACTAAGTAGTACACATATTAATTAAAGAGTAATGATGGACATTTAGCCATTCAAAACTCATTTACAAGACAATTTTTCAAAAATGTGCTTTAAGACTCCTTAAAGCACATTTTGTGTTTTAACTTGCTTTCAAGCTTTGTTTTCTTTGGTAATTGGTTTAATATGTTCATTAGTATATAAATAAGGTCTTGATAAGCTCATTAGGTCTTACCCAATCTTATCCCAAGCTTAGAACACTTTTTAGCCCTAATTGACTTTAAGGCATTTATTTGTGTTTTCTATGGTTTAAATTGTTTACTAATGTTTCTAAGACTCTTTTTAGTCTTAATATACCATATTTAAATGTTTAAACAACATACTATGGTTTGGGGTATTTCAATCTACCCCCCTTAAAAGAACTTTGTCCTCAAAGTTCACACTTCCTCATATCCTAAATATTAGAACACGGGAATACATATAAACAATATTTCCATAACAACATTAACAACACACTTACATAACATTGGACACAAGGTCCATACAACATAACATCGGACACAAGGTCCATACAACAACATCAACATCATTCAGACACAACGGTCTGTACATAACAACATAACATAGACGATGTATTTAAATACACGTCGTACACACATAACCGAAATGGCTCTACCCCCCTTAAAAAGGGGTACGCCCCGTACCCTATACACATAAACACTAAGAAGTAAACAATGACGGGTACTTCGCCTTCATCTTATCTTCCAGCTCCCAAGTGGCCTCCTCGACGTCCTGGCTAGACCAAAGAACCTTCACCAGTCTCACTGACTTATGGCGAGTGTCTCGAGTCTTAGTATCCAGAATCCGTACTGGAGTCTCCACTGATCGCATGGTCGGCTCTAAGGTTAGCCTTTCAGGCTGAAGCACATGAGACGGATGAGACATATATTTCTTCAACTGGGACACATGAAATACATCATGTACCTTGCCCAGCTCGGCGGGTAGATCAAGTCTGTAAGCTACCGGGCCGATCCGCTCCGTCACAACATAAGGCCCCACATATTTTGGGCTCAACTTGCCTTTCTGGCCAAAACGAAATGCTCCCTTCATGGGGGATACCCTGAGAAATACCTAATCGCCCACGGCGAACTCCAGGTCACGTCTGCGCACATCTGCGTACGACTTCTGTCTATCCTGAGCTACCTTCATGTTAGCCCGGATCTGGCGAACTTCTGCCTGAAATTGTTCCAGATACTCTGGTCCTATAATGACCGTCTCACTCGACTCATCCCAGCATAATGGCGTGCGGCATGGTCTACCGTACAAGGCCTGGAAGGGAGACATCTTGATCGAAGCATGGTAACTGTTGTTGTAACTAAACTCGATCAGATGTAACTTATCAATCCAGCTGGTCTGAAAATCAAGTGCACATGCACGTAACATATCCTCAAGTGTCTGGATGGTGCGCTCACTCTGACCATCTGTCTGTGGGTGGAAGGCTGTACTTAGCTTCAGCTCGGTACCAAGTGCTTCCCGTGTGGATTTTCAATACCTTGAGAGGAATCTGGTATCCCTGTCAGACACAATTGTTTTCGGTACCCCATGATGTCTTACAATCTCTCTGTCGAAGAGTTCTGCTAGTTTCGCCACTTTCCAGGTGTCCTTCATCGGTATGAATCGAGCCACCTTGGTCAGTCGGACAACAACAACCCAAATCATATTCAGACCTCCCCTTGTAGGCGGAAGCCCTACTACGAAGTCCATAGAAATGTCATGTAACTTCCACTCCGGCACTGGCATTGGCTGTACCATACCACCAGGCCGTCGGTGCTCAAACTTGACCATCTGGCAAGTGAGACACCTCAATACATAATCATTTACATCCTTTTTCATTCCAGTCCACCAAAAATAACGTTTCATACCCTTGTACATCTTTGAAGCTCCGGGGTGAATCGAAGTCATAGAACAGTGGGATTCACTCAGTATGCGCTCTTTCAGCTCAGCACTACTCCTCGGAACACACAGTCGGCCATTGAGCCTAATCAGGTCATCATCGTGGAGTCGGAAGTCGTACTTCTGACCCTCAAATGTGCCATCAATAAGCTTCTGCTTGATCTCCAACATATACTGATCCGTCATCTGAGCACTCCGCACCTCTTCAACCAAGCTAGTATAAGAGACTAGCGAATGGAGAGAGTGTGCTCGGCGACTCAATGTGCCAGCTACCACATTTGCCTTACCCTCTTTGTACTGTAGATTAATGTCGTAGTCGTTTAAAAACTCAACCCACCTTCTTTGCCTCATGTTCAACTCCTTCTGAGTGAACAAGTATTTTAAACTTTTGTGGTCAGAATGAATTGTCACACTTACCCCATACAAATAATGTCGCCATATCTTCAATGCGAAGACGATGGCACCCAGTTCTAAATCGTGGGTAGGGTAGTTCTCTTCATGCTTCTTCAGTTGTCGGGAGGCGTAAGCTATGACCTTCCCGTGTTGCATCAACACACAACCCATACCTCTGCCTGATGCGTCGCAATAGACCTCAAATCCATCTGGACCGTCTGGTATAGTCAGGACTGATGCAGATGTCAGAGCATCCTTGAGACTCTGGAAAGAACTCTCACAGTCGACTGTCCACTCGAATGGTGCATCCTTTTTCATCAAGGAAGTCATCGGCTTCGAGACACTGGAGAAGTCCTTCACAAACCTCCTATAATAACCTGCCAGACCGAGGAAGCTCCTGATGTCGGTAACTGTCTTCGGCCTAGGCCAGGTGCGCACTGCATCAATCTTTGTCGGATCAACAGCGATCCCGGCCTCAGAAATCACATGACCAAGAAAGGATACTTGGTTCAACCAAAACTCACACTTTGAAAATTTAGCATGCAACTGATTCCTTCTCAATGTTTATAACACATTTCTTAGGTGGCTTTCATGCTCACCTCTCGATCTCGAGTACACAAGTATATCGTCGATGAAGACTACTACTGACTTGTCCAATTGATCTTGGAACAAGCGGTTCATTAAGTCCATGAACTTAGCTGGTGCATTGGATAAACCAAACGGCATAACCGTAAACTCATAGTGTCCATATCTGGTTCTGAATGTTGTCTTCTCAATGTCACTTGTCACGAATAGCAATCTGATGGTATCCGGATCGTAGATCTATCTTGGAGAATACTGATGCTCCCCTCAACTGATCAAATAAGTCGTCGATGCGTGGTAAAGGGTAACGGTTCTTCACCGTAACTGCATTCAGCTCACGATAGTCAATACACAGGCGGAGACTACCGTCTTTCTTCTTCACGAAGAGGACCGGCGCTCCCCATGGTGAAACGCTAGGGCGGATAAATCCCTTGTTGAGTAGGTCTCTCAGCTGCTCCTTGAGCTCTGTCATCTCTGCTGGAGCCATACGATAGGGCGCCTTCGCAATTGGTCCGGTGCCCGGAACCAAATCAATTTCAAACTCAACTTCCCGTGCTGGCGGCATGCCCGGCAGTTCCTTAGGAAATACATCAGGAAACTCCGACACTACCGGCACATCTAGGCTAAACTCTGGATCTCTCTCTATGTCCTGGACATAGCAGAGGTATACATCATTCCCTCGTCGTAGTTCACGATACATAGCCATGGCGGTGATGATCTGAGTCGAAGGCTCCCTGGGCCTCTAGCGGTAAGATATTGTAACCCCAGACGGACTCCGAAGAAGCAGTCGATGCTCGGCACACAGGATTCTGCCCTTGTACCGCTCCAACCAGTTCATCCCGACAATCACATCAAAACCAAGTCCGTCGAACTCTATCAAGTCGATCGGAAACTCTTCACCTCTGATTCGTACAACAACATCTCGGTGGTAGCGGGTACACCTGATCCGCTCTTTCGACGGGAGAGTGACTAGGAAGTCTGGCATCTCATCACCGTCTAACCCCAGCCTCTTCGCAAAAGATAACGAAATAAATGTGTGTGAGGCTCCAGAGTCGAACAAGATCGAAGCGTCCATGCCATTGACTGGAAAGGTACCGGTGAGGATTGTGCCGCTCTTGCCGGCTTCTGCCTCATTGCAGACACTCAGTATACCTCCCGTTCCGAGAGCACAGCCTAATTCATTGGCAAACCAATAAGTATTGGGTAACAACACGGTTGATATACTTCAACAACTCCACTTTATTCATTAACACACTCTTCTTACAACATTTGTTGGTTTACACTGTTGACATAACTTAACACACATATAACATCCTTAACATACGCTGGCTTATCACATTACATAATTATACAAGGCTTTAAAACTGTCTGAAGGTCAAATTCAAACGTCCGGGTTTCATGTGTGTGGCATTGATCACTGCCGACGGTGCGGTATTCAGTTTGATCTTCCTGATGCCATGATATAGCATCCTTGACTGCCCACCCATGATTAGTACATCTCCTGATTTCAACACTAACTTCTTTGCGAGGTCAGCACGCTTCTGCTCGCCATATATAAACACTGCGGTATCACCAATGGACCAAGACACCATGGGTACTCCCCTACTTAGAGACTCGGGTGACTCGTCCTTATCTTGGTGTAAACCTAATCATCCACCTTCCTGGTAGAAGTTCACAATGCATAAATCTGCTTTAACACTTGGAATTGAATCCGTTTCAACTTGCTGAGCAATTCCCACGGCGTGGTTAACGACCGCAAGGAACTCCTCAGGTATCATCGGTACAGTTGCTCCATCTTCGGCTCGCACTTCTTGATATGTCTTGGTGTAAGGATTCCAGTCCTTACCCATGCACATCATCTTCAACTTCATTCTTGATCCGTTCGGGTATTCGGGTGTGTAGAATCCTCCGGGTGTTGCCCCCAGTTCATTGCATCGTCTGATGATGTGGATTTGTGCTTCCGGTGTCAGGTATCCATTTAAGAGTATCATACCTGGTTGGATGACCTGACATTGCTCCATTGGAAAGTCGGTGATGTTGACGGTGGTTTCTTCAGGGTTCGGTGTGGGTGGGATTGGATAACAAATATTGAAGGCTCCTTTAAGTTTAGAATTATCTAATTAGGTGACTTTCACACTATACTTTAATTCTTTACTCACATGGTAATGCACTTGGACTCACTAACACACACATGCATGAAATGCGATATGCAATCACTCATTTCACTCAACAGTTTAGGCGGTACCTGGTCTAGTAGAGGGCCCTGGCGCCTCAGTCCGGTCCACCACATGCAGGGTGGCCTTGCTAGGTCCCGACCCCTTCCCCTTCTGGGAATCAGTGCTCTTCTGATCTATGGGTGGCTGGTTAGCCGTCTTCGGGCCATCGATAGTCGCTGTGGCCTTACCCTTCCACTGCCCCTTGGGCTTGTTAACTCTACTGTTGGGGTTCCGATAACACTCATAGTCACGGTGACCCCACTTCTCACAGTAACGACACTACACGTCGTTTCCTTTGCAGTCCTTGCCGGGGTGGTTCCCGTTACACCACTTACAGTAGTAGTGGCGCTCCGGTCCAGAACCCGTGCTAGCTGCTATCACAGTACACAATCAATACTTACTTCACAACTTAACAACATACACTTCAACTTAACACACATGATTAAACAATTACCCTTATGCGGGTAAGAGCGTAGGGGTTTCGCCGCGTATGCATATGTGAGCTTCATTGGCTCCTCAGCTGTGGTGGTTTGGGCTTGGCCCCTGTCACCCTGGTGCTGACTCTTCTGGGGCTGGGGATAAGGCTTCTTCTTCTTCTTTCATCCCCCGTACCCCTGCGGACTCTGGCCCTTGCTCGTGGCCTTGCGCTTGTGCGCATTCTCCTCGTCCCTCAGACGGTCGGTAATCTCGACCTTAGCAGCAGCATGATAGCACTCCTGAATTTAGGATGTCAGTCATGCCCCGCAAAACATACTCACAAACTCACATTAATATTCACTTATGGATTACACTTATTCACATCACACTGTATTCTAATTACCTACAAGGTAGTATACTCAGCTGGCCCCATCCCATAGCGAAGACGGTGGCTGAGACCGTTGTAGAAACGGTTTACCAGCACCCGGTTCGAGTATCCCAGGTCCGGTAACCGGTGGATAAGACCGGTGAATGCAGTGTAGTACTCATCGACCGACATCTTGTCCCCCTGCCTCAGACTATCCAGCTCCAGGCGCTTAGCCTCTTGAACATGCACAGGGTAATACTTGGCTCGCAGCAGAGCCGTATACTCTCTCCAACCAAACTGAGGATCCGCCATCCGGTCCTCTCTCACAAGCTTCCACCAATTTTGTGCCGAACCCTTCAGGTAGTAAGCGGCAAGACGGACCTTGGCCCCAGCAGGCACATCCAAGGTCTCGTAGGCGGTCTCCAACTCGGAGATGTACGCCTCCAGCTTACGTGGGTCGGTCTCCCCATGAAACGACGGGGGTCTCAAGTCTGCCAATGCCTTGACCCAGTTGGTCTCTCGTGGCGGTGGCGGTGGTGGTTGAACTTCGGGCTGTTGCCCCTGCTGAATTGCAGCTACAAGTTGTGGGACCATTTGGGCTACGGTGGCCGCTACAGCATCGGCCACGACATGCGCCGTAGGGTTCCCTCCCTGGTTCCCAGTGTCTCCAATGCCGCCCCCGCGGCCTCGACCTTGTGGTCTACCTGACATCTGAATTCACACGAACATTATTAGCATTGTGCTTACACACTTATCGGTTCCAACGGTTGTAACGTTTCCCGACAATAAGGTATCTCCACACTTGGTTAGTGGTTAACCTTTCCATAACTGCTCACTTAGGTAACTGTGGTTAGGTTTCCTAACTCGGTATTTTCCTAAGCTCGGTATTCTAGTCATCAGAGCGATACTTCGCTCTGATACCACTTTTTGTAACACCCCTACATCGTACTTCACAACTAATTGAAATCGCAATGGAAATAAACAACTAAACATTAACTAAACGCTTCGGTGCTACAACGCCGTCAACCACCCACGTGGTTAACAAGGTAGAATAAATACAAGTGTACCGGTCTGATGATCAGACTACCGAGCATAGAACTAAAACCATAAATACATCATATACAATACCGAGTATTTAATTACATTCCTTCACTGTAAACTGCCAATATACCACCACAGTAGTATCAACGGAATCAAAATATAATGCCACGGGAGCACAGGCGCATCCCGGGCTCAACATCCAAAATAACCAAAAGTACATCTGCAGCCTAGAATCTACAGCCACTCTGCTTCCTCGATCCTCATGCTGCAGTAAAAATATGGAGCCCCCGAGGGGGTCAGCAACCCTTGGCTGGTATGGTTAACGCGCAGCCCATCGGCTACCGAGATACGCGCAACTAATTGTCATGATGACATGGCATTCTTTTTAAACATAACATAACATATGGCATAGCAACATTATTGCATAGCACAACATCACATACACAGTGGATACTCTTTCCACAATAACAAACCAAGAAGGTTAAACAACATAAGAAGCCTAGAGAATGGTTCACTCTCATGTTAAGCTTGTTACACACACTCATTACCGTTCTGTTATTCGAACGAGTAACTTAAGTCACAGATGGTTCGGATATTGTGACCCGAACACACCACACAAACACATGTTCCCACTAAACCGATCATAAGACAGAATAGGTAAGCTTTGGAGGAAGCTAGCGGGAGATCGAACGCCAAATAAGGAGAACAATCTTAACAACATAAGAGTCGAATCTGATACAGATATCTACTCTTAAACTTACATGCATGACCGGACAACCGGATTCCTCACTTCCCAGTTAGCACTTGTTAGAAGTTCAACAGTGGAACTTAACAAACAATTCACAACAAGTGGTAAGTCATGTTAGACACACACAAGGGAAATGAGTCACATCATAACATCACAATAATATGAACAACTGTAAACTCATTACATGATTAAGTCTTATAACGTCATAAACACACAGAAAAACAACAACACACAAGCCGGTGTAAACCGGTAGGCAACAGACTGCAAGAAAACCATACCTTGGTCCTTGCTTCGATTGATTTCCACCGTAGGTCACTCCTATACATGATTAATAACGTCGGTTAATTAATTTACTTAACTCAAATTTACTAAGCATTTTACATGATATATGACATGTTTAATGCCAACTTAACCTTGGTTACCTCCATTATACCCCCTAGGGTTAACTACATTTGCCACATTCTTTACTGCTTTTTTTTTTATAAGTTTTGGTCTGTCCGACCCACCGTCCGACCCACCAACTGGGTCGGACCCTTCCAGTGATTTTCGGGTTTAAAAAACTCTACTTGTCCGACTCAACCAACTGGGTCGGACCATTCCAAAACATTTCAGTCTTCTAAGCCTAACATGTCCGACCCATGTCCGACTCAACCAACTGGGTCGGACCACTCCAGAAACTTTACCGTCCTTTAAAACACACCCGTCCGACCCATGTCCGACCCAAGCCCTCTGGGTCGGACCGTTCCAGAACCATTTACTGGCGTCTAACAGAGGCTGTCCGACCCAAACTTGGATCGGACCCCTGGGTCGGACGCCACCAGAACATGTCCAAACATTGTCAAATCTTCACTAAACTTTCCTCAAGCCTTATAATGTTCTCCAACACCACTTGGCACACTTATTCCCTCATACAACATCCATAAAACTCATCTTCTTTCTCCTTATACACTTACTCATTTCTTACCAAAATTCCTAACACTTATAATGTTTTCTTCTTAGGTTTCTAAGTGGTGTTTCATACCAATGATAACCACTATGCCAATAATGTTTCCTCACCACTACTACATCACCTCCCAAGCATCTTTACTTCCTAACCAATTCCTTAAACATCTTTACAAGTCTATAGATCCTCCATACAACAATTACTTCTTCCTTATACATCAACATTGCACAAGTCCTAAACACAATCTCACCATGATCTTGAAATGTCCCAAAACATTCTTTTGCATTCTAAATCCTCTAGAACATTGCCTAAGCCCTTTTTACATCTTTAAACACCTTAATGTATGTTCCTTTCACTAGGAAAGCACTTAACCATTCTAAACACTTCCTAACTTACCAAAACTCATTTTAAACACCTAAAGCTTCTTATACATTATCTAAATTTCGACATAGGTTGTCCTAGAACATTACTAAACCAAAACACAATGTTTTCACCATTAAACAATCAAGAACACTAAAATCCATCAAGAACATTCTTATAAACTAAACTTCACTCATTTATCACTACATCACAATATAGTGCATAATTTAAATTGCTTGGCACTTAGGCCCTTAAATAACATGGCTCTTAGGCCCTTAAGATGCATAAATCATAAACACTGAATTTCCCACATTATATTTGCCTTTGACCTGCAAATACACTCAATTACACATATGCCTTTTACTAAGCCCTTGAGAACATTTTACTAGGTCATTCACCATTGGCTCCTTAGATCATTTTAACAAGCAATATAAGCTCATTTCTCCTAAGACTTTAAACCACATTAGGTTAGCACATTTACCTTTTTTCCTCACAACTTCTTTCTTGTTTCCTTGACTAAATCAGCAAGGCTTTTGATTGTTTGTCAACTTCTAAACATTATACAAATGATAAAATGAGTATACAAGCTTTATGCTTCATCTCATTGTAAACACTAGATTATACATTGTTTTAAAAACATTAAGATAGTTGGTTTACCTTAGAACTTGAAGAGAGTTTGAATATATATCAAGAGAGGACTCCACCTAGTCCATGAAAGGTTGGAATGAAGCTAGAACAAAGCAACATAAGGACACCATTAAGGGTGATTTTCGGACAACACAAAAACGTGAGGGAAACATCATTTTTCTTTGAGTTTCCTTACCTAGAAGCAAAGGAGAACAATAATATGTGAAAAGATGAGCTCAAGCTCCTCCCATGGAGATTCTTCTTGGCACCAAAATGGAGCTATTGAGATTTTGAAAGGATAGAATTGAAGAGCTTGATGAGAGGAAGAGAATGGTGGTCTTAGAATTTGATTTGGCAAAATGAGCTAGGAGATACAAGTGGTCAAAGATGGAATTGTGTGTCTTACTATTGCAAACAGTGAATGGAGAGCAAGGAGAGATAGAAGAGAGCTTGAAGACGTGTGAAATGAAGAGGGAAATGAGAGAATGAAGTTTAAGTCACTTTTGGAGATATTTAAAGTAAAAGGTAAATAGTGTTTTGCTTTATTAATTTTACTTACTTGATAACTAACAAGGGGAGATGACTCACCCTTATAAAAACCGGCCCCCATATTATACCAAGGGGTATTTTAGTCATTGTTGGCCAATTTAATTACTTATACAAACATATGTTACAAACTAGCTTATTTAGTTACTATTTATAAAAACAAGGCACATAGATGTGAAATTTTTTATTTCCCATTGATATAGACCTCCAAATGTGATACTAAGTAGTACACATATTAATTAAAGAGTAATGATGGACATGTAGCCATTCAAAACTCATTTACAAGACAATTTTTCAAAAATGTGCTTTAAGACTCCTTAAAGCACATTTTGTGTTTTAACTTGTTTTCAAGCTTGGTTTTCTTTGTAATTGGTTTAATATGTTCATTAGTATATAAATAAGGTCTTGGTAAGCTCATTAGGTCTTACCCAAGCTTATCCCAAGCTTAGAACACATTTTAGCCCTAATTGACTTTAAGGCATTTATTTGTGTTTTCTATGGTTTAAATTGTTTACTAATGTTTCTAAGACTCTTTTTAGTCTTAATATACCATATTTAAATGTTTAAACAACATACTAAGGTTTGGGGTATTTCAATAATTTAATTTAAACTTAATGAAGCATAAAATAATATGGCTTAAGATGTATAGCCTTATTACAACCCTTAATTCATAATTAAATTACACATAAATGTCACAATTAGCATCATGTCACGACTTTGATTATTTATACCCAAATATTTTCTAAAATTATATTCTTGCCACATATATTATTTCCTTGACTTAATAAGCCATTTAAACACTAAGTAAACTCTCCCACAATGTTATATAACATTTTAATACACAATGAATTTATTTAACTCCATATTAATTCACAGTTTTATTATATATGTAACATAATTTTATAAGTTGAGTTTTAACCATTTTAATTTATTTCTATGACATTATATGTCACAAAACATTAGGTTCATTACCCAAAATGTTATACAACATTTTAACATATAGTTTGGCCATAAAATTTCTTGTAAACCCACGGCTTCCATCATTCACACCCAAATAATGTTATAAATTATACTTTGCCACTTATATTATTTTTCTATGACATTATGGGTCATTTACAAATTAAGTGAGCTAGCAAAATGCTATACTATATCATAGTACACATTTAAATCATTTAATACCCCTTATGCTCTCGGTAATATTTCAACATGTAACAAATGACATGAAAACTTTATAATATACTAGTTTAGTATACTCACTTGATTTAGAAGCAAATCAATCAGCCAAACAGCACTCCAATGCTCACGGCTAAACACACATATATACTTAAATCAGTTTTCGCATATTATACTCACATAAACACTTGATTAAGGCATAATCAAGAGGCAATTAACTCACTTGATAGGTTTATTCCTTGGATTTGATTTCTACAATTGTGCAGAATTTTCCCAAGCTCCAATAGCCATGCGCCACCATATAATACAACCAAAAGATGCATTTTAGTCAGCTATACATTAATGGTTAATTAAGTGCTTAAACAAGTTTAGTTTGGCATGGATTTACCTTAAGATGTTAGGCTGATTTGTGGATATTTCCGCCTGAATAAATGGAGCAACAATAAGGTGCTAAAACACCATGTAACCCAGCACATAAACCGTAGAACAAGGAAAAGAAAAGGCCATCTTTTACCTTGTTGAAATTGCCGATTTTGGCATGCTTGGCATAGATCTTGATAGGTCTTGAAGGGGTTTTTATATGAACTGAATGTACATGTAAAAATGGAGTAAATGAGCTGGGGAAATGAAGAAAAGAAATCGGAAATGATTTAGAAGAAGATAAGCTAGGTTAGAGCATGTTTTTACCTTATTTAGGGATAAAAGGAATATACAAAAGAATAAAATAAATAAATAAAAACTAAACCTACAACTCTACTACGGGTAGCAAAATAAAACCCGGTCGGGGTATAGTGTAAATATATTACGACCGAGAGTATCGTACCCAAGGGACTTATAGGAAACTAGTCCTAATCCGGGTAAAAGCCTATCTTATAATAACAAAGGGGGGAAAAGTAAATGACACAATAATTAACTAAAACCTATCTAAATGCGAGGTTTAGGATTAAACCACCCCAAGTATCAATATGATCACGCAATGCAACTTCAAGACACGAACTTAACCAACCAACATGATTGCGTCGGATGTCCTGCTGGACATCAGATGCACGGCATATTCAAATTCTTGAATGTGCCGGACAGGAAGCACCCGGCAGTGCATCCAGCAAGTTCATATGGTAAAAACCACTCTCTTGCTTCGAACAAGAAACTCAAAACCCATTAACAAATCGAGCATATATCATGCCACGAAATGAACAAGGAAAGAGGGGAAGATGGGTTAACTCGCAATCTCAAGTCTTGCTCCCGCTGAGGCGCAAAAGACAATGTTTAAAGACCACTAAGATTTGTCTGCCCTATCTACTCTTGGGCTTTTTTCCCTTAAGTACAATTTGCACAAAGAGAATGAGTGATCAACTAATTCCCTTGCCATAAGAACCAGAATCTTAATGAACGCTTGAATTTGTATTGAGATAATCATAGTGTTTACATAGAATGAATTCATCCATAACCAATACTAACAAGGATTCCTACTTCACCATCCACTCAAATAAAGAAGGAATACATGAGGGAGAAGGAGATTGGTTATAGGCTTAACCCGAAAAGGAAATCTTCTCTTCTTCTTGTGGATGGATCCGTAGAAATGCCTTGGACACCAACACTTGGAATGAGGTGGAAATGAAGTATGGAATGGAGTGTAATATGATGTTGGAATGCCCCCAATTGATGTAGACTCATGGCCTATTTATAGGGCTTCAAAATGTCGTTTGCCGGGCGTCATGCCGGATCATCAATAGCCGGCACACATGGGAAATGTGCTTAACTGTTAACGGTCGAAACCGTCAATTCCGCGCGAAACAGTACATATGCCGGGTAGGATATACCCGGCATCACACCCGACAGAGGTTGGAAATCACGTGGAACACATGTGCTGTCGTATGGTCAACCGAAGCGACTCTTTACTCATGCCGGATAGCATTTACCCGGCATCGCATCCGGCAAGGCCTCTTTTCTGTTCTATGCTCATGCCGTGTAGACCCGACCCGGCACCGAGTCCGGCATCAATGGAATTTCTGCCTAGAGATGCGTTCCTTGTATATAAAACACAAAAAACATAAGACTGTACAAATAATATAACATAAATAACATATATTTAACTTTATTTAGATAAATATAATACTAAATCTAATGCATAAAATATGATAAGTCTGCGGCTTATCAAGGCCCTACACTTACCTTTTGCTAGTCCTCGAGCAAAACAAGATTAGAAAGGAGTAATTACTTATGCACAAAACAGATAAACTCTAGAATGACAATTAGATAAATACTCTCAACTATTTGACTCTATTTCACAAGTATCACTTAACTATCCTTATTCCATCCGAAACATACTAATGGGTATAAAGTAAAGAATTTCAAAACCGATCAAAAACGTTTAGGCTATTTTGCCTAAGGGATTTTTGTAAACTCTCCTTTTTCCGGTTTCCATCATTCAGCTCTATTTTTCAAAAGTTTCTGAATGTGGCCAAGACACTCATCGATGGTTTTATTGCTCAGCCCTATTTTACAAGGGTTTCTGAATCAACCATGATTTTTCTGCATTGTAGAATGGGGAATTTAGGAGAAAAATAAAAGGGAAAAAACACTCGTTTCTTGCTTTTATTCAGAGACACTTTATTGCAACCTCAAAGAACATAATGCTTTTCCTTGGAAGAAGATTTTTTTCTTCTTCTTCTTTCTTTTCCACAAAATGGAAGGAATTAGGAGCAAGATCATGTACTCATGTTAAATAAAAAGAATCAAGAAGGTAAAAACAGGAATCAACAAGTCATTAGAGAGCTTACCTCTTGAGAGAACAAGCTTTTAGTCATTCCTAATCTTATCTCAATCAAAAACATGCAAAAAGTTTAGTAAAACATTGATAAAACTCACAACTTATGCATATTATAAAAAAAACTTTTTTTTAAGGGGGGTCCCTGCCCTACACTTGGCAGGAACACTGTCCCTAGTGTTCAAAAGAAATAATAAAATTGAAAATGTTTTTTTTTAATGAAACTTAAAAACAACTATAATGAAAGCAATTAAATAATATAAAATTAAAAGAGAAAAATTAATTGATACGATGGACTCCCCTGTTTGATAGTGTAGGCGTGATGAGGAACCGCCTTACACTTAGCCTTTTAGGCTATTTGGCATTATCTCAGATCCTGGGAAGGATAGTGACCGAATTCGCATGCTCCCGTGGATTGGTTTGTGTTTGGGACGGGAGCTGACCTTGTTGTCGCGGTTGTGTTAGAAGTTGTTGTAATTGCAACTGCAATGATTTGTGCTCCTTGCGAATGGTCGAGATCTCGTTGTGAGTGTCCTGGGTCTTGTTCATCAGGGCTTACATCATGTCACGAAGTTCAGCCATTTCAGCCTCTGATGATGATGTAGGATGGGATGGTTTGTATTGCCTTAGACCTCCCTGGTAGCCGGCTTGACTCTGGAAGTGTTGAGGGGGTTGATTCCCCTGTTTCCATGGCTGTCGATACCCTTGGTTACTCACATAATTGACTTCCTCAACATTTTGAAAGTCTGGCATATCAGGGCTTGGAGCGTGTGGTCGTGCACTAACCACATTCACCTGTTGAGGAAGTTTGTTCATTGCTATTTGCTCTACCACCTTCTGTAGAGCGCTAACCTTCGTGGAAGTTTGAGCATTGCTCTCCAACAACTGCTCATGAGTTTGTATTAGTTTGTCAAATTTTGCATCACCCTCTCCCACTTGATATAATCCAGTGGTACCACCCCTTGTTCCACCGGTGGCCCAATCTCTTATCTCTTCGCAAAGAGATTCAACTCCACTAAGGAATTGATCTCCAGGCTTCTTCAGTATGTCTGCACCAAGGGAGGATAAGATCATCGTCTTACATTGGTTGACCAATCCTTTATAAAACAATTGAGATAGTTGTTCCTTGGTGAGGCCGTGGTGTGGACATGTGCGCAGCAACCCCTTAAATCTGTCCCAAGTCTCACAGATGTTCTCCGAGCTGGGTTGTATAAAGTTGTATATCTCGGCGATCATCTCCAGGGTGCGACTTGGAGGCATGAACTTATCATAAAACTTGGTTGCCATGTCCTCCCATGTGGTGATGGTACTAGGGGTTAGACTATGGTACCACTTGCTGGCATTCCCCGTAAGGCTATGGGGAAAGAGGGAAAGTCTGGCGTATTGGAGAACATTGTTTGTGGAGGTTAGGCTGTTTGTGTGTTGCAAGAATTTGGTGATGTGGAGCAAAGCATCGTCCGGGTTTGTACCATCGAACATACCCAATTCCTTGATGCATCGGATTTGATGATAAGGCTTAAGTTTTTGCCATTCATCGTATTCGTTTTGTTGAAGGAGAGGGAGGTCGATTGCGGGCTTTTGGCCTTGGTTAGAAGGCCGGTTTATGTTACGGACGGTAGGTGCTGCCATTAGTGTAGGATCTGCTTCTTGTAGGGTTTGTTGTTGCCTTAAAGTGTGAAGCAGGGTTCTCTCGATCTCCGGATCAAGGTTGGCTAAATTTCTAGGAGTACTCGTTGACCGAAGAAGCATTCACCTTTTAAATATTCATGAGGAGTAAGACATAACATTATAATACTTCGTAATAATAAAAGATATAATAAAATGACGTAATTGGACTTACGAAAATACAAGAGGAAATAAATTTTTGGTTCTGCCGGACAGAGTACTGGGCGATTCTTACCCGGCAGTGGACTTCCTCCACTAATGCCGGGTGTATACCACCCGGCATATTGCCCGGCGTGACCAAAAAATCGAAAAATAATCTTAAATAAAAGACATGGAATGTAAGAGATAATCAAAGTAAAAAAAATGTAAGAGTAAATAGGAGATTGAAGGAGATCATTCCTAATTGTCCCTACTATTTACGACAAAAAATATTGAGAGAATTTCAACATGCCGGGTGACATGCCGGCTACACCCTGTCCGGCGTCGAACTTCCTCCGAGATACCTGTTGTGGGAAACCCGGCACAATACACGGCAAGTTCAAACTCGAAATTCAAAATAAAGAATCATAGTATAGGGACTAATATAAGAGAGAAATAACAAAAGGAGTAGACAAGAATACATTCAAATTTGTTAAAACTTAACACTGTACGAAATTTTGAAAAATTTTGAGCATGCCGGACATAATGCCGGGTAAAACCTGTCCGGCATCGGACTTCCTCCGAGTATGCCGGGTGACAGATGCCCGACACTCTGCACGGCACATTCAAATCTGCAAAACTAAGGCGAATTTTAAATCAAGGAATAAAGAAATTGAAGAATCGAAATATGTTAAATGTGCCGGATACGCGACATCCGGCCTCTTCAACAGAAAAACAAAATGAACAAATTAAATCAAAGAATAAAGAATAAAGAAAAAAGAATAGGGCGTTTTACCGAATTTAGGACTTGGACTAATTCCAAGTCCCCGGCAGCGGCGCCAATTTGCTAACAGGAAAATTGTAGGGATAAAAGTAATATACAAAAGAATAAAATAAATAAATAAAAACTAAACCCACAACTCTACTACGGGTAGCAAAATAAAACCCGGTCGGGGTATAGTGTAGATATATTATGACCGAGAGTATCGTACCCAAGGGACTTATAGAAAACTAGTCCTAATCCTGGCAAAAGCCTATCTTATAATAACAAAGGGGGAAAAGTAAATGACACAATAATTAACTAAAACCTATTTAAATGCGAGGTTTAGGATTAAACCACCCCAAGTATCAATATGATCACGCAATGCAACTTCAAGACACGAACTTAACCAACCAACATGATTGCGCCGGATGTCCTGCCGGACATCTGATGCACGACATATTCAAATTCTTGAATGTGCCGGACAGGAAGCACCCGGTGTGAGCCTCGATTTTAAACCCTATCCTGTGCTGACTAAAGCTGATTAGGATCTAATCGGGTTTTAGGTCCACTTATAACCTAAGATTAATAACTATGTCACATAACAATAATTATTAAAACCTAAGCTAGCTCACTGGAACCTATCATGAGTAGCCACCTAATTTTAACCTAGAGTAAATCAGGAAAGGTAGAGTTCGGGTTCGGGGGCTTGGTATTCGACTTATTTAGGGTTCAATTACTTTCATTGCCCTTCCTAGGTCGTTTTTCCTCTACTTGGTTTATTTACGGCTTATTACGAGTCGTTTTAACCTAAGTGCGCAAGCTTCTGTTTTTTTGTGTTTTTAGCATTTTTTTGACAGAAAATTAAAGTGAAATTAAAAGCTACCTAAACTAGGGTTTCGGAGGCAAAATTAGGTCGAATTTTGCTTACGTCCGTAGCCACGGACCCCATGTCCGAGACCACGGACCCCAGTTAACCTAGTTATACAGAAGAGTCGAAATTAAAGGAAAACAAAAAAATTGCAAAGTCCGGGGCCACGGACAGGATGTCCGTGGGCCCGGACATTATTAGAAAATCTAAATTTTGAATTTTTTTAAAAATCCCGCCGCCGTCCGTGGGCGTCCGGGCTTACGGACAGGGAGTCCGGGACCCCGGACATGACGTCCGTGGGTGCGGACCGCCCTCGGACGGCGGCTTTGAGGCTGTTCCCGAAAGTGTTTTTGGCTCAAATTTTATGGGTGTGTAGCCTGAAAGATGTACAAGATGTTAGTGATTGAAAGTTTTCAATTTGAATTCGAATTAAGCACAAAACTTGGTAAACAAGTTATTGGACAGAAGCTTAAACAAACAGCAATACAGAAGCGTAGAAGGGTTAGTTTGAGCCCAAATTTTGAGGCAAGACAGATAACACCGTAGAGAATTAGGGAAGTGGAGTTTCTACCTGTTTTACCTTCGGATTCACAACGATTCTTCACACCGGGATTCGTCGAGTGCTCCGTTGATGGCAGACCCGAAAGGTTTTCGAACCAAGCTTCTGGTTGTTGGTTGTTCTTGCTGTTCTTCACATTTTGGAGGTGGTTTGGTTGATGTTTGATGATTGATGATGTTGTGGGAGTTGAAAAATATGTTTTGGTGTTGATTTTGGTGAGATTTTGGTGTTTGATTGTGGCTCTGGAGTTCAAAAACGTGGAGAGAGAGACGGCTGTCTTCTTTGAGAGTCTAGGGTTCTTGAGGTTATCCTTTGATCATGGGATAAGGTTCCTTATATAGGCTTCCTTAAAGATAGAAAAATCCGGTAAAAACCGAGATTTACCGACGTTTTAGCTCAAGGGCTTCCAAAATGAATTTGATTATGAAATTTTACACATGGGTAAAGGATGATATTTATGAATTTTCTAAACTGGAATCGAATTTTTTGGATATTGGAATATTTTTAAATTCAATTTCTCGTCAGATTCAATCAGAAATTACCTAAAAATTATTGGAAATTCGAAAAATCAAAATTCCAACGCCATTATGCTTCAAATGTCATCCTCTATCATGGGTTAAAATTTCAAAGCTTTTGGAACTGATTTGACCCTTATTTGGAGGAGAGAGAAAACCTATAGGGGGCTTAGGAGCCTTGAAAAATTACGAAAATGCCCCTGGAGATGACTAAGCTGTCCCTAGTACTCTGAAATGTGCCGATCGAACTGGGAACCCTCGCTACTAGCCTATTAGTAGAGACTCTCTTTCGGGGGGTTGAAATTTTGGGTATAACAGATTGCCCCCCGTCAACTAGACTTTGTAATGGAAACGAAAAGGCTAGTTGATGCTTGAGTGATACCCCAAAATTTTGGATCTTAAAAGACCACACGTGCAATCCGACAAGTTGCGTCGAGCTATTCTAAGGTGCTGACTACCTAAGAGTAAAGTAGAAGGGTGTCGAGCGGTTCTATGGCGTCGACCACCTAAAGGTAATAGTGAAGTAATGTCAGACTATTCTAAGGCGCTGACTACCTATAAGGATGATATGACGTCAAGCTATTCTAAGGCGTTGACTACCTATAATGAATGAGATGATGTCAAGCTATTCTAAGGCGTTGACTACCTATAATGAATGAGATGATGTCAAGCTATTCTGAGGCGTTGACTACCTATCAGTGATTGAAAATTGGTGTTGGGTCGAGTTCTTCTATTCAGGTGAGTTCTGTTGCTCTAGTGAGTTCTGCTGCTCTGGTGAATCTGAATCTTTGGCTGAGAATCTGTATCTCTGAAGAGTCTGTACCTTCGGCTGAGAGTCTGTATCCCTGAAGAATCTGTACCTTCGGCTGAGAATCTGTACCCCTTAAGAATCTGTACCTTCGGCTGAGAATCTGTATCCCTGAAGAATCTGTATCTTCGGCTGAGAATCTGTATCCCTGAAGAATCTGTACCTTTGGCTGAGAATCTGTATCCCTGAAGAATCTGTACCTTCGGCTGAGAATCTGTATCCCTGAAGAATCTGTATCTTCGGCTGAGAATCTGTATCTCTGAAGAATCTGTATCTTCGGCTGAGAATCTGTATCCCTGAAGAATCTGTACCTTCGGCTGAGAATCTGTATCCCTGAATTATGACGAGGAGTCTCATACGAATAGATGCAATGGTCATGATGAAAGTTAATTATGAAAGTGCCAAACGTGGCAATGAGGATGTGCATGCCAAAATACGATCAAAGTGTATGTAAGAAATTTGTCCAAAACAAGAAATTGCTGAAAGAGGTGCCAAACGTGGTAGTGTTTGAAGAATAATCTGTTTAATGAAAAGGAAAGCGAAATTATCATTTCCTAACCATAGACTTCGGACTTGTAATTTGTCTCCTAGGAGATGAACATGCCATCGGTGGGGTATGGTGTATGATGTAAAATTAAGGGCTTATGTAGGCCTGTGGTGTTTGATGTGGAGGTAAGGGCTTATGCGGGCCGGTGGTGTGTGATGGTGGTGGTGATGTTTGAGCTCTAGGTTCCAATTGGTGTTGTCATAGCAATTGTTGGAACCAACAATTGCCCCCAGTATTTTTCCCTTAAGACAATCTGAGCTAGAGTTCATGGCAATCGATCGTTCCGATCGATTGCCCCCAGTATTTTCCTTTATCAAACGTGCGAACGAGTCTTGTCCTCACAGGGTCAGGGCTTATGTTTTATGTAGTGCTTCCTAACCTACACTCAGCGTGTTTGGTGCTTGCACTCGTTCCTCACCAACAGTCACAACTTCTAGACCATTGAATTCGATATTTGATGGATTTACGCATTTGATCTGTTACTTTCACGTGATTGGACACACAACTATCAAGTCGGAAGTCTTTAAAGCTTATAACGTGGCCACGGGGTGTGATGAAGGACAACGGGACCATGGAGGGATATTTGAGGTATGTGGAGCTTAAGTGGGTGACCAAAGCTGCAACTTGCGTCTTCTCTCAGATTCATCTTCCTTGCCTTGAAGTCGTCTAACTGCTTCATGTTGATGTTGTTTTTGAGCTTCTGGACTTGAGCTTTTGAAGTTGTCCTTTACACCATTTCTCTTTTCGTCTTTTGGATTTCTTCGAGGCACTTCGGTTTTGCCTCTTTGTTTGATCCTTTCTTGACTTCGCCTTCGGGGTTCTTGTGTTTCCCGGTTTTGAGTTTTGAGAGCTATTTTGATGTGAGCTCTTTTGATCCTGTGTCACCTTGGGACCATTTGCGGATCACTTTGTCATGCTGATAGCGGCTTTACTTCTCTAGACTGATGAAAACGTTATCTGAGAGTCAGGCTCCTTGCTTCCTTTGGTCACCAGGTTGGTTATTCATCACGGGCTGGCTTGCTCTGTGGAGCTTTGCAACAAGGATATATGAAAGGCTCAGCGGGGGTGCCTAGGGTTTAATGTCGGGTTTACAAGCTTTTAGCTAGTGGTGTGTACCTAGGTGCTTCGTCATTCATGATCAGTTGTGTATCTCGTTGTTGTTTTCGCAGGTCTAAGGGTAAATTTACAAATATCTCCTTCGGTCGGAGTTATGCCGTTTACCACACCTTGAATGTGGTCTCACCGGAGGTGTTGAAGAATGATACGCCGTTCACTCATGGTTTTACCACTCAAGCACTCTCGCGAGATCTTCATCAGAGACTTGTTCGCATATTTAAACGAAAGGTGAAAGATGACGAACTTAAACTCATATTGCCCCCAGATTATCCAGGGTTTATAACAATAATTTGACAAATGTAGACTTGAACCTTCGTGGGTGCTTGATGAGGGAGTTAGTGTGTGTTTGGTTGGACATGTTCAAATTTCAAAAACAAAATGCAAGTCTTGTATTAGCATAGTCAGAAATGATTACTTTGGTGATCCCTGAAAGATGTGATTGCTCTTTTTAGTTTTTCGTTAATGAATAATGTACAAAAATTATGGAAATGGAACTATGTTTTATTCAACAAAAAGAATAATGTTGGAAATTACAAACTCAGGGAAACTACCGAAAATGATCAAGGGAACTAACTACTACAAAAGTTGAAAGACAAATAATCAAGAAAAGGAATGCATTTAAAAAAAACAACATTTCTGATGACGCTTGGGCATGCGTGCTCTGCGCTCTCCACCATGTTCTTAGAATTGGAGCCCTTGGTCAACTAGATCCTGGATTCTGTGTTGTAGGGCCCTGCAGTGGTCAGTGTCATGACCGGGCAGCTGATGGAAGTAACAAAATTGATTAAGATCCTTCCCCAAATGAGTAGTTCCTGGCCTCAGGGCGAGCGGTTGCATCGGATATCTTCCTCGAAGCTCTTCAAGTGCTTGTCTTGGTGTTCGACCGATGTCTGTAAACTCTCTCTGTCGAGAATTCCGTCGGGGTGGTTCTACTGTCCCAACGCTCCAACCAGGTCCTCCTGACTGTCGATCACTGTCTTCCTCATGTTGCCTGGTTCTCTTGCGGGTGCAGCTTTGGATGCAAGTTGCTGCTCCTGGTTGCTTAATCACTTTCCTGAGTTCTGTAGCAATTTCTTTGACATTCCCCTTCGATCCTCGGACCCTATTGGAGCCAACTTCAATGCAGTCAAAAAGGGTGTTGAGAAGCCTGTCCACTAACTCATCCCGAGCTTGACGTTCGGACTCGAGGGAAAGAGCCTTTGCTTTCAACTCTTCGATAATAGCAACATAGTTAGATTCCATGGCGTCCATGGCAGCACTATGCCTCTGCTCCATAGCTTCAATGGTGGCCATGTGCTTTTGTTCCAAAATTGCGAGCTGGGCTTCCATGTCGATTGGAAAGCACTTAGGACTTGAGTCTACCTGTGTCCAAGGTGTCCATTATTAGCTAACAAAAGGAAGTGGGCTGAAACATGACGCTTCACAAGATAGATCGAAACAGACTTAGGCTGAAAGCAAGTGGGCCAGGATACCCAGAGAATGAGGTGTTTGGGCTGGAGTATCTTTCAGACTATGAACTGGCACTTGGGCTGAAATCTAGACAGATGGCTTTGATTGGGCCTGAGAGGTGACACCTAGATCTAGGGTTTGGGGCTAGGGCCCGAATAAGAAGTCTACCTAGTCTAGAATGAGCCCTTGGGCCGGAATGTGTTCGGGCCTGGAGTAAAGCACATGGGCTGGAATGGTCCCTAAATCACAAATGGGCCTAACTTTCTTTGGGCCAGAGAAGATGGTTGCTAAGCGGAAAAAGATTTTGTTTTCAGAACTTGTGGGTTATTTCAAGTTCAGGTGGATTTCTTTTTTTGGGCCTAGAACTAATTGGATAATTCAAATTGGGCCAGAAGAGAAATCACCTAGGTCTAAGCTTTTGGGCCGAAGCCCGAATGACTCACATATTAAACCAAACAGGACCTCTGGGCCACAAACAAGTAGAGCCGCCAATTCGGTTGGGCTAGGTTAATGTAGGAGAAGTTCCTATCAATCTCTAGGCTGGGTAATGGGCCGATCATACAAGCAAACAAGGCCCACACAAATTCAACATGTCTTCACTTGACGGTTAAATCAATTTGGGTATGGATCGTCCGGAGAGGTGCTTGGGGCTTGGGCCCAAGTCGCCACAAAGGAATAGGGCTTGCACGCTATTCTCTTTGGGCTTCCCCACTTTTTTCACATCACCTGAAGGTGTGCGTCTGCGGCCGGGTCTTTGACTGACCAAACAATGGGCTAGGTAAGGACACTGCCCGGAAAACGCTTGGGGCTAAGGCCCAGGTATTAAGGGGATGTGGTTAGACGACATCCTCCTCTTTTCCCCCGCTTATTCACATCACTTAAAAGGTGTGAGTCCCTGACAGGGGACCTTCAAACGGGTCCCGGGATGAAATCGGTTTAGGTGGACCCTCGCTCTCATATGATGCAAAGGTGCAGAAAATTAAAGTGCGCACAAAAGTAAACAAACAAAGTAATAAAGCCATAAATAAACATTTTTCGAGTTAAGCCCTCTTTCTTAAAATTAAACAAGTTAATATTAAGAGTTTGTCCCCAGCAGAGTCGCCAGTCTGTGAGCCTCGATTTTAAACCCTATCCTGTGCTGACTAAAGCTGATTAGGATCTAATCGGGTTTTAGGTCCACTTATAACCTAAGATTAATAACTATGTCATATAACAATAATTATTAAAACCTAAGCTAGCTCACTGGAACCTATCATGAGTCGCCACCTAATTTTAACCTAGAGTAAATCAGGAAAGGTAGAGTTCGGGTTCGGGGGCTTGGTATTCGACTTATTTAGGGTTCAATTACTTTCATTACCCTTCCACGGTCGTTTTTCCTCTACTTGGTTTATTTACGGCTTATTACGAGTCGTTTTAACCTAAGTGCGCAAGCTTCTGTTTTTTTGTGTTTTTAGCATTTTTTTGACAGAAAATTAAAGTGAAATTAAAAGCTACCTAAACTAGGGTTTCGGAGGCAAAATTAGGTCAAATTTTGCTTACGTCCGTAGCCACGGACCCCATGTCCGAGACCACGGACCCCAGTTAACCTAGTTATACAGAAGAGTCGAAATTAAAGGAAAACAAAAAAAATTGTGAAGTCCGGGGCCACGGATAGGATGTCCATGGGCCCGGACATTATTAGAAAATCTAAAATTTGAATTTTTTTTAAAATCCCGCCGCCGTCCGTGGGCGTCCGGGCTTACGGACAGGGAGTCCGGGACCCCGGACATGACGTCCGTGGGTGCGGACCGCCCTCGGACGGCGGCTTTGAGGCTGTTCCCGAAAGTGTTTTTGGCTCAAATTTTATGGGTGTGTAGCCTGAAAGATGTACAAGATGTTAGTGATTGAAAGTTTTCAATTTGAATTCGAATTAAGCACGAAACTTGGTAAACAAGTTATTGGACAGAAGCTTAAACAAACAGCAATACAGAAGCGTAGAAGGGTTAGTTTGAGCCCAAATTTTGAGGCAAGATAGATAACACCGTAGAGAATTAGGGAAGTGGAGTTTCTACCTGTTTTACCTTCGGATTCACAACGATTCTTCACACCGGGATTCGTCGAGTGCTCCGTTGATGGCAGACCCGAAAGGTTTTCGAACCAAGCTTCTGGTTGTTGGTTGTTCTTGCTGTTCTTCACGTTTTGGAGGTGGTTTGGTTGATGTTTGATGATTGATGATGTTGTGGGAGTTGAAAAATATGTTTTGGTGTTGATTTTGGTGAGATTTCGGTGTTTGATTGTGGCTCTGGAGTTCAAAAACGTGGAGAGAGAGAGACGGCTGCCTTTTTTGAGAGTCTAGGGTTCTTGAGGTTATCCTTTGATCATGGGATAAGGTTCCTTATATAGGCTTCCTTAAAGATAGAAAAAACCGGTAAAAACCGAGATTTACCGACGTTTTAGCTCAAGGGCTTCCAAAAGGAATTTGATTATGAAATTTTACACATGGGTAAAGGTTGATATTTCTGAATTTTCTAAAGTGGAATCGAAATTTTTGGATATTGGAATATTTTTAAATTCAATTTCTCGTCAGATTCAATCAGAAATTGCCTAAAAATTATTGGAAATTCGAAAAATCAAAATTCCAACGCCATTATGCTTCAAATGTCATCCTCTATCATGGGTTAAAATTTCAAAGCATTTGGAACTGATTTGACCCTTATTTAGAGGAGAGAGAAAGCCTATAGGGGGCTTAGGAGCCTTGAAAAATTACGAAAATGCCCCTGGAGATGACTAAGTTGTCCCTAGTACTCTAAAATGTGCCGATCGAACTGGGAACCCTCGCTACTAGCCTATTAGTAGAGACTCTCTTCCGGGGGGTTGAAATTTTGGGTATAACACCCGGCAATGCATCCGACATGTTCATATGGTAAAAACCACTCGCTTGCTTCGAACAAGAAACTCAAAACCCATTAACAAATCGAGCATATATCATGCCACAAAATGAACAAGGAAATGGGGGAAGATGGGTTAACTCGCAATGTAACACCCCTACCGTTAATACTGTCATTACCGTCCAATCTCCTCGTACTTCCAGATTCACGCAGCGGTACATACTTACATACGGTGGGTGATACAATGCCGTTATTCACCCACGTGACTAACAAAGCTACTACTGCTACATACAACATCGATCTGATGGACCGGAATCCCGAGTACTACACATTTACATTACATACTCCATTTACCAACTAAATACTACATTGCTCCATTCAACACTTTGCTCCTTTACAATACCATTCAATACAATATACATAACCGAGTTTACTAAGTTCCTTATACAAATACAATACCTCTTTCAATTCCATTCATACTCATTAAGAGTCTACATCTACCCATTTCTCGCATCTACTTACTTACAATGCACAAGGTGTACCCCCTTGGTACACTACTACTTAAAGGCTACAAGTTCAATACTAATCTCTACAATCTACACTGTCACCGGTCTCTTACTGCGACCATGTCTGCTTCGGGTACCTGCACACTAAAAACGTTCCCCCTAGCGGGTCAGCTTTCGCTGCATATGATAACCGCATACCCCACATACTAGTGAGGGTACGCCGACCACTTGGTCGAATACATGTGATTGGTTTCATTCAAACATACATACATACATACATGCTCTTATACACAATACTATAATACTTTTACGCAAGGAAATACACGTATACACTCCAACACATACAAAGAGATTACACAAGTCCAACAATACTTACTTACCTTCTTCCAAAATACACATTCACGATACATGCATAATACATACTTATTACATACTCAATCCATACACCATACATATACAATGCCCAATACTTGTTAGCTTCATTTGTCCACCCGGGTTAATCGGGTGGAGATTACTCTTTTACTCGTTACACAATACTTACACATACATACTCATACTTTACTTACTTACTTACTCAAGTCAAGTCGTCGGGACCTCCGGCCCGGGGACTACTCTATCCCACCACCGGGATTTACTTGGTTCACCAATCCATGATGCTACCCATTTAAGGGGTTTGGGTCGTGGACCAGTTTAAGAACCAGGAATTGGATCCAACCTCATGTGTCTCCTCATCCTCACGCGTGGCCGAAATTATATCGGACTTCTACTCATTCCAATTTATCCATTACTTATGTTAGGAGTTAGGTAGTTAGGAATTAGTATAAGTCATTCATTCAAGCCACATACACAATACATTGTTCATTTACACATCCATACCAAATACAATACAATATATGAGTACACTACGATATACAATACACTTCATCATCATTCATATATTTCATGAATTATACAAACTATTGTTCAAGACAAATATCAAGAACAATATAAACAAGCACAAGTAAGTGCAATATAGTCCGATTCATGCGTTTATCTTATTAGGTGATCAAATAAGCACACAAATCGGGGTAACCAGATTAGGATACAGGGCATGAAGAAATCATACCTTTTTCTGAAATTTACTTTACCGGGTGTCTCCTTGTTCCATAGTCCTTACTTGTTCCTCGTGTCCTAGTCTCGAACCAATGACTACATGCCAAATGGTTCAATTAATACTAAGCATTACAATACATACACAGTTACTACTCCCATACTTACCCCGTTGTCTCGTTATTTCGGTTTAACTTAATGTCCTTACACTTACAACTTGTTTAATCACTTCTCATACTTGTTTACAATTCTTAGGGCCTTTAAAGGTCACCAAACAAGGCCTTAACAACTTATAAAACCATTACCAATCAATCCCCCATGTTTAGAACCCTTAAAAACACTCTCTGCTGAATTCTGGGGGTGGTCCGGGACTTGGTCCGGACCCTAAGTCCCGGACCAACACTTAACTTGACTTTCGGCCTATTTTAACACCTGGTCCTGGACTTGGTCATGGACTTAGTCCTGGACCAATTCCTGCATTCACTCTCAGGCCTTTTTTTGAAGCGGTCCGGGACTTGGTACATATCCTAAGTCCCGGACCCTGCTAAAAACTGCTATTAAGGTCATTTTTCAACCCCTAATCAACCCTTAATCCACCTCCAATCATTCCATAATCTTTCCACATGTTTTGTACATATTTAAGCACACTTAAACACTCACTAAAACTCCTTAAATACATGGTCCAATACTTACTCAACTTCTTGTTCAAATTCTACAAATTTCCATTCACATTTTCATACTTTGCACACTTGTGCATTCCTACACTTCTCTTTGCATTTTAGCACATTGTTCTAACTTCATTTTACCATTCCAATTCATTTCCAAGCAACTACAATACCTATACCCAAGTCCAACACTCTTTTTACCAATTCTTACACACTAATATTGAAATACCCCAAACTAATAAAATATGGATTAAATATCTAATAACATTGATTAAGGCCTAAACATGCCTTAAAAGTCAACTGAGAACAACAGTGGTCAACACAAAGCAAGATGTTGCACCCTTTGACTGTTTAGGGTAAATGAAATACCCAAATGAACTACTTAGGGCCTAAAAATTTGTCCTAAGAATATTAACACATTATTAAACATATTACAATTGTTGAACAACACTCCAACACAAAGAACAAGCATTTACATGCTTTAAGGTCAAGTAGAGCAAAAATGTGCTCTAAGAATACTTTAAAGGTCTAATGACCTCTAAATGATATAAAATTGGATACCATGATCAAATATCATGTAAGGAACACAACAAAACCGTTGTCAAAGAAAACAGAGCTCAGAAACACCTTGCGACATAAAATGTGCACTAAAACTCCTTAAAGCACGTTTTTGTGTAATTGCCTTCTAAATTGGTTTTAAATGGGCTAAAAGGTTATAATTACCTTTAAATATGATAATATATCATATTAGGAATTTAATTCCAGAAATTTACAAATTTTTACAAATTTAATATTAAAATATTAATAAAACCCTAAAAGGGGGCCCGTTTGGGTCAACATTGACTAAGTTGGTCAATGTTGACCATTGACCACGAATTGGACCACATAAAATCGGTTTAGTGTGGCTCCTAACAGACCATGTGACAATTAAATATACCTCATTACTTTTACATAAAATAAGAAAAAGTATACTTTAACATATTAAACATAAAGTTGTCAACCACTTGCTTACCTTACCCATGTGAAGGCTGCCGATTGAGAGCCTCCCTTCTCCTCATTATACGGTGGCTCCAAGATAGCCAAGGCAATGCTTGGTGACTCATCTTTCACTAATTGATTAAAGTCACATTATTACACTATTATTGAATCAATTAGGAATCAATCACCACCTTTCTCCACTCATGGCCGGCTGCCTATGGCCTTTGCCTCCATTGAATAATCAACACTAATCAGTCCTTGATGAGTCATCAAAACAATAAGAACATAAAATAAGCAAAAAATGACTTTAAGGACAATTTAGGTTACTCTTCTCCATTTGCTTCATTCCAGCCGAGAGTGCTCCAGCCATAAGCTCTCTTTGGATCCTCCTTGACCGTAGGTAAGCTGCCAAACTCCATTGGTGAGAGCTCTTGCTCTAGGTAAGCTTCTAAGGCATAAAAATGTCCATTTTCTTCATCTTTCTTTTCTTTTTCCATTGATCTAGACTCCAACAATTTCTATATATTTATGTAAAGTGTTTTGGAGGTTAAAAGAAAGATAATTTTCGGCTGTAACAAGATCTAAGGAGTAAAGTTCAAGTCTTGACCATTTAAGGTAAAAATGTGCTTTAAGCACATATCTCTTCTTCCTTGTAAATTTCGGTTGTAAACCTTGGTTCCCTAGCCTTATTTTCTTCTCCTTTTCATGTGGATTCAGTTGGTATACCAAGATCTACAAGGAGTAGCTAGATCCATGCCAAAAACACTATTTTTGGCATCTTAAACAAGGTAAATCTTAGCCATCTTCCAAGCTAGCTACCCATGGTTTTGTACCTTGTTTTTAGGAGTGTTTTGATACTCTTTCTTTCTGGAAAAAATAGGGCCGAGGTAGATCTCCAACAAACTTGAAGATATAAGGTAAAAATCCATGATTTTCATGACTTAAATTACTTCCCATGGTTAGCTCATGTTTGGAGTTTAATCATGTCTTGTTTTCTACATGAAGACAAGTAAATCAAGCTGTGGAGAAATTCTCCTTAAGGTGGCGAGACCAAACAAGGTCTTAACCTTGCTAAATCAATGTATAAATCACTTAAATCTACACTTGGTATATTAATATGTGTTTATACATATTTATACATATATGCCGTGAGTGAAGGAGTATATTAAGGTCTTATTTTGACCTTAGGTGATTAAGGAATGGTTTAATAAATTTTATAACTAATTAAACAAGCATAATTGTCAAATTTAAGACATTATGTGGAAGTTTGGTAATTAAATGAAAAATATGTGGTGAGGCCGAGATTTATAAGAATTTTTGAGACATTTGTGTGTAATTTATTTTGTGAGCAAATGTTTGTAATAAGGCCATGCACTTTAGGCCATTTCATTTATTTATATTTAGTTTAAAGTAGGTTTTAGGTGATATTTATATATTACCGAAATGAATAGGGGGTTAAAGTGTAATTAAATTAAATTTGGGGGCTTTATAAAAATAAGGCCGAAAATTAGAGGTTAAAAGGATTTAAAATAAAGTTTATAAGATTTTATAAAGTTTTGGGGTTAAATGGTGAATTTTGGAAACTTAGGGGTTAAAACCGTAATATAAGGAAATCAATGGTCAAGGAAATATTAAGGAGGTCAACCTTGACCATATGGTAGGTTTTGACCAAATTAGATAAGTTAAATAACTTATTTAAGGTTTTATAATAAGATAAATATTTAATTGTAACAATTTTATAGCATATGTGGTAAATATGTTATTACCGAAAGTTAAGGGTGTATAATGGTATTATAAACACCCATGGGCTATTAGGAATTTTTAGGAATTTGTTGGGTTGATTTTGGAATTAGAATGAACTATATATGTATGATATATAGTTATTATGTCATTATGACACTTTGGAGAATATAGGTGGTGGAATTGTAAATACCGATTATATATGGGTGAATAAGGATATTTATAACCCTTTGGTGAAATTTGGTGATTTTTAGAATTATATAAGAGTATTTATTAAGATATATGTATAATATATAGTTTTAATGAATTATTAAACTATATGTTATAAATAGGGCCAAATGGCAATTATAGAACAGTTTGGGGTCTGTTCGGAATTTACAAAATATGACCATAGGTTATACTTCTTTTTATGAGTTAGAAATGTTATATTAAATGGTATATATAACATGGTATAAATAATGGGGTGATTTTGTAAATAAAGGAAACTATGGTTTATGGAAAAGAATAAGGTTTAATATGTATGCCTATGCGGCAATATATAATAGTTTTGTATAAAAACTATAGGTTATAAGTTAAAGGAAATAAAAATATCATATCAAATGATATTAGCATATGGAATAACATTACATAATGTTATGTGGTCAAAATAGAATTTAAATAAATTCAAGGGCTGAACCGAATATTTAAGAGTTGGAAAATGAATTTTAGACTAAGGTCTATAATGTTATAAATGTTATAACAATTATATGGTTTAAATGGGATTAATATAAGTATGGATATTCACATTAAATAATGTGACAAACTATAAATAAATAAGACTTATAAACTAAGGTATTTATGGAATAAACCTTAGGAGTTGTAAATATACAACATAAAATGTTACATAATATTAGGATAATAATCATCTAATATAAGATGATAAGATGTAACATATAATGTAAGAGTTTATTAAACTCATGGAACTTACCTACGTGATAAATATATACATACACAAGAATAATGTATATAAGGATGAATATATCATATGGTTGGAAACCATATAATATAATGTTGGTGGTTATTACATGAAAAGTAGTTACGAATTATAAGTTATGAGTTTTTGGATGCAAATATTATTTGCTAAAGATAATGGATAATATAATACAATGTATTATAATGGATGGTGGGAAAATAATACAATATAATATAATAGTGCATGCATACATGCAACTATAGGTTATATACCTAAATTAAAAGATGGATAAGATTAAAGAAAAATAATGAAATTAAACTTAACAGTCGAAATGTTTTGACATATGAGTTTAGTAACAAAGCCGACTGGTTTAGAGAAACCCGTAACAAATAACTGTAGAAAACAGGGATGAACTGTCGGGGTTACTTGTTATTCGGAAATACCGGATGTAGTTAGTCATGGAGACTGACTTATAGTTTTAATACCGTTTAGATCATACTTCAGACAAGGACGCTTGACGAGCTAGTGGACTACACTACGCATCCTAGGTCTTGGTGAACGGTATGTAAAGGGGTTTGATCCGAGTTGTCCTAAGGAAGCTCCTTGGGCTCGGATTTGGTTGATATAACTTGTGTGTTATGTGTGTGGATACATGTATGTGATTAAGTGTTACTGCATTATTTATTTATGCACGAGCGTCCTACGGGACTAACACTACGTCGACTATAGATCGACTTATATATAAACATACATATACGTTATTGTGATGACATGACGGTTACTTGATATAATACCATAGTATTAATATTAAGTATATGGTAACCTAAGTAAAACACTTAGGGATGAGTCACGACATTGTCGGTCTCTAGAGCATGGATCTCGAACATGAATATAACCTAGATTACTTCTAGGTATGCGTGAGACCCATTGGGCAGCAAATAATAATTATATTCTCCATAAGACTAAGAGCATATCTTAAACATTATGAGAGAGAGATGGTAAGAGTTGAGGTGAGGAATCCCGGTAGTTTACGAACTACTTGGTTGCGCATTTGTGATCACTGAGGGGTACCCGATTGGGTTCCGCTCCAGGTTATACCCAACGAGCCCAAACTGGATCGTGGGTCAGGTGGCTACGGCCTTTATATGGACGTCTTACAAGACATAAGAGAGTCAGGGGCCTCCGGACCTCTGGCGAAATGAGCACCTTTGTGTGTACGGGAGGACTACTGTCCATGGTGAGGTTATCGGGTTGTCCTAACATGACGCCCAATTGGTATTAATTAAACATGGTTTGGATGGGGCCTTAAAGGCCAAATTAAATTAACTATGGGAACTGTACGCTACGGCGATTGTACATTGTACATATGGATGGGGCCTTGAAAGCCAAATTAAATTTAATTAATAAAGGATGGCATACGCTACGGCGATTGTACATTGTACATTATATTGTTATTACTCGATACGTTCGATATACAAATGTTGTTTGAGATATTAAGTGAATGTTTGGATTGGATGGATGGTTAAGTGTTTATGAATATTTGGATGGAGGTTTATGTATATTTATGCATGTATATTACAGTATTGATTATAACTGTAAAATGGTAAAGCATGAAACCAATCTAATAATAAGAAGGTTAAAATGACTAAGTGACCAATAGGGTCCAGGCCCGGCATACTCAGCGTCTATCCCTGATACTACACCATTACAGGTTGTTGATTATTGTCGAAGCCGAGGAGCGGGAACAGGGTAATTGGAGTTTTACTTTAATTATTACTGCACATGGAGTTTGTCTATATGGCAATGAAGATGGTGAATTGTATTATGGTAAGGATATGTATTTTCAGGTTTGGGTAGATGCTCACTTGTCGATGTTTATGATTATGGACTTAGTATGATGTATAGGAGTTTTCTCGTTATTACGGCGGTTAGCAGTTTGTTTATGTTGGAAGTTGGATGTAGTTTGGCTTCGTTGCTCGCATGGGTGAGTAATGCCCGGTGACACCCGAGTGAGTATTGTTATTGTTATTAATTCTTCCGTTGTAAGACGTTTTATTTATTGCTACGTGAGTGATTATTACGTGATTATGGAGAGGGGTGTTACAAAAAGTGGTATCAGAGCGGAGTACCGCTCTGATGACAAGAAAATAGGTTAAGACAGTGAGCTTAGGACTTGGGAAAGTAGGGGAAACATTTGGGAGGTACGAGACGATTCGTCTTAGAAAGATATTGTGTCTAGTAACCCAAATTGCGTGATAGGTTAGCCTTTAAGGCAATTCAATATCTACTAGTTGTATAAGATAATTTACCGAATATTTATGTGACATACTGTACTACAGATGTCTGGGGGAACTAGAGGGCGTGGTACTGGAAGAGGTGGAGGCGGTGACCCCGTCATTCTTGGAGTTGTAGAGACGGTTGCTGCCGTACTCGCACAGTTTGGTACTCAGATAGGAGGAGAACCAGCCCACCCGCCACACCCCAGGGAAACGAACTGGCTGAAGTCGGTTAGCGAGACCCGACCACCTACATATCCAGGGGAGCCAGACCCCATAGCCTTGGAGCGATTCATAGTTGAACATGAGAAGGCCTACGAGGCTTTACAAGTACATGCCAACCAGAAGGTTGTCATTGCTGCTTTCCATCTGAAGGATGCAGCCAGCACTAGGTGGAGGTTGGTCAAGGACCATCACCTGGCTACGCCCGACTTTTCGTGGGCTGCCTTGGTCGAGTTGCTGAGAGGGAAGTACTACCCAGCTCACCTTAAGCAGAAGAAGCGCCATGAGTTCGAGACATTAACCCAGGGAGGTCTGACCGTGGATGAGTACTACGCTCGATTCATTGGTCTGCTGGACTTCATCCCCGATGTTGATTACTCAGAAACCGTTAAGATCGAGAAGTTTCTGGGAGGACTATTGTTTCACATCCCGATGGTGATGGGTGCTACCCTCTACACTACCATTCTGGTATTAACATGAAAGCCATAAATTCTTTACTTACTACATCACCGTTTAACTTTGTAAGAACTTACCAATGAGATTCCAGGAGTGTTACGATGCTGCCTCGAGGACGGAGCTAATGCTCCAGACTCGGGAAGAGACTCTCAGGGCTAAGAAGAGAAAGAACCCTGAGGGAGAGTCTGAGGGTGGAGGAGCATCTGCAGGCGATGGCCAGAAGAAGGGAAAGTAAGGACTTATTCCATTCTTAATTAATTAGCATATTTAATACCTTATGAATGCTGACCCGGAACCTTAAACAGGAAATTCTTTCAGAAGAAAGGGCAGCAGGGTCACCAGGGAGCAAAGGGGAAAGAGCCCGTCCTTCGGTTGACTGGCCCAGCTATAGATGCTCAGCCTCTGAGATCTGCACCTCATAAGGGTGAGAACTCCTACCTCTTAAATTGAATTGTGACCTTAACCTTTATATCATCAGATTTTAATTTAAACTAAATGCTACCATCAGGCACCGGACAGCGCCAGCGCCATTTCTATTGTAAGCGTTGTGGGAAGGACCATCCAGGGGTCGACTGCAATGGCCGCAAAGTTGAGTGTCGTTGTCGCAAGAAAGAGGGCCACCGGGAGTTCGAGTGTTGGATGAACCCTGAGAGCCGTAATTACAGGCCACCAAAGAATACTCAGAAGACCTCAGTTGGAGGATCTGGAGTACCACGAGGCGGTCAGGATGGCCAGACATCTACTGATGCTGGAGCCCAGAGAGGCAAGGGAGTAGATAGGGCATGAATACCCTGACTCCATGAGACCGCTGGTGGATGACCTTTGCTTACTTCGTTGTGAATTTACCTTGGATGTTAGACAAAGACTTGTTATAAGTATGTGGGAGTGTGTCATTGACCACTCGCCTTTTGTGTAAGACTTTGGGATTAGTTGTGTGTACTCAGTACCAATAAGCTTTAAACCTTGACGGATAATATATATGAACAGGATGTTAATGCTTACATTATCATGTAGCCTATACTCGATGACGCAGAGTCAATGAGACCGGTGATTACTGAACCAATATTACCACCTGCATGGCGCACTTGCTATTGCAAGCGCTATGACAAGTAAACCACTGAAATTTCCATCTTCCTTGCGCACTTGACAGAGCAAGTGCTGCTACTGCAACTGCAACTACTACTTTTTAGTCTTTAATTATATGTATACCAAAAAAAATGTTTTCAAACTTTTTCATACAAACCTTGAGGTTAGAAACCTATGCAACTATGGAAGGACCATTAGTCCAACCACTGCAACTGGAGGAAATTATACAGCCACTGTGATTGTAAACCACACCAGTTTAATTGTTTGGGAATTTTCAGACAGGGCTTATTAGCCAAATACCATAAGAGTATACCCGCATTTAGATGCTAATCACTACCAGTGACGAATGTTTAGTCCTTATGGACAAGCATACCCTTTGTAGATGCACCACCGTCAGTGAGGATGATTGGGAAGTGGAGAGCCAAGTTGCTCAAACTATTATGCAATCTGCAATATATCCAATTAAACGGATGAGGGAACGAATATGAACTGTGGATCAGATATAATCATGATAAACAGGGAGAAAAGGAATATGTTGTACTCAATGAGATCGAATTACGAGAACCAAGTTTGCTAAATATAGCACAGATTTTACTTACAAGCTGGCGTTATGGCTTATGGCTTATGGCACGAATTACCACTGATGCCACTAGGGCAATAGCACTTATTACAGGATAACCGATAATATGAACTATTGAACAACAAAAGAGAAAAAGAAGAGAAAAGAAAAGAGGATATCCATCAAAAGGAAGATTGACAACAGAATACTTCACAATAACCGTGTGACAGACATTACCAGTTTACTAAACGAGACATGGGACGACCGCACTCCGATAGGAGCATGTGGGCCTGACAGACTTATTTATGAGTTAGTCGGGAAAGTAGTAATGTATCAGTATGGTACCCCATGCAAGTAGACAAGTAGTGTTAGGAACACGAGAAGTAGTCAACTCCATACTACGGACAGTGATACAGATTACCTCGAAGATGGACGAGAAGTGCCGCAGTTAAATAATGGGCTAAAGAAACCGAGAACTTTCAACACACAGAGCAGTAGACGGTATATAGTGGAGACAAGGAAACCTTTCAAGGACGTGGATACTAAGGAAAAAAACAAGGAAACCCATTATGGACGAATATTATGTAGAACCCTCACAAGGATCGAACAAATTCTTGTAATCCAGAGGAAATCTACCAGATGACATGGACATACACGCGTGACGACGCAATGATGAGAGACAAAGCTAATATACTAGCAGATACCTTGCTTAAGGAACAGTGGATTTGGAATGTACCACTCACATGATAATTCGTTCATCTTGTCTGTGTGACTCATTAGATATTAGCTGCTGAGAGTTTACGCCTCTGCACTCTGTATGACTGAGTGTTTTGGTATTGCACTTGTGCAGTTATTAATCTAGTGGGGATACGGAAAGATGCAATGGATATCAACACGAGTGTGTAAAAAAAAAAGAGAACTACAACAGTGTGTTACTCCGGAACAAAACCACCAGGAGACACGGATGACAATCATCATCTCCGTAGACATACAGGCTGGTATGTCTTAATATTACTAAGACAAGTGCAAAGAGCACTAAGTACTAACAGTAGCCAATGTCATATCACACCTCAAGCTGAATATCAGTGAGAGAAGACACACACATGTATGCTAGTGATCCAAATGAGAGGATACACAGCAATGGAAAGCGGCAAACTGAGCCTATGTTCATGGGTCTGCACCTCATACGGAGTGAGTGGGCCCATTAGAATGAACTTGGGAGAGAGCACAAATAGTTTAGTGCCTCATCCTTTATGTATTGTGGAGCCCAGAAGGGCTAGAGTCATACCCGTCTCTCTGATATGAGGATAACCCACGAGATGGAGAACTCTTTGAGAGCCAAGTATCCAACGCTCCTTGTTGAGCGGCTGTTGTATACTTGTGGGGTACGGGGGCGTAACCCTTTTTAAGGGGGGTAGAGCCTCTTGGCTGTGCACATGTGTGCACTAAGTTTTGGTTGTTTCGTATGCATTGCATACAAAGAATTGGTGGTGTGCGGGGCATACGAGGTTTGTTTGTTTAGTATGCATGGCATACAGTGAATTGTTTCGTATGCATGGCATACAGTGAATTGGTTTTGTTGGTTATGTTTGGTACGCGGGGCGTACGTTGTTTGGTTTGTTTGTGTAATGTGCACTTGTATGTTGTATCTTATGAGATACTTGTTTGAATGTTGTATTTACACCCATGTGTGTAGTACTTTTCTTATGCTACTTGTGATATATATATATCTATATTGCTTTATAGGATGATTACATATGGTATCGCTTAGATACAAAATGAATCATTAGATATGGAATTTGGAACGGTGGTATGTTAGGGACACCTCAGGGAGGTTGTCAGGGTTTGTAGAACTGATAGGAAATAAGGGTGCTGATGGATCACCTATATCCATATATGATTGAACTAACGCCACAAAGTGATGGCTATGTGCTGTATAAGCACAATACGATGTGTGTAAATGATATATCACATAGATATACATTATGGGAATAATGAGTAGTTATACATTTATATACTTACCTATTTGATTAAGCGACTTCGGGACGAAGTCTTTTTAAGGGGGGTAGATTGAAATACCCCAAACTAATAAAATATGGATTAAATATATAATCACATTGATTAAGGCCTAAACATGCCTTAAAAGTCAATTGAGAACAACAGTGGTCAACACAAAGCAAGATGTTGCACCCTTTGACTGTTTAGGGTAAATGAAATACCCAAATGAACTACTTAGGGCCTAAAAATTTGTCCTAAGAATATTAACACATTATTAAACATATTACAATTGTTGTACAACACTCCAACACAAAGAACAAGCATTTACATGGTTCAAGGTGAAGTAGAGCAAAAATGTGCTCTAAGAATACTTTAAAGGTCTAATGACCTCTAAATGATATAAAATTGGATACCATGATCAAATATCATGCAATGAACACAACAAAACCGTTGTCAAAGAAAACAGAGCTCGGAAACACCTTGTGACACAAAATGTGCACTAAAACTCCTTAAAGCACGTTTTTGTGTAATTGCCTTCTAAATTGGTTTTAAATGGGATAAAAGGTTATAATTACCTTTAAATATGATAATATATCATATTAGGAATTTAATTCCAGAAATTTAAAAATTTTTACAAATTTAATATTAAAATATTAATAAAACCCTAAAAGGGGGCCCGTTTGGGTCAACATTGACTAAGTTGGTCAATGTTGACCATTGACCACGAATTGGACCACATAAAATTGGTTTAGTGTGGCTCCTAACAGACCATGTGACAATTCCAATGTGACAATTAAATATGTGTTTATACATATTTATACATATATGCCGAGAGTGAAGGAGTATATTAAGGTCTTATTTTGACCTTAGGTGATTAAGGAATGGTTTAATAAATTTTATAGCTAATTAAACAAGCATAATTGTCAAATTTAAGACATTATGTGGAAGTTTGGTAATTAAATGAAAAATATGTGGTGAGGCCGAGATTTATAAGCATTTTTGAGACATTTGTGTGTAATTTATTTTGTGAGCAAATGTTTGTAATAAGGCCATGCACTTTAGGCCATTTCATTTATTTATATTTAGTTTAAAGTAGGTTTTAGGTGATATTTATACCGAAATGAATAAGGGGTTAAAGTGTAATTAAATTAAATTTGGGGGCTTTATAAAAATAAGGCCGAAAATTAGAGGTTAAAAGGATTTAAAATAAAGTTTATAAGATTTTATAAAGTTTTGGGGTTAAATGGTGAATTTTGGAAACTTAGGGGTTAAAACCGTAATATAAGGAAATCAATGGTCAAGGAAATATTAAGGAGGTCAACCTTGACCATATGGTAGGTTTTGACCAAATTAGATAAGTTAAATAACTTATTTAAGGTTTTATAATAAGATAAATATTTAATTGTAACAATTTTATAACATATGTGGTAAATATGTTATTACCGAAAGTTAAGGGTGTATAATGGTATTATAAACACCCATGGGCTATTAGGAATTTTTAGGAATTTGTTGGGTTGATTTTGGAATTAGAATGAACTATATATGTATAATATATAGTTATTATGTCATTATGACACTTTGGAGAATATAGGTGGTGGAATTGTAAATACCGATTATATATGGGTGAATAAGGATATTTATAACCCTTTGGTGAAATTTGGTGATTTTTAGAATTATATAAGAGTATTTATTAAGATATATGTATAAATATAGTTTTAATGAATTATTAAACTATATGTTATAAATAGGGCCAAATGGCAATTATAGAACAGTTTGGGGTCTGTTCGGAATTTACAAAATATGACCATAGGTTATACTTCTTTTTATGAGTTAGAAATGTTATATTAAATGGTATATAACATGGTATAAATAATGGGGTGATTTTGTAAATAAAGGAAACTATGGTTTATGGAAAAGAATAAGGTTTAATATGTATGCCTATGCGGCAATATATAATAGTTTTGTATAAAAACTACAGGTTATAAGTTAAAGGAAATAAAAATATCATATCAAATGATATTAGCATATGGAATAACATTACATAATGTTATGTGGTCAAAATAGAATTTAAATAAATTCAAGGGCTGAACCGAATATTTAAGAGTTGGAAAATGAATTTTAGACTAAGGTCTATAATGTTATAAATGTTATAACAATTATATGGTTTAAATGGGATTAATATAAGTATGGATATTCACATTAAATAATGTGACAAACTATAAATAAATAAGACTTATAAACTAAGGTATTTATAGAATAAACCTTAGGAGTTGTAAATATACAACATAAAATGTTACATAATATTAGGATAATAATCTTACTATAAGTTGTATAACATAATACAACTAATGGGAATAATCATCTAATATAAGATGATAAGATGTAACATATAATGTAAGAGTTTATTAATGTAACACCCCATCCAACATTAACATACTTACAACAAACTGCAGCGGAAGAACAACCTCATCACATTACTTAACTTGTTGGTGTTACACGCCGTTAGCCACCCACGTGGCTAACAAGGCTAATACATACACAATGTACCGGTCTGATGGGCTAAATTCCCGAGCAACTATACATTAGTATCCCTTTCCATTAACAACAACAACAACATACACCATATCAACTATACCGAGTATTTATAACTGGTGCCGACAACAATATCGGTCTTACTACACCTACTGTATATATATACTTAAATGAATACCCATGTACGATGTCTACCCCGTCTTACTCTCGGACGGCTTCCAGCTCTCTGTACCTGAAATAAGAAAAGAAGAGAAAGGGGTGGCCCCAAGGGGCTCAGCACCTTTGCTGGTATGGTAATCCCGCAGCCCACATGCTATCGGGCTACGCACAACTACTTGTCGTCTTAGCATGCGGTTGATTATATTTGAATCATACATGTAAAACGAACTCACATCACATAACAAACACAACACTTAACATTTCGCCTCAATGGGCTCAACAATCGGATAATACATCCTACTTAATGAGTCACTCATGGTAATCATCATCCCAAGAGTGCTCCTCCTTTAATGGAGCTACTTCCTTAATAGACGACACATACCCTTAAATCGGGTTATCCTCAAACGCCTTTTATCGCCAACTGGGAATCATATCCATGATCCACACACTTCACATTTTACAACATATAACATACTCTACATAACAACACTTAACAACACTTTGCACGTTTCCATGTGCACAACATAACACCGCAATAGATATTGCATCACAACAAACACATAACATAACGGGAATGGTCCTCTCAGGAACCGACCCAAACATCACTAACACACTGGTGAGCCTAGAGATTGTTGCCGGTCTCATGATAAGCTCGTTACATAACTCGTTACCGTCTCGTTAAATGGACGGTTAACTTAACACAAGGTGTCTCGGATATAGTGATCCAAGCACACCGAAACAAACATAACAATAGTATGCCCCTGTGGCCCGACGTGAGTCAGTAATAGCCTTGGTTAAGCTAAAGGGTAGGTTGGGAACCAAATTGGAAAACAACCATAACATACAGAGAGGATCGAACCTGATATGACAACGACCCCATACTCACACGCGTGGCCGGAACAGACCGGACTCCTCACTCCCCCGTTAGCACTTATTAGAAGTTCAACTTTGAACTTTATTAAACAACCACAAACATTGGGTTAAGTCTCGTTAGACATACACAAGGGAAGAGAGAGTCATACATTCACATACAAACATCACGCACAAACATCACATAACCAACACACGCATAGCCGTGGTTAGAACGTTCCTTAAGTCGGAAACGTTGTTACCGGATACCGTTCTCTTACGTTTACCTAATAGTGGTTAACTAGCCCTTCAAGCGCATTAGAGGTTACCGGTATCGGCACGTAAACATACAATAACAATAACGACTGTAAACTCGTTTCATGATTTATATCATAACGTGGCAAACATACAGAAAAAACACATTGGCATACAAGCCGGTGTAATCCGTTAGGACACAGGTTGCAAGAAAACCATACCTGTCACCGGAGTCCACTTATCCTGTCCATTTATGTTCCTCGAGCAATTCTCGAACAACTGTTAACATCACACGTGTTTTCATTAACATCGGGGTTTGCTTGATCATTTAATGTCAATGCTTAATTTTCCCGTTAACTTAGTTACATAACTTAACATTTTTAACTTGTTTCACTCTCACATTTTAATACAACTTTTAACCCATTTTATTGTCATTAAAACTCCCCTAACATGTCCTTAACATCCTTATAACATCATTACCTACCAATCCCCATCATCACATATCATTTCATAACCTTAAACCATGTTTTTGGTCCGACCGACCCACCGACCGACCCACAGCTGGGTCGGTCCATTACAGAACCCTTTTACTTCCTTATAAACATGCCCGTCCGACCCACGTCCGACCCACCATTCTGGGTCGGTCCTTGTGCGAACATTTTCCTTCCTTTGAAACTTGACCGACCGACCCATGTCCGACCCACCCTTTTGGGTCGGACCATTACCGAACACATTCCTAACATTTAACAGAGGCTCGACCGACCCAAAAACTGGGTCGGCCCCTGGGTCGGTCGCCTTCTAAACTTACCCAAATTTGCCAATTCTTCACCAAACTTCTCCTAAGGCCTCTTAATATGTTCTAACATCATTTGGCACTTCAAACACACCCTTAAGATATTCTTAAACACTCACAAAACCATTTTTTCCTAATTCCTTAAACCTTTACTTATATCTCCACAAAATTCCTAACACTTACAATGTTTTCTCCTTATGATTTCTAGGTGGCATTTCACCTATAATGACCACAACACCAAAGTGTATCCTCTACACCTTATCATCATCTCTCAACTTCTTTTCTTACTAACTAAATCTCCTTTTTACATCTTACCAAACATCACTTATTCCTTGAATATCGACATTACCTAAACCTTAAACAAACTCCTCCAAGACTTAAACACATCCACAAAACACACATTGAATTCCTTGAACTTCCAAGACAACACCTAAATCCTTGCATCAATCTAAATCACCTTAATACATGTTTTCTTCTCAAGTAAACATCCATTCACCTTTAACACTTCCTAGTTCACCAAAACTCACTTACCACACTTAGAACTTCTCACACATTTTCCCAAATTTGGCCATAGCTTCTCTTGTATATACTCACATCCAAACACTTAGGTTTTTACCTTATTTCATTCAAGAACACCTAAAATCCATCAAACACACTTTTATACACAACTTCACACATTAAGCACTACATCACAATATAGTGCATAACTTAAATTGCTTGGCACTTAGGCCCTTAAATAACATGGCTCTTAGGCCCTTAAATTGCATAACCTTAAACACTGAATTTCCCACATAAATAATGCCTTTGACCTGCAAATACATACACCAAAACATATGTTCTTTTACTAGTCTCCTTGAGAACACCTACTAGCTCATTTGCCATTGGCTCCTTAGGTATTTTATTAAGCAAATCAAGCTCATTTTCCTAAGGCATTTAAACTACATTGAGATAGTTTGTTTACCTCTTTTTCCTCACAAACTTCTTTCTTGTTTCCTTACAAACCGGTGGGGTACTTGATCCCTTGTCAAGTTCTATACATTGTACAAACAACATAATGAGTATTCAAGCTTTAAGCTTCATCTCATTGTAAACCCTAGTTACATATATTGTTTTAACACATTAAGGTAATTGTTTTACCTTGGAATTGGAAGAGAACTTGGATAAGTATCAAGAGAGGACTCCTCCTAGCCCTTGGAAGGTTCAAATGAAGCTAGAACAAGGCAATATAAGAGCTCCATTAATGGTGAATTTTCGGACAACAACAAAACATGGAGGAAACATGGATTTTCTTTGAGTTTCCTTACCTTGAAGCAAAGGAGAACAAGAATATGTGAAAAGATGAGCTCAAGCTCCTCCCATGGTGGTTTCTCTTGGCACCGAAATGGAGGTTTTGAAGTTTTGAAGAGACAAGATTGTAGAGCTTGGCTTAACTAAGAGAATGGTGGTGTTTGTTTTTGATTTGGACAAGAGAGCAAGATTTGACAAGAGTTCAAAGCTTGAGTTCTAATGGAGGTAGTGGTATTACCGAGAGAGAATGAAGAAGAGAGGTTGGTGGTGGTGTTTGGAACCGTGGGAAATGAAGGAAAGGAAGGGAGAATGAAGATAGAACTTACTTTTTGAAGATATTTAAGTCTTAAAGCAAATAGTAACTATGAGTCACATTTATTTACTTAACAAGTTAACATACTTGGTGACTCCTCACTACAAAAACCGGCCCCCTTTTATATAACAAGGGTATTTTAGTCTTTGTTTGTCAATTTAATTACTTAACATAACATATGTTATATACTAGCTTGTAAGAATTACTATTCACAAATACAAGGCACATAGAAGTGAAATTTTTGATTTCCCACTAATATGGCCACCCAAATGTGATACTATATAGTACACATGTTAATTAAAGAGTAATGATGGACATTTGGCCATTCAAAACTCATTTACAAGACAATTTTTCAAAAACGTGCTTTAAGACTCCTTAAAGCACATTTTGTGTTTTAACTTGTTTTCAAGCTTGGTTTTCTTTCGTAATTGATTTAATATGTTCATTAACATATAAATAAGGTATAGGTATGACCATTAGGTCTTATACACATTCATCCCAAGCTTAGAGTACATTTTTGCTCATATTGACTTTAAGGTATTTTCTTATGTTTTATTTGGTTTAACCGTCCACCAAAGTTTCTCAAGGACTTATTTAGCCTTATTAAATCATAATTAAATGTTATCCAGTCTTGGTAGGCTCTTTGGGTCCTAACCAAGTTCACTCATAGCTTAGAGCATGTTTTGCTCAACCTGTGTCTTAATGCTTTATTGCATTTATTATGGTTTAAATGGTTCACTGATGTTACTAAGGCACTTTTTAGCCTTTACATACCATAATTTGATATTTAAACCACATATCAAGGTTTGGGGTATTTCAATCTACCCCCTTAAAAGAACTTCGTCCTCGAAGTTCACACTTTTCACACATCAATAGATTAGAACACAGTAATCACTTGGAAATAAACTTCCTTAACCAAACACACTTTACATCACAACCTCGGACTTGATGGTCCGGGCAACACATTCACATCCACACATAACATAACATATCCAAATGATAACCTCGGACTCTATGGTCCGGGTATCTTAGCAACACTTACACATACATAACAACCCCTTTGACTCACTGGTCTTGGGTAACATAACAACATTTGGACACATAGGTCCTGGTAACATAACAGTCTTTAGACACATAGGTCTATGTAACACCACACATTTAGACTCATAGGCCTTGATAGTATACACTTTAGGAAATCCAAGTCAAAACAACATTCATTACACATACCACACAACATGTCAGAGCATGTATAGCAATCAAAAATATCTTTGATATTCACTATGATCCCGCAGAACCCGGTCGCGATGGACACCTTCCGTCCCCGTGCCTTTGGGAGTTTAAAACAATCACTTAAATTTAAAATTTCCTTGTGAGGTTAAGTAAAAGAAGACTTTAATTATGTAAAGTATCCATCAACGTTTTATAAATACCAATTTAAAATCCTTTTGAAAACACACACAACTCCAAGTCCAACTTAAGCTCTTTGCTTCTTTTATTAGCGTGGTTATTCGTGACCACTTATAGGGAGTTTCAAGAGTCATCCAACCCTGATGTGATCAGCATCAGTGTTGAACTATCCTTCCACTCCAATTTGTGTTCGGCTTCCCTTGATCGCATGCAAATCAAGTTCCACCTCCCACTTCATTTTCAAGCATCAAGTAAGTCACTCATTTCCAATTTTCTATCTTTCGAATCATTCTAGTCATGATCACAACATCTCCAAAGGATAGAACTCCGTCTATCAGTTACCTCCATTCACTTTTAATCCTGTTGCCTAGGGAATCTTCTTCTCACTAGGTTCTATGTCGGTATCATGCCCTTTCATGCATCACTATAAGGTATACATATATACATATACACATATATTTTATCCAAAATACAACACCTGGTTTTACATTTATACACTGTCGGGGCTTTTGTTCCCCCGGGAGTTTATCTACTCCCCACACTTGTACAATCACCACAACTGTTAACAAACACACACACTTATCACAATGGTATTCGCATCTTCTGTGCGCAATTACCACAATTAAACCATGAATGATTGTGTATGTTTACGTAACACACACACCAATCATCAAAACAAACAATAATTTTGTGCTATGCACAATATGAGTCACACACACTACGTACACTTGTACGGTAATATACACCAAGTGGTTTTGCGCTCTACCCCCCTTAAAAGGGATTACGCCCACGTAATCAGTCACTAAACATTGCTTAAATGCTCTGCCGTCGTGAAGTGTTTTAACTTCCACGCGGTCTATTACACAATGGATTCTGATTAGAGGATCTTAACCATATTGGCGGTTTAGTTCCTAAACCAAGAATTCGCATTGGAGTTATAACTCATAACCGGTTTCGGTCCTGGCCTGTGAGGCTTTTAGGCGTTAATAATTAGCCATCCACTCATATTCGTTACTCACGTTGTACATTTGAATCACTAGTTCACTAGTTTCTGCTGCGAAACTCTAATAACTGTAGAGCTTAATTGCTCCCTTTTTGTTATTCTTACTGTATTGTACATCCCCAATTGTCACCTTCGTCTTGGTAACAATGGTTTCTCAACCGACGCACGGATCTTTTACCCTGAGCGGATTCGGTGAGTTTCACAATTTCCATCCACTTCCATGATAATTTACTAGTATACAGCTATGTATTTCACACTGATTGACTTGTTCCCTTCCGACTTACTGTCGGTTGAGATTGAGCTACTACCTAGTGTGTAGTGCTCTCTCAGCTATTTCCAATATTTGGGGTATATTCCATACCGATATTTGGTAGTTAGTGCTACTGTAGTCACTTACTGTTAATCATATCTCCACATTTGGTTTTGTACAAGTACCTTTTTTTTGATGCGGCCTTGCATTTCCTATGCATTGTCCATCATAACATTATTACTCCACAATTAACATGTTTCCAATTCCTAGCTATCCCACTCGTTCATTACTGCGCAAGTGCAATACCAAAACACTCAGTCATACAGAGTGCAGAGGCGTAAACTCTCGACAGTAAATCCCTTATGCGATTCGCCATGGAATTCACACTGAGTTCCTCATCACACAGTACCTACCACTGGCTTATTGCTCAGTCTGTTTAACATCACTTATCTTGCATCTCCACTGAGTTTAACTCATAACTGGTCTTATCTGTTACATTATCGTTTAACAACATTTATACAACGGTCGCTTGTTGCGCACCGTGGTCTTACTCCCTGTATAACATCAGCTTATATCGTATCTACTGTCACCTCAACTTCCACACATAAACTTACATTATTCACATTATGGTTCATCCCTCATTTGGATGACCACTGAATGCTCCTTGAGCATCGATCATTCGAGTCACAAGCCGGCGTTATTCAGCCAGGTGCTTCACTTTATATACTACTACTAAGCTAATTTCTCTTTCAATAACAACATGGTCAATCCTTAACATATTTCTCGAACTTGATTCACATAACTACCACTCCTGCGGTGTCACAATGTCGAGAGGTATTCCCCACTCTTAATGCAGTGGTTCGTTTACCACTCTATTCTCTTATACAACCTAAACTTCTACCATCAATCGAATTTATATGATATATCCTGCTTTTGGATTATAAGCCTTGTTTGCCTTGAGCTGAGCTCATTGTTGGCTGTCCACACACATGTACTTCTCTGTACAGTATCACATGGTTACAGGTTGTATTGGGCTCCATGACAAGGTCGTTGCACCACGTTTCCTTTCGTGGGATGCCCCTTAGGTTTGTCAGTCCGTCTCCTGACAACTTATGTCTAAACTGTGTGTTAGTTTCAACCCTTATGTTTCTGTCACGTATTTCATTCAACAATTGTTGATGTGAACACCCTTCAAGGATTGCTCCTGGGCGTTGTTAAGTTATGCCTTTACCTTTGGCTCACACTTATTGGTACATTCCGTTAGCTACGCCTTTCGCGTTCTTTACTGGTTATCATCTTCTTCTGTGAAGATTAACATTTCCTGGTAGTGTAGGTACTCATTCTGGGAATTTATCCGTTCATTGCACATTAATGTGTCCACATTAGGCATCTGCTTGCCATGTACAGGCTGGGTCACCATTCCAGCTATAATGCTTATTCCTAGGTATCCTTAAGACATATGTGATGTCTTTACATAACAGTTAGTGCACATCGCACTTCCTAACTCTTAAACATTTCCTTGAAAATGAATTCACTGACTCTTTTAGTCTTGCTAACTTAACTGAGTTCTTTAGCTTCAACTATTCCTTGTAATCCTTAGCTCTCGTTTGATTTATACTGCTGACCGTAGACGGAGTCGACTACTTCCCGTGTTTCGGACTCTACTCGTATACATATATGGGGTATCATACTGATACATTACTACTTACCCAACTAACCCATAAGTAGGTCTGTCAGGCCCACATGCTCCTATCGGAGTGCGGTCGTCCCACAACACAGTTGGTACACTTGTAGTGTCCGTCACACGCCTAGGTGAAGTATTCTGTTGTCAACCCCTTATATTGTCCCGTGACAATATTCATCCCCTGCTTCCCGAACTTAATCGAGGGAAAGTTTATCCATTGTTGTATCCTTGTCAACTGTCCTTGGTTTTACTGGTTTGGTTTAAAAGAAGGTTGGAAAGAAGTGTTGGTTTGAAAGAAAATCTGGTTTTGAAAAGAAAAGGGTTTGAATAAATCTGGGTTGAAAGAAAAATTTTCATGGTTTCACAACATCTTCTTACCTTAACCAAGTCTAGCTTCTTGCTGACTGGTGCACTTACAATTACAAAGGTTAGGCTAACAGGCCTTTCCACTGTTATAACAATCACATTTAACTTTATTGTACTTTTCCAAGTACTTCGTAGTGGTTATAAATTTCCCGAACAGCCCTGTTATAGCAGCACTTGCTATGGCAAGTGCGCCATGCTAACTGGCTATCAGTTTAACACATACCGGTTGTGGTATTGTTTTTACCCGCACTGTCATCAGTGGCCTTGTTGGCCCTCACTGATCTTACTGTCTTGATAACAACTTGTCTAGGTGAATTCTCACTATATTCACATAATAATCATTAACTAGGGTATTTCCATTCTGGGAGACCCCCTTTCTTAACATCGTATTCTCTTTGTAGCCCGTTCCACGTATTTGTCGTGGTTACTGAGACTTGTCTCTTGTTTGGGCACTACGTTGCAGTTCCCTTGTCGGTTGGTATACCGTTGGTGTACTATTTATCAACTGTGGTCCCGTAGACACTTGTCTCGGGTGTTATTAATCCATTTCTTGCCTGTTGCACGGTAGGTGCGTTGCAAGCTGGTTATTCTCGACTGCTCTGCATGTCGACCCAGGTTGCCGGAAATTCTATTCTCCAATACACAAGATCCTTCATTCATTGCTATGGAATGCGGTTAACATTATTCAGATGGAGACCGTCTCCGGGATTCCCAGTTTTCGGGATCTACCGTATGACAGGTTCTCCGTACCCTAAGGTATTTAATAACAGCCAGATCGGGTATCCCCGAGTAAGAGAGGACTTCCATCTCCCTGGCGTTGTTTCCCCAAGTTATATACAGGGATTGTGGAGGGTGGGATGGAGATTGTAGGTTTCCAGTACACACTGGTAATTCCTATCTAGCGTATCTCTCACGCTATCACTCAACCCTTAACCCAAAGCACTAAAATCCTAACTCGGTACTTCCTAAGCTCGGTAACTCAGTCATCAGAGCGATACTTCGCTCTGATACCACTTTTTGTAACACCCCATCCAACATTAACATACTTACAACAAACTGCAGCGGAAGAACAACCTCATCACATTACTTAACTTGTTGGTGTTACACGCCGTTAGCCACCCACGTGGCTAACAAGGCTAATACATACACAATGTACCGGTCTGATGGGCTAAATTCCCGAGCAACTATACATTAGTATCCCTTTCCATTAACAACAACAACAACATACACCATATCAACTATACCGAGTATTTATAACTGGTGCCGACAACAATATCGGTCTTACTACACCTACTGTATATATATACTTAAATGAATACCCATGTACAATGTCTACCCCGTCTTACTCTCGGACGGCTTCCAGCTCTCTGTACCTGAAATAAGAAAAGAAGAGAAAGGGGTGGCCCCAAGGGGCTCAGCACCTTTGCTGGTATGGTAATCCCGCAGCCCACATGCTACCGGGCCACGCACAACTACTTGTCGTCTTAACATGCGGTTGATTATATTTAAATCATACATGTAACAATAAACACACAACACATAACAAACACACAACACTTAACATTTCGCCTCAATGGGCTCAACAATCGGATAATACATCCTACTTAATGAGTCACTCATGGTAATCATCATCCCTAGAGTGCTCCTCCTTTAATGGAGCTACTTCCTTAATAGACGACACATACCCTTAAATCGGGTTATCATCAAACGCCTTTTATCGCCAACTGGGAATCATATCCATGATCCACACCCTTCACATTTCACAACATATAACATACACTACATAACAGCATTTAACAACACTTTGCACGTTTCCATATGCACAACATAACACCGCAATAGATATTGCATCACAACAAACACATAACATAATGGGAATGGTCCTCTCAGGAACCGACCCAAACATCACTAACACACTGGTGAGCCTAGAGATTGTTGCCGGTCTCATGATAAGCTCGTTACATAACTCGTTACCGTCTCGTTAAATGGACGGTTAACTTAACACAAGGTGTCTCGGATATAGTGATCCAAGCACACCGAAACAAACATAACAATAGTATGCCCCTGTGGCCCGACGTGAGTCAGTAATAGCCTTGGTTAAGCTAAAGGGTAGGTTGGGAACCAAATTGGAAAACAACCATAACATACAGAGAGGATCGAACCTGATATGACAACGACCCCCATACTCACACGCGTGGCCGGAACAGACCGGACTCCTCACTCCCCCGTTAGCACTTATTAGAAGTTCAACTTTGAACTTTATTAAACAACCACAAACATTGGGTTAAGTCTCGTTAGACATACACAAGGGAAGAGAGAGTCATACATTCACATACAAACATCACGCACAAACATCACATAACCAACTCACGCATAGCCGTGGTTAGAACGTTCCTTAAGTCGGAAACGTTGTTACCGGATACCGTTCTCTTACGTTTACCTAATAGTGGTTAACTAGCCCTTCAAGCGCATTAGAGGTTACCGGTATCGGCACGTAAACATACAATAACAATAACGACTGTAAACTCGTTTCATGATTTATATCATAACGTGGCAAACATACAGAAAAAACACATTGGCATACAAGCCGGTGTAATCCGTTAGGACACAGGTTGCAAGAAAACCATACCTGTCACCGGGAGTCCACTTATCCTGTCCATTTATGTTCCTCGAGCAATTCTCGAACAACTGTTAACATCACACGTGTTTTCATTAACATCGGGGTTTGCTTGATCATTTAATGTCAATGCTTAATTTTTCCCGTTAACTTAGTTACATAACTTAACATTTTTAACTTGTTTCACTCTCACATTTTAATACAACTTTTAACCCATTTTATTGTCATAAACTCCCCTAACATGTCCTTAACATCCTTATAACATCATTACCTACCAATCCCCATCATCACATATCATTTCATAACCTTAAACCATGTTTCTGGTCCGACCGACCCACCGACCGACCCACAGCTGGGTCGGTCCATTACAGAACCCTTTTACTTCCTTATAAACATGCCCGTCCGACCCACGTCCGACCCACCATTCTGGGTCGGTCCATGTGCGAACATTTTCCTTCCTTTGAAACTTGACCGACCGACCCATGTCCGACCCACCCTTTTGGGTCGGACCATTACCGAACACATTCCTAACATTTAACAGAGGCTCGACCGACCCAAAAACTGGGTCGGCCCCTGGGTCGGTCGCCTTCTAAACTTACCCAAATTTGCCAATTCTTCACCAAACTTCTCCTAAGGCCTTTAATGTGTTCTAACATCATTTGGCACTTCAAACACACCCTTAAGATATTCTTAAACACTCACAAAACCATTTTTTCCTAATTCCTTAAACCTTTACTTATATCTCCACAAAATTCCTAACACTTACAATGTTTTCTCCTTATGATTTCTAGGTGGCATTTCACCTATAATGACCACAACACCAAGTGTATCCTCTACACCTTATCATCATCTCTCAACTTCTTTCTTACTAACTAAATCTCCTTTTTCACATCATACCAAACATCACTTATTCCTTGAATATCGACATTACCTAAACCTTAAAAAAACTCCTCCAAGACTTAAACACATCCACAAAACACACATTGAATTCCTTGAACTTCCAAGAAACACCTAAATCCTTGCATCAATCTAAATCACCTTAATACATGTTTCTTCTCAAGTAAACATCCATTCACCTTTAACACTTCCTAGTTCACCAAAACTCACTTACCACACTTAGAACTTCTCACACATTTTCCCAAATTTGGCCATAGCTTCTCTTGTATATACTCACATCCAAACACTTAGGTTTTTACCTTATTTCATTCAAGAACACCTAAAATCCATCAAACACATTTTTATACACAAACTTCACACATTAAGCACTACATCACATATAGTGCATAACTTAAATTGCTTGGCACTTAGGCCCTTAAATAACATGGCTCTTAGGCCCTTAAATTGCATAACCTTAAACACTGAATTTCCCACATAAATAATGCCTTTGACCTGCAAATACATACACCAAAACATATGTTCTTTTACTAGTCTCCTTGAGAACACCTACTAGCTCATTTGCCATTGGCTCCTTAGGTATTTTATTAAGCAAATCAAGCTCATTTTCCTAAGGCATTTAAACTACATTGAGATAGTTTGTTTACCTCTTTTTCCTCACAAACTTCTTTCTTGTTTCCTTACAAACCGGTGGGGTACTTGATTCCTTGTCAAGTTCTATACATTGTACAAACAACATAATGAGTATTCAAGCTTAAAGCTTCATCTCATTGTAAACCCTAGTTACATATATTGTTTTTAACACATTAAGGTAATTGTTTTACCTTGGAATTGGAAGAGAACTTGGATAAGTATCAAGAGAGGACTCCTCCTAGCCCTTGGAAGGTTTAAATGAAGCTAGAACAAGGCAATATAAGAGCTCCATTAATGGTGAATTTTCGGACAACAACAAAACATGGAGGAAACATGGATTTTCTTTGAGTTTCCTTACCTTGAAGCAAAGGAGAACAAGAATATGTGAAAAGATGAGCTCAAGCTCCTCCCATGGTGGTTTCTCTTGGCACCGAAATGGAGGTTTTGAAGTTTTGAAGAGACAAGATTGTAGAGCTTGGCTTAACTAAGAGAATGGTGGTGTTTGTTTTTGATTTGGACAAGAGAGCAAGATTTGACAAGAGTTCAAAGCTTGAGTTCTAATGGAGGTAGTGGTATTACCGAGAGAGAATGAAGAGAAGAGGTTGGTGGTGGTGTTTGGAACCGTGGGAAATGAAGGAAAGGAAGGGAGAATGAAGATAGAACTTACTTTTTGAAGATATTTAAGTCTTAAAGCAAATAGTAACTATGAGTCACATTTATTTACTTAACAAGTTAACATACTTGGTGACTGCTCACTACAAAAACCGGCCCCCTTTTATATAACAAGGGTATTTTAGTCTTTGTTTGTCAATTTAATTACTTAACATAACATATGTTATATACTAGCTTGTAGAATTACTATTCACAAATACAAGGCACATAGAAGTGAAATTTTTGATTTCCCACTAATATGGCCACCCAAATGTGATACTATATAGTACACATGTTAATTAAAGAGTAATGATGGACATTTGGCCATTCAAAACTCATTTACAAGACAATTTTCAAAAACGTGCTTTAAGACTCCTTAAAGCACATTTTGTGTTTTAACTTGTTTTCAAGCTTGGTTTTCTTTCGTAATTGATTTAATATGTTCATTAACATATAAATAAGGTATAGGTATGACCATTAGGTCTTATACCATTCATCCCAAGCTTAGAGTACATTTTTGCTCATATTGACTTTAAGGTATTTTCTTATGTTTTATTTGGTTTAAACCGTCCACCAAAGTTTCTCAAGGACTTATTTAGCCTTATTAAATCATAATTAAATGTTATCCAGTCTTGGTAGGCTCTTTGGGTCCTAACCAAGTTCACTCATAGCTTAGAGCATGTTTTGCTCAACCTGTGTCTTAATGCTTTATTGCATTTATTATGGTTTAAATGGCACTGATGTTACTAAGGCACTTTTTAGCCTTTACATACCATAATTTGATATTTAAACCACATATCAAGGTTTGGGGTATTTCAATTAAACTCATGGAACTTACCTACGTGATAAATATATACATACACAGAATAATGTATATAAGGATGAATATAATATGGTTGGAAACCATATATATAAGTTGGTGGTTATTACATGAAAATAGTTACGAACTATAAGTTATGAGTTTTTGGATGCAAATATTATTTGCTAAAGATAATGGATAATACAATACAATGTATTATAATGGATGGTGGGAAAATAATACAATATAATATAATAATGCATGCATACATGCAACTATAGGTTATATACCTAAATTAAAAGATGGATAAGATTAAAGAAAAATAATGAAATTAAACTTAACAGTCGAAATGTTTTGACATATGAGTTTAGTAACAAAGCCGACTGGTTTAGAGAAACCCGTAACAAACAACTGTAGAAAATAGGGATGAACTGTCGGGGTTACTTGTTATTCGGAATACCGGATTGTTAGTCATGGAGACTGACTTATAGTTTTAATACCGTTTAGATCATACTTCAGACAAGGACGCTTGACGAGCTAGTGGACTACACTGCGCATCCTAGGTCTTGGTGACCGGTATGTAAAGGGGTTTGATCCGAGTTGTCCTAAGGGAGCTCCTTGGGCTCGGATTTGGTTGATATAACTTGTGTGTTATGTGTGTGGATACATGTATTGATTAAGTGTTACTGCATTATTTATTATGCACGACCGTCCTACGGGACTAACACTACGTCGACTATAGATCGACTTATATAAACATACATAGACATTATTGTGATGACATGACGGTTACTTGATATAATACCATAGTATTAATATTAAGTATATGGTAACCTAAGTAAAACACTTAGGGATGAGTCACGACATTGTCGGTCTCTAGAGCATGGATCTCGAACATGAATATAACCTAGATTACTTCTAGGTATGCGTGAGACCCATTGGGCAGCTAAATAATATATTCTCCATAAGACTAAGAGCATATCTTAAACATTATGAGAGAGAGATGGTATGAGTTGAGGTAAGGAATCCCGGTAGTTTACGAACTACTTGGTTGCGCATTTGTGATCACTGAGGGGTACCCGATTGGGTTCCGCTCCAGGTTATACCCAATGAGCCCAAACTGGATCGTGGGTCAGGTGGCAACGGCCTTTATATGGACGTCTTCGAGACATAAGAGAGTCAGGGGCCTCCGGACCTCTGGCGAAATGAGCACCTTTGTGTGTACGGGAGGACTACTGTCCATGGTGAGGTTATCGGGTTGTCCTAACATGACGTCCAACTGGTATTAATTAAACATGGTTTGCATGGGGCCTTAAAGGCCAAATTAAATTAACTATGGGAACTGTACACTACGACGATTGTACATTGTACATATGGATGGGGCCTTGAAAGCCAAATTAAATTAAATTAATAAAGGATGGCATACGCTACGACGATTGTACATTGTACATTATATTGTTATTACTCGATACGTTCGATATACAAATGTTGTTTGAGATATTAAGTGAATGTTTGGATTGGATGGATGGTTAAGTGTTTTGAATATTTGGATGGAGGTTTATGTATATTTATGTTTGTATATTACAGTATTGATTATAACTGTAAAATGGTAAATCATGAAACCAATCTAATAATAAAAAGGTTAAAATGACTAAGTGACCAATAGGGTCCAGGCCCGGCATACTCAGCGTCTATCGCTGATACTACACCATTATAGGTTGTTGATTATTGTCGAAGCCGAGGAGCGGGAACAGGGTAATTGGAGTTTTACTTTAATTATTACTGCACATGGAGTTTGTCTATATGGCAATGAAGATGGTGAATTGTATTATAGTAAGGTTATGTTTTTCAGGTTTGGGTAGATGCTCACTTGTCGATGTTTATGATTATGGACTTAGTATGATGTATAGGAGTTTTCTCGTTATCACGCGGCGGTTTAGCAGTTTGTTTATGTTGGAAGTTGGATGTAGTTTGGCTTCGTTGCTCGCATGGCGAGTAATGGCCGGTGACACCCGAGTGAGTATTGTTATTGTTATTAATTCTTCCGCAGTAAGACGTTTTATTTATTGCTACGTGAGTGATTATTACGTGATTATGGAGAGGGGTGTTACAAATATTTCCTAACTTCTCCAATGCATTTTTATACTTTGCTACAGATTTTACACTTCTTATTTCTCATACTACAACTACCACTTCATCACTACTAAACATACCTACTCAATGCAATATACACCTTGGTTCTCCCATTCACCAAGTCATTCTTAAATACATAGTTCCTACCAAAATTTCGCCATAGTTCACCTACTTTTTACTTCTCCACATACACCCTTTTTCATCAAGTTCATTCCTAACTCGCCCACACCATACAAGGGCCTACCAGCACTCAAGTCAATACCAATACTCCAATACTTCCATCAAACAACAATGCCAATACAAATACACAATACTTGGCTCTAAGGCCTACAATCCAATACAAGCTCACAATTACTCAAACTTCCACAACTACAATACTAATACAATGTTTTGGGTTTTTAAATTGGTTACCCATTCCCATTACTCTAATGCATTAAATTTACCATTCAAGAAAGAGCTCTTACCTTAAGCTCTTATTTCCTCTTTTCTTTTCCACTTCTTCTCTTCTCTCTTCTTGCCCAAATCGGCCATACGGGGAATGGAGTTGCCAACTTCATTTCCATCACCCAAAGCCACAAAATAAGCGTAATTAACAATACTAACCCCTTAGATTAATGCCAGTTCATTGAAATGCTTTACACAGGATTTCTAGGGTTTAGAAATCCCATTACCTGTAAGGGTATAAGTGAAGCTTGGTATTGCTCAAGAACAAGATTCCAACTCCTCCAAGAATGCCAAAATCGGCTAGAGTACAAGGAACCAAACAAGGTTTAGTCTAAATCTCGTTTTGCCACAAGGGCTAGAAAAAGGTAATGTTTCGAGGATATTTTTACCTCAAAATAGCAAGGAGAAGGAGGTGGTTATAATGGTGGTCTTGAAGCTCCAAATGCTACACACCCATGGAGATGATGCTCGTTTTCAGATTTTGAAAAGAGGGAAATGTTCCCCTTGATGAGAGGAAGACAATGGTGTAGTTTTTGTAATTTTTGGAGAAGGTTGGACACCTAACAAGAGGAGAGAAGTGAGTGTTTTTGAGGGTTCTCCATTTTCTCCATTGCCATCGGTTGAGGAAGAAGGCAACCAGAGAAAGAAAAGAGAGTGAGGGAGACGGGGGTCTGTACGTGAGTGAGGGAGAATAGAGAGTATGAGAGAGAGTAAGTAAGTAAAGGGGGTTACTTTTTACTTTTTAAATGTGTTTGTCTTATAGTGCATTAGCACAATTAAATACGAGGTGTGAGGGAGTGTGAGAGAGGGCTCACAATCGGACACACACAGCCCATATGGGTTTGTAAAAATTTTATTTACAATATTGGACGCATAAGTTTAAGTTATTTATGTTTCTAACCCACAACTTCCCGTTTTTGACAGTTTTTACTATTTTCTCGTTCTATTGATTTTATTGGTTCTAAAGCTTCACCAATTCTTATTAATGATTATTTAGTTGACCAAAATTGTTACGAGTCTATTTGACCCGCTTAAAGTCACGTTTTCCCGGTTACCTCGAAAAATGCGCTTTAATGTTCATTAGTGTTTTCAATCCATTTTAAGGATCTGTTTTCTTCGGGATTTGTTCCCTAATATTTATCTAGACTTAATTAAGCCTTTAGAATCCTTATAATACGCTAACCGAGGTCTCCTACCTCCTATAGTTAGTTAACGCTTATTTAGCGTTTTTCGCTTTTAAGCGTTTCTTTATTTCTTTTGGATTTATTTTCCCTTAACAATATTTCTTAATCATTATTAGGCTCTTAAATACCTATTAGGATAATTAAATCGCCATATTTAAGGTCGGGGTATTTCACACAATCTCAAGTCTTACTTCCGCTGAGGCGCAGAAGACAATGTTTAAAGGCCACTAAGATTTGTCTAACCTATCTACTCTTGGGCTTTTTTCCCTTAAGTACAATTTGGACAAAGAGAATGAGTGATCAACTAATTCCCTTGCCATAAGAACCAGAATCTTAATGAACGCTTGAATTTGTATTGAGATAATCATAGTGTTTACATAGAAAGAATTCATCCCTAACCAATACTAACAAGGATTCCTACTTCACCATCCTCCCCTTCTTCTTTGAATTTTACAACCGAGAACCACCTCCTCCTTGAGCATCAACTCGGACTAGAGGAATGGATGGAAATGGGAATGATTAGATCAAAGGAAAGAAGAAGAGAAGAGGAGAATAATGGTTATCTCCATGGTTCAAGTTCTTAACTAGATCAAGATATGTGGTCCATGGAAGTTGGTTGATCACCACGGTTATGGAGAAGAAAAAAAAGAGGGTTTGTAGCAGGAACTCTCGGCTGGAAGAAGGTAAATGAGGAAGGAAGTCAAGGTTTGTCTTTTAAGGTGTAAAGTAAGGTTACTTCAAAAGACATTATACTTTATTTGTTTCAAACTTTGCACAAGTCTTATAACTTCTCTTATCATTGTTTCGGTGCCTTAAATTCACCATTCTAACCTCTAGTTCCCCTTATATAACCCTAATTTATCCTAATCCTCAAGAACTCCTTAGTTTTTTTATTTCCACCAATTTAACCTTTAATGATTCCTAGTACAACCTAGGTCATAAACCTCCTTAAAACACCATAGTTTCTCAACCAAATTTTGACATAGCCTTCCTACTATGTTATTATACCCAAACACTTAGTTTTTCCTCCTTAAGCAACCAAAGGCATTCAAATCCTCAATAAACATTCTACACACAAGTTACACTCAAACTACATCAAATCACAATATAGTGCATAAACTTAAAATTCTTGGCACCTAGCCCCCTAAATAACATGGCTTTTAGGCCCTTAAATGACTTAAATTTAAACAATGAATTTCTCACATATATAGCCTTCAACCTGCAATTACACCCATCAATCTCATAGTAAGTATACATGTACTTGTAATCCACCTAATCGTTGTTTTACTAACACAATTTTGGGCCTTGTGCCCCCAATTATAAAAAAAAACTAACTCAATTACCATTGGCTCCTTAGTCACAAGTTTAAAATATGATCATGTTATTTTTCCTAGGTTATATAGTTCATTATATAATGTAAGCTCTAAGCTACATTTAGTATCTATCTAAACCCCATCCCTTAAAACATTAAACCACCTTAAGGTAAGTAATTTACCTTGTTTCTCAAGCTCTTTCTCACTTTCCTCCTTTGGTTTTCTTGACTGATTTTCGGCAAGGACCCTTACTTCTCTTGCTAATCTTCTAATCAACATTCAAATAATCTAATGAGTACTAAGGAACATACCTAGACTGTGAGCCTCGATTTTAAACCCTATCCTATGTTGATTAAAGTTGATTAGGATCTAACCGGGTTTTAGGTCCACTTGTGGCCAAAGATTAATAACTATGTCATATAACAATAATATTAAAACCTAAGCTAGCTCACTGGAACCTATTATGAGTCACCACCTAATTTTAACCTAGAGTAAATTAGGAAAGGAGAGTTCGGGTTCGGGGGCTTGATATTCGACTTAATTAGGGTTCAATTACTTTCATTACCCCTAGAAGTCGTTTTTCCTCTATTTAGTTTAATTACAGGCTTATTACGAGTCATTTTAACCTAAGTGTGTGAGCTTCTGTTTTTTTGTGTTTTTTAGCATTTTATGACCGAAAATCAAAGTGGAAACTGAAAATACCTAAACTAGGGTTTTAGAGGCAGAATTAGGTCAAATTTTGTTTACTTCCGTAGCCACACGACCCAAGTCCGAGGCCATGGACCTCAGTTAACCAAATTATACAGAAAAGTCAAATTTAAGGAAAAAAATGAAATTTTGAAGAGTCCGGGGCCACGGAAAAGCTGTCCGTGGGCCCGGACATTATTTAAAAAAACCTAAATTTTGAAATTTTAAAATCCGCCGCCGTCTGTGGGTGTCCGTGGCCACGGACAACCCGTCCGTGGTCCCGGACCACCCACGCACAGGGGTTTTCAGGCGGTCCCTGACGGTTTTTCGACTCAAATTTTAAGGGTACATAGCCTGAAAGATTATAAACACGTTAGTAATTGAAAGAAATCAATTTAAAATCAAAATTAACACGAAACTTAGCAAACAAGTAACAAGGCAGTAGCCAAAACAATTAGTGATATAGAAGCCAAAAAGAGTTAGTTTGAACCCAAATTTTGAGGCAAGACTGATAAAGTCGTAGGGAGTTAGGAAAGTGGAATTTCTACCTGTTTTACCTTCGGATTTACAATGATTCTTCACACCGGGATTCGTCAAGTGCCCTGTTGATGGCAGACCCGAAAGATTTTCAAACCAAGCTTCTGGTTGTTGGTTGTTCTTGCTGTTCTTCACGTTTTGGTGGTGTTTATGCAGGGTTTTGATGATTATTGGTGCTTTAGGGATTGTAAAACGAGTTTAAATGGTGATTTCAGGGGATTTTCGGTATGATTCGGGTGGCCAGGTGTTGAAAAACGTGAGAGAGAGAGGGGCTGTGCTTTCTGACTTCCTAGGGTTCTTGAGCTTATGAGATTCTCCTTTGACCAAAAGATTTATCCCTTTATATAGACTCTCTTAAAGATTAAAAAAATCTAGTAAAAGTTAGATTTTTTGGCATTTTAATTAAGTGACTTCCCAAAGGAATTTTGCTGTGAAATTTTAGCCGCGTGTCAAGGATGGGAATTATGATTTTTCTGAAGTAGAATCGAAATTTTTAAATGTTGGAATATTTTTAAATTCAATTTCTCGTCAGATTTACTCAGAAATTGCTATAAAATTATTGGAAATTAGAAAAATCAAAATTCCAAAGCCATTATGCTTAAAATGTCATCTTATATCATGGGTTAAAATTTCAAAGCATTTCAAGTTGATTTGAGCATCTTTTAGAGGAGAGAGAAAGCTTGTAGGAGGTCTTAGGAGCCTTAAAAATTACGAAAACGCCCCTGACGATGACGAAACTGCTCCCAATGCCCCGGAATGCGCCGATCGAGCCAGGATCCCTCATGACTTGACTGAAGTGCCTCTCACAACACCAAAGCCTTACATACCCTAACCAGGGGGGTCAAAATTTTGGGTATAACAGATTGCCCCCCGTCAACTAGACTTTGTAATGAATATGAAAAGTCTGGTTGATGCTTGAGTGATGCCCCAAAATTTTGGGTCATGAACAGACCCTGCATGCCGTTGGAAACTAACAAGTCGTGCCGAGCTATTCTAAGGTGCTGACAACCTATAAGGATGGTATGATGTCAAGCTATTCTAAGGCGTTAACTACCTATAATGAGTGAGATGATGTCAAGCTATTCTCGCATTGATGAAGATGATGGGTCTTGCCCTAACAAATATGATGGTCTCGCACTGATGAAGATGCATGGTCTCGCACTGAAGAAATGATGGGTCTCGCACTAATGAAGATGGTGTGTCTCACACTGAAGTCGCGTACTAAATGGATGAAGAAAAGCTGAATCTCACACTGATTCAAGGTCTCGCACTGAATGAAGATGTCTCGTACTGAATGATGAAAATGTAGGGTCTCGCACTGATTTTGGGTCTCGTACTAAAAATGAGTTTGAAAGAAAATGGTCTCGTGCAAATGATGAAAACTGATTACTGGATTGCCAAACATGGCAATGATGATAAGATGTATGCAATCAAAATATATGAAAGATTCTCGTTCAAAACAGGAAACTGTTGGAAAAGGTGCCAAACTTGGCAATGTGGAGGTGTTATGCAAAAGTTGTAAAGTGTAACTAAAGTGCTTGTTGGAAGCTTGCCCAAAACAAGGAACTGTTGAAAAATGTGCCAAACATGGCAATGCTTGAGAAAAACTCTACTAAAAAAAGGAAAGTGAAATGATCATTTCTTGACTAAGAATTTCAGATCTATAATTTGTTTCTTAGAGGATGAAAATGCCGTTGGTGGAAGTATGGTGTTTGTTGTGGTGCTAATGGCTTTTTCCAGTGTTCAAGATTTGTGATAGACCTGGGATTGGGTTGTGATTTTGGATGGTGGTCAGGGTTATGACGGGCCTGATTTATTGTGGAGGTAAGGACAATGACGGGCTTGAGAGTGTATGTAATGGTAAGGGCTTATGTGTGCCTGTGGTGGGATGGTGGTGCTCAAGCTTTGGGTTTCAATTGGTGTTGACATGGCAATTATTGGAACCAACAATTGCCCCCAGTACTTTTCCCTTTGGACAATATGAGCTAGAGTTCACGGCAATCGATCGTTATTTCTTTGATTAAACGCGCGAGCAAGTCTCATCCTCACAGGGTCAAGGCTTATGTTTTGACATGGTGCTTCCTAACCTACACACGACGTGTTTGGTGTTTGCACTCATTTCTCGCTCATGATCATAACCTTTAGACCATTGAATTCGACATTCGATGGATTTACGCATTTGATCTGTTACTTTCACGTGATTGGACAACAACTATCAAGTCGGAAGTCTATAAAGCTTATAACATGGCCATGGGGTGTGATGAAGGACAACGGGACCATGGACGGATATTTTAGGTATGTGGAGCTAAAGGGGTGACCAAAGCTACACCTTGCATCTTCTCTCGGAATCATCTTTCTTGTCTTGAAGTCGTCTAGCTACTTCGTGTCGACGTGGTTTTTGAGCTTCTAGACTTGGACTTTTGAAGTCGTCCTTTACACCATTTATCCTCTTCTTTGTCATTCGGATTTCCTTGAGGCATTTCGGGTTTGCCTTTTTGTTTTATCCTTTCTTGACTTTGCCTTCGAGGTTCTTGTGTTTCCCGGTTTTGGGCTTCGAGAGCTGTTTTGATGTGAGCTCTTTGGATCCTGTGTCACTCTGCGACCATTTGCGGATCACTTCATCATGCTGATAGCAGCGTTGCTTCTTTGGACTGATGAGAATGTTATCTGAGAGTCTGACTCCCCGCTTCCTTTGGTCACCTGGTCGAACATTCATCATTGGCTGGGTTATTTTGTGGTGTTCATAATATCAAAAAGGGATATATGAAAGGCTCAGCGGGGGTGCCTAGGGTTTAACGTCAGGGTTCACAAGCTTTTGGCTATGTGGTGTTGTACCTAGGTGCTTCGTCATTCCTGATAGTTGTGTATCCGCTTTGTGGATTGTTTTGGATGTTCTGTGACGGTGTTTTGACTGACATGCCCACCCTTTTGGGACCAAAAGACAAGTCATTTTGTTCTGTTGCCAGAAAGTGATTATTTTGTGGTCATTTTTTTGTTTTATGTTTTGTTAAAGGAATGCACAAAGATTATGAAAATGGAGCTACGCTTTTATTCATGAATAAAAATTACAATCTCAGGAGACTGAAAACTAACTAGGAAAAATAAAAACTAGGAAAATTTGAAGATGCAAGAAAATACAATCAGTGATGAATCACCTAAATAAAGTGATCTGCATACGTAGAAAAACTAGGCTCTTTGCTCGAGGAGGTCCTGAATCTTGTGCCTCAATGCTCGACACTTGTCGGCATGATGGCCGGGCACTAATGGTAGTGGTAGAATTGATTAAGATGCCCCCCCAAATGAGTGGTTCCTGGCCGAGGGGCCAAGGGCTGTAGCATGTTTCTCCTCTGAAGCTCTTCAAACGCCTGACTTGGTGTTCAGCTAAGGTTGGTGAATTCCCTTTGTGATGAGTCTCGGCGTGGTAAGGGTACCGTCCTAAAGTTTTGACGCGGAGCTCCGGGTCGTTGAACCACATTCACTTCTAGGAAACTGCTTTGAGCGCAAGCTAGCGTCTAAAAGTAAGCCTTTTCTGGTCCTGGCTTAGAGAATTGGAGCCGCTGTTGGAGTTTCTTGAGCACTCGAGCTCCAACCCTTCCTTATGAATCCTTTCCTCTAGAATGCCGACTTATCCCATCAACATTTCCAAACTCGGGAAGTACTAAACTTTAGCTCATGGTTGTGTTGTTTTCGCATGTTCTCAATTATCATACATATTTGCTCTTGCTCGTCCATTTTGGTAGGCATAGCAATAGCCTTTCTCCTCAACGCTTGATGAAGTCTGACATGGACTCACCGTCTTTCTGTCGAGTGCCTGCAAGATCGATTCTGGTGACTCGAGGTTCTTAGCATACTCGAATTGATTTAGGAAAGCTTCGCAAACCTCCTCGTATGTCTTGGTATTCATCTTCTGAGTGAGATACCAACGCTGAGGAGTCTCGTCTAGATAGCGTGTGAAAACTTTGGCTTTTTGCATGACGTTTAGCCCCAAGATGGACATTTCCCGGTCAAACTAGCCAAATGAATCTGTGGATCCGAGGAACCCTTGTACAAAGCGAGTGTGGGCAGCTTCAGCTTTGGGGGAAGATCAACTTCGGGATATGACGCCATGGAGAAATAATCGAAGCCAGCTGGTTGGTTGACTTTCTCCATGCGCTCGATCCTTTTAAAAACCCTTTTGACCTATGCAGCTAATTGGTTGTCTAGAACATCTTTCCCCACATGTGTTTGAGGATCTTGGGCCCTAACGGAGTCAATCTCGATGTAACTACGGTTAAGATTTTCATCCGCAAGCTTTTCCATAGTGTGCTGATTGTCTTCTGGAGATTAGCCTTACTCCTCAATTCCTCGACAATGGACTCTAAACCTTGCACCTTTGCTGCACAGCGGCCAACTGGGCAACCGTGTTGATCGGATTTCCTCATTCTGCCATATCTGGATTCGGGCTTGCCTGTTTTCAAGATGTTCATTATTAACTCACAAGAGGAAGAAGGTTGAAAGACGCTAAGGTGAGAATGACACTTCACAAGGTAGATCAAAACAGGCTTAGGCTGAAAGCAAGTGGGCTAGGATACCCAGAAAATGAGGTATTTGGGCTGAGGTATCTTTCAGACTATGAATTGGAATTTGGAATGAAATCTAAATAGATGGCTTTGATTGGGCCTGAGAGGTGACACCTAGATCTAGGGTTTTGGGCTAGGGCCCAGATAAGAAGTCCACATACACTAGAATTAGCCCTTGGGCCGGAATGTGTTTGGGCCTGAAGTAAAGCACATGGGCTGGAATGGTCCCAAAATCATAAATGGGCCTAACTTTCTTTGGGTCGGAGAGATGATTGCTAAGCTAAAAAAGACTTTATTTTCAGGACCTGTGAGTTATTTCAAGTTCAGGTGGATTCCTTTTTATGGGCCTAGAACTAATTGGATAGTTTAAATTGGACCAGAAGAGAAATCACCTAAGTCTGGGCTTTTGGGCCGAAGCCCGAATGACTCACATATTAAACCAAACAGGACCTCTGGGCCGCAAACAAATAGAGCTGCCAATTCGGGTTGGGCTAGGTTAATGTAGGAGAAGTCCCTATCAATCTCTAGGCTGGGTAGTGGGCCGATCATACAAGCAAAAAGGGCCCACACAAATTCAACATGTCCTCACTAGACGTTTAAATCAAATCGGGTATGGATCGATCCGGAGAGGTGCTTGGGGCATGGGCCCAGGTCACCACAAAGGAATAGGGCTTGCACGCCATTCTCTTTGGGCTTCCCACTCTTTTCACATCACCTGAAGGTGTGCGTCTATGGTTGGGTTTATGACTGACCAAACAATGGGCTAGGTAAGGGCACTGCTAGGAAAACGCTCAGGGCTAAGGCCCAGGTATTAAGGGATGTGGTTAGACGACATCCTCCTCTTTCCCCCGCTTATTCACATCACCTAAAAGGTGTGAGACCCTGACAGGGGACCCTCAAACGGGTCCCGAGGTGAAATCGGTTTGCATGGACCCTCGCTCTCATATGATGCAAAGGTGCAGAGAATTAAAGTGCGCACGAAAGTAAACAAACAAAGTAATAAAGCCATAAATAAACAATTTTTGAGTTAATCCCTCTTTCTTAAAATTAAACCGTTAATATTAAGAAGTTGTCCCCAGCAGAGTCGCCAGTCTGTGAGCCTTGATTTAAACCCTATCCTATGTTGATTAAAGCTGATTAGGATCTAACCGGGTTTTAGGTCCACTTATGGCCATAGATTAATAACTATGTCTATAACAATAATTATTAAAACCTAAGCTAGGTCACTGGAACCTATTATGAGTCGCCACCTAATTTTAACCTAAATAAACTAGGAAAGGATGTTTCGGGTTCCGGGGCTTGATATTCGACTTAATTAGGGTTCAATTACTTTCATTACCCCTAGAAGTCGTTTTTCCTCTACTTTGTTTAATTACGGCTTATTACGAGTCGTTTTAACCTAAGTGCACGAGCTTCTGTTTTTTTGTGTTTTTTAGCATTTTTTGACAGAAAATGAAAGTGGAAACTGAAAATACCTAAACTAGGGTTTCGGAGGCAGAATTAGGTCAAATTTTGTTTACGTCTGCAGCCACGGACACCAGTTAACCTAATTATACAGAAAAGTCAAATTTAAGAAAAAACGAAATTTTGAAGAGTCCGGGGCCACGGACAAGCTGTCCATGGGCCCGGACATTATTTAAAAAAACCTAAATTTTGAAATTTTAAAATCCCGCCGCCGTCTGTGGGTGTTTGTGGCCACGGACAACCCGTCCGTGGTCCCAGACCATAGGTCCGAGGTCCCGGACCACCCACGGACAGGGGTTTTTCAGGCGGTTACCGACGGTGTTTTCGACTCAAATTTTATGGGTATGTAGCCTGAAAGATTATAAACATGTTAGTAATTGAAAGAACTTAATTTTTAATCAAAATTAACATGAAACTTAGCAAACAAGTAACAAAGCAGTAGCTAAAACAATTAGTGAGAAGCCAAAAAGAGTTAGTTTGAACCCAAATTTTGAGGCAAGACTGATAAAGTCGTAGGGAGTTAGGAAAGTGGAATTTCTACCTATTTTACCTTCGGATTTACAATGATTCTTCACACCGGGATTCGCCAAGTGCCCTGTTGATGGCAGACTTGAAAGATTTTTAACCAAGCTTCTGGTTGTTGGTTGTTCTTGCTGTTCTTCACGTTTTGGTGGTGTTTATGTAGGGTTTTGATGATTATTGGTGCTTTGGGGATTGGAAAACGAGTTAAGCTTGTGATTTCGGGGGATTTTCGGTATAATTCGGGTGGCCAGGTGTTGAAAAACGTGAGAGAGAGAGGGGAGGCTGTGCTTTCTGACTTCCTAGGGTTCTTGAGCTTATGAGATTCTCCTTTGATCAAAAGATTTATCCCTTTATATAGACTTTATTAAAGATAAAGAAAATCTAGTAAAAGTAAGATTTTTTGGCATTTAAATTAAGTGACTTCCCAAAGGAATTTTCCTGTGAAATTTTAGCCACAATTCAAGGATGGAAATTATGATTTTTCTGAAGTGGAATCGAATTTTTTAAATGTTGGAATATTTTTAAATTCAATTTCTCGTCAGATTTACTCAGAAATTGCTAGAAAATTATTGATAATTCGAAAAATCAAACTTCCAACACCATTATGCTTAAAATGTCATCCTCTATCATGGGTTAAAATTTCAAAGCATTTCAAGTTGATTTGAGCATCTTTTGTAGGAGAGAGAAATCCTGTAGGAGGTATTAGGAGCCTTAAAAATTACGAAAACGCCCTTGACGATGACGAAACTGCTCCCAATGCCCCGGAATACGCTGATCGAGCCGGAATCCCTCATGACTTGACTGAAGTGCCTCTCACAACACCAAAGCCTTAGAGATCCTAACCAGGGGGGTCAAAATGTTGGGTATAACATAGACTCATGGAATTTACTCTTAGGTTAAAAGAGTGCTTAAAGCATTAAAATGGATATTACCTTTGGAGTCTTAAGATACACTTTGCTAAGGAATCAAAGGAGGACCTCCACTAGTCCCTTGGAGATTGAATTAAGGCTAAATCAAGGAGTACAACAAGGTCCCATGAAAAATCATTTTCGGACATCAAGGAAAAATGAAGAGAACTTGATTTTTCTTTCACTTTTCTTACCTTGAGGCAAAGGAGATGAAATGAAGCTCTTAAAACTGAACTTTCCTTCTTCAATGGAGCTTTTCCATGGAATCAAACTTGAGCTTTTGAAGTTTTGAAAGGATAGAATTGAAGGCCTTGCTCCAACTAACAATAATCTAAGCTTAGTTTTTGATTTGGAGCAATATTATGACTTTGATGAGCAAGTCAAGGTGGAGAAGGATGAAGGCTGGTTCTTGTGTGAATGAAGAAGGGAGAATAAAGATGAAACCGGTGGAGAAAGGCAAGAATGAAGAGAAGAGAGGAGAGAGGTTAGTTTTGTAAGATATTTCCTTAAAGCAAATAGTACTTCTACTTTATTTCCCTCTTCTTTTCTAACTTGGATGGCATATATTGGTGAATCACCATCTTTAAAAACCGGCCCCCTTCCCTAGTTAGGATATTTATGGGCTATCTTGACCAATTAAAAGAAAAGTTGACTTAAGTCTAAATTGGGCACTATTTGGTCACGATTCATAATTAGTGCACAAATTTGTGAAATTTTTGGTTTCTCATTGATTTAGGCTTCCTAATGTAATACTAAGTAGTACAAATGTTAATTAAGATATAATCTTGGACATTTAGCCACTCAAAACCCCTTTCTAAGACAATTTTTCAAAAATGTGCTTTAAGACTCCTTAAAGCATAATTTGTGTTTTAACTTGTTTTTGAGCTTGGATTTCTTTGGTAATTGATTTAACATGTCCATTAGCATGTTAATAAGTTCTAAGAATGATCTTTGGGTCCTACTCAAGTTTACACCAAGTCTAGAGCATGTTTTTGCTTAAATTGACTTTATGGTGTTTCCATATGTTTTCTATGTTTTGAATTGTTTATTAATATTTCTACGGCACGTTTTAGCCTTATTATATCTTAGTTTAACCTCTAATCACCATAGCTAGGTTTGGGGTATTTCAATCTACCCCCCTTAAAAGAACTTTGTCCCCAAAGTTCACATGTATGCTATATCATTTACAACACACGGATAACTCAATACCATAGATTATATTCACATACACACCATTAGACTCATGTGGTCTATCACCAAGTACAATACATAAGTACCATACATATCTCATGTCTACTAAAAAGTGCAATACACAAGGTATCTTACACAAAACTAAGCAAACGACAAACAACACAATGTGATTGTTCATTTTCTAACTCAAAAACAAGGAAGCCCTACCCCCCTTAAAAAGGAGTATGCCCCTTACCCTATACAGACAATCTAGTCGGTAAAAAGTGACGGGTACTTCGCTCTCATCTTATCCTCTAACTCCCAAATGGCCACTTCGACATCCTGGTTAGACCAGACAATCTTCACCAGTCGCACTGACTTATAGTGAGTGTCCCTAGTCTTAGTATCCAAGATCCTCTAAGGGGTCTCCACTAATCTCATAGTCGGTTCTACGGACAATCTCTCCGGCTCTAAGACATGAGAGGGGTGGTGTTATACCCAAAATTTCAACCCCCCCGGAAGGGAGTCTCCACTAATAGGCTAGCTTGGTCAAGTAGCGAGGGTTCCTAGTTCGATCAGCACATTTCAGAGTACTAGGGACAGCCTGGTCATCTCCAGGGGCATTTTCGTAATTTTTCAAGGCTCCTAAGCCCCCTATAGGCATTCTCTCTTCCAAGGAAGGGTCAAATAAATTCAAAATGCTTTGACATTTTAACCCATGATAGAGGATGACTTTTTGGCATAATGGCGTTGGAATTTCGATTTTTCGAGTTTCCAATAATTTTCTAGCAATTTCTGATTGGATCTGACGAGAAATTGAATTTAAAAATATTCCAATATCCAAAAAATTCGATTCCACTTTAGAAAAATCAGAAATATCATCCTTACCCATGTGTAAAATTTCATAATCAAATTCTTTTTGGAAGCCCTTGTGCTAAAACGTCGGTAAATCTCGGTTTTTACCAGATTTTTCTATCTTTAAGGAACCTTATCCCATGATCAAATCAGAACCTCAAGAACCCTAGACTCTCAAAGGAGGCAGTCGTCTCATTCTCTTCACGTTTTTACACATCCAAGCACCAAAATCACATCAAAAATCCCCCGAAATCACCATCTAAACACACTTTTCAACTCCCAACACATCAACAATCATCAAACATCAACCAAACCACCTCCAAAACGTGAAGAACACCTTCAACAATCAACAACCAGAAGCTCGGGTCGAACTCAATCCGGAACCGGCACCATCGGAGCCTCCGAAGAATCCCGACGTGAAAAATCCTCATGAATTCGAAGGTAAAACAGGTTACAATTCTACTTTTCTAACTCCCCACGACCTTATTAACTCTCTGTCAAATTTTGGGTTCAAACTAACCTTTTTACGCTTCTGTATTGCTAATTGTTTTTGTTTCTTTCTTGTTACTTGTTCATCAAGTTTCGTGCATAATTTGGTTTCAAATTGCAGTCTTTCAATTACTAAAGTCTTGTATACCTTTCAGGCTACATGTGCATAACTTTTGAGCCGAAAACACCTTCGGGAACCACCATAAAACCCCTGTCCGTGGGTGGTCCGGGCCCTCGGACCTATGGTCCGGGCTATGGACGGGTTGTCCGTGGCCACGGACACCCAGGACGGCGGCGGGATTTTAAAATTTTAAAAAATTTAGGTTTTGCTAAACTATGTCCGGGCCTACGGACATCCTGTCCGTGGCCCCGGACTTTTCAGATTTTTGTTTTCTGTTTAATTCGACTTTTATTTCCACGTAGGTTAACTGGGGTCCATGGTTATGGACATTAGGTCCGTGGCTACGGACGGAAACAAAATTTGACCTAATTCTGTCTCTGAAACCCTAGTTTAGGTAATTTCAACTTTCACTTTATTTTTCTGTTAAAAAATGCTAAAAACAAAAAAAACAGAAGCTCGCGCACTTAGGTTAAAACGACTCGTAACAAGCCGTAATTAAACTAAGTAGAGGAAAAACGACTTCTAGGGGTAATGAAAGTAATTGAACCCTAATTAAGTCGAATAACAAGCCCCCGAACCTGAACTCTCCTTTCCTAATTTGATCTAGGTAAAAATTAGGTGGCGACTCGCAATAGGTTCCAGTGAGCTAGCTTGGGTTTTAATAATTATTGTTATATGACATAGTTATTAATCTTAGGTTATAAGTGGACCTAAAACCCGATTAGATCCTAATCAACTTAATCAACATAGGATAGGGTTTAAAATCGAGGCTCATAGACTGGCGACTATGCTGGGGACAACTTCTTAATTTAATTTGTTTAATTTTAAGAAAGAGGGCTTAACTTGAAAATGTTTATTTATTGGCTTTATTACATTGTTTGTTTACTTTTGTGCGCATTTAATTCTGTACTTTGCATCATATAAGAGCGAGGGTCCACATAAACCGATTTCACCCGGGACCCATTTGAGGGTCCCCTGTCAGGGACTCACACCTTTTAGGTGATGTGAATGTCGTCTAACCACATCCCTTAATACCTGGGCTTTAGCCCCAAGCGTTTTCCTGGCAGTGTCCTTACCTAGCCCATTGTTTGGTCAGTCAAAGACCCAACCGTAGACGCACACCTTAGGTGATGTGGAAAAAGTGGGGAAGCCCAAAGAGAATAGCGTGCAAGCCCTATTCCTTTTGGTACCTGGGCCCACGCCCCAAGCACCTCTCCGGATCGATCCATACCCAGTTTGATTCAAGCGTCTAGTGAGGACATGTTGAATTTGTGTGGGCCTTGTTTGCTTGAATGATGGCCCACTACCCAGCCTAGAGATTGATAGGAACTTTCCTACATCAACCTAGCCCAACCCAGATTGGCAGCTCTATTTGTTTGTGGCCCAGAGGCCCCGTTTGGTTTAATGTGTGAGTTATTTCGGCTTCGGCCGAAAAGCCTAGACTTAGGTGATTTCTCTTCTGGCCCAATTTAAACTGTCCAATTAGTTCTAGGCCCATAAAAAAGGAATCCACCTAACTTTTAATAACTCACAGGTCCTGAAAATAAAGTCTTTTTCTGCTTAGCAACCATCTTCTCTGACCCAAAGAAAGTTAGGCCCATTTGTGATTTAGGGACCGTTCCACCATGCTTTACTTCAGGCCCAAACACATTCGGCCCAAGGGCTCATTCTAGTTAGGTAGACTTCTTATCAGGCCCTAGCCCAAAACCCTAAATCTAGGTGTCACCTCTCAGGCCCAATCAAAGCCATCTGTTTAGATTTCAGTCCAAATTCCAGTTCATAGTCTGAAAGATACTTCAGCCCAAACACCTCATTTTCTGGGTATCCTGGCCCACTTGCTTTCAGCCTAAGCCTGTTTCGATCTACCTTGTGAAGTGTCATTCTCACCTTAGTGTCTTTCAACCCACTTCCTCTTGTTAGCTAATAATGGACTTCTTGGAAACAGGCAAGCCGAATCCAGATATGGCAGAAGAAGGAAATCCGTTCAACACGGATGCCAGTTGGCCGCTGTGCAGCAAAGGTGCAAGGTCTTGGAGTCCATTGTCGAGGAATTAAGGAGTAAGGCTAATCTCCAGGAGACAAATCAGCACACTCTGGAAAAGCTTGTGGATGAAAATCTTAACCGTAGTTACATCGAGATTGACTCCGTTAGGGCCCAAGATCCTCAAACACGTGTGGGGAAGGATGTTCCTAACAACCAACTAGCCGCAGAGGTTAAAAGGGTTTTTAAAAGGATTGAGCGCATAGAGAAAGCCAACAAACCAGCTGGCTTCGATTATTTCTCCACGGCGTCGTATCCTGAAGTTGATCTTCCCCCAAAGCTGAAGCTGCCTACACTCGCTTTGTACAAGGGTTTGGATCCACAGATTCATTTGGCTATGTTTGACCGGGAAATGTCCATCTTAGGGCTCAACGACATGCAAAAAGCCAAAGTTTTGCACGCTATCTAGATGAGACCCCTCAGCGTTGGTATCTCACTCAGAAGATGAATACCAAAACCTACGAGGAGGTTTGCGAGGCTTTCCTAAATCATTTCGAGTATGCTAAGAACCTCGAGGTCACCATAATCGATCTGGCAGGAACTCGACAGAAAGACGGTGAGTCCATGTCTGACTTATCAAGCGTTGGAGAAGAAAGGCTGCAGCCATGCCTACCAAAATGGACGAGCAAGAGCAAATCCGCATGATAATTGAGAACATGCGAAAACAACACAACCATGAGTTGAAATTTAAGTACTATCCGAGTTTGGACATGTTGATGGGACAAGTCGGTATTCTAGAGGAAATGATTCATAAGGAAGGGTTGGACCTCGAGTGTTCAAGAAACTCCGGCAGTGGCTCCAAATTATCTAAGCCAGGACCAGAAAAGGCTTATCTTCAGCCAGTAGCTTGCGCTCAAAGTAGTTTCCCAGAAGTGAATATGGTTCAACGACCTAGAGCTCCGCATCAAAACTTTAGGACGGTACCCTTACCACGCCGAGACTCATCGCAAAGAGAATTCACCAACATTGGCCGAACACCAAATCAGGCGTTTGAAGAGCTTCAGAAAAGAAACTTGCTACAGCCCTTGGCCCCTCGGCCAGGAACCACTCATTTGGGAAGGCATCTTAATCAATTCTGCCGCTACTATCAGTTGCCTGGCCATTATGCTGACAATTGCCGAGCATTGAAGCACAAGATTCAAGACCTCCTCGAGCAAGGAGTCCAATTTTTCTAAGTATGCAGATCGTTTTATTTATGTTTTCTTGCATTTTCCTAGTTGCTTATTTTCTTAGTTAGTTTTCAGTCTCTCGATTGTAATCTTTACGTTTCTTTCATGATTCATAAATAAAATCATAGTTCCATTTTCACAATTCCTGTACAAACCATTTTCATTCATCGAAAAAAGAAAAAACAAAATTGTTTTTAAGGAAAAGGATCACGAAGTAATCATTCTCCGACTACGGAACAGAACGACTTGTCTTTTGTTTCTAAAAGGGTGAACATGCGTTGCCAAGCACCACAACCTATCCCAAAGCATCCAAAATAACCCGAAGCGGTTCCAAATTCACATCTATTTAAGTGTTGTCATAAACCCCAGGTCAATACTGGGGTCAATATGAGTTCGGGATCGTCATCTTTAATCTTTCGTTTAAGCGTGTGAACTCGTCTCTAAGTAAAATTCATGAGAGTGTCCTGAGCGGAAAAACCTTGAGTGAACGAGCGTGTCATTTTTACACGACTCCGGTGAGACCACATACAAAGGAAAAGGTAAATGCATAACTCCGACCGAAGGAGATAATTTGTAAATTTACTCTTAGACCTGTGAAAAGTAACAAAGAACAGATACACAACTATCAGGGATGACGAAGCACCTAGGTACAACACCTCATAGCCAAAAGCTTGCAAACCCTGTCATTAAACCCTAAGCGCCCCCGCTGAGCCTTTCATATATCCCTTTTCGATATTATGAGCTCCACAAAATAACCCAGCCAATGATGAATGTCCGACCCGGTGACCAAAGAAAGCGAGGAGCCCAACTCTCAGATAACATTCTCATTAGTCCAAAGAAGCAATGCCGCTATCAGCATGACAAAGCGATCCGCAAATGGTCCCAGAGTGACACAGGATCAAAAGAGCTCACATCAAAATAGCTCTCGAAGCCCAAAATTGGGAAACACAAGAACCCCAAAGGCAAAGTCAAGAAAGGATAAAACAAAAAGGCAAACCCGAAATGCCTCGAAGAAATCCAAATGACGAAAAGAGAAATGGTGTAAAGGACAACTTCAAAATTCCAAGTCCAGAAGCTCGAAAAAAACGTCAACATGAAGTAGTTAGATGACTTCAAGACAAGGAAGATGAATCTGAGCGAAGACGCAAGTTGCAGCTTTGGTCACCCATTTAAGCTCCTCATACCTCAAATGTCCCTCCATGATCCCGTCGTCTTTCATCACACCCTATGGCCACGTTTTAGCTTTAAAGACTTCCAACTTGATAGTTGTGTATCTAATCACGTGAAAGTAACAGATCGAATGTGTAAATCTACCAATTGTCAAATTCAATGGTCTAGAGGTTGTGACCGTGAGCAGGAAACAAGTACAAGCATCAAACACGCTGAGTGTAGGTTAGGAAGCACCACATCAAAACATAAGCCTTGACCCTGTGAGGACGAGACTCGTTCGCACGTTTAATCAAAGAAAATACTGGGGGCAATCGATCGTTCCGATCGATTGCCATGAACTCTAGCTTAGATTGTCCTAAGGAAAAAATACTGGGGGCAATTGTTGGTTCCAACAATTGCCATGTCAACACCAATTGAAACCCAAAGCTTGAGCACCACCATCCCACCACAGGCACACATAAGCCCTTACCACCACACACACACTCTCAAGCCCGTTATTGGCCTTACCTCCACAAAAACATCAGGCCCGTATAACCCTGACCACCATCCAAAATCACAGCCCAATCCCAGGTCTATCACAAATCCTGAACACCAGAAAAAGCCTTTAGCACCACAACAAACACCACACACTTCCACCAATGACATGTTCATTTTTCAAGAAACAAATTGCAGATATGAAATTTTTAGTCAGGAAATGATCATTTCACTTTCCTTTTTCAGCAGAGTCTTTCTCAAGCATTGCCATGTTTGGCACAATTTTCAACAGTTCCTTGTTTTGGGCAAGCTTCCAACAAACACTCTAGTTGCATTTTACATAACACCTCAACATTGCCATGTTTGGCACCTTTTCCAACAATTTCCTGTTTTGAACGAGTATCTTTCATATATTTTGATTGCATACATCTTATCATCATTCCATGTTTGGCACTCCAGTAATCAGTTTTCATCATTTGCAAGAGACCATTATCCTCCTAACTTATCTTTAGTTCGAGACCCAAAATTGCGCGAGGCCCTACAGTTTCCTCATTCAGTACGAGACCTAGCATCTTCTTCTTCAGTGCGAGACCTAGAATCAGTGCGAGATCCAGATTTTTCTTCATCCATTTAGTACGAGACTTCAGTGCGAGACCCATCTTATTTATCAGTGCGAGACCCACCATCTTCATTAGTACGAGGCCCATCATTTTCTTCAGTCGAGACCATGCATCTTCATCAGTGCGAGACCAAGCGTCATCATCCAGTACGAGACCTAGTATCATCTTCAGTGCGAGACAAGTACGAGACAGAGCGTGATCTAAGTTGGCGGGGTAGAGGCAATAAGTCCCCATCTTCGTGTCAACTTCTTGGGAGAAACAACTAGTGGGCAGTGGCAATAAGTCCCCTTGGTAATCTAAAGTGATCCCAGCACCCAGTTGGTGGGCAGAGGCAATAAGTCCCCATAGTATACCAACCAGGAGCATTGGAACGGGTTTCGGTCCCCAGAAGCATCCGAGCATCATCAGCATATCATATCATCTTCTTTTGCATGACATCTACATTTGCATTACAGGTTCCCGACACCTTAGAATGTTCGGCATAATTTATTTCACTTTAAGTAGTCAACGCCTTAGAATAGCTTGACATCATAACATCCTTATAGGTAGTCGGCGCCTTAGAGTAGTCCGACATTACTTCATTTTTACCTTTAGGTGGTCGACGCCTTAGAATCGCTCGACACCCTTCCACTTCACTCATAGGTAGTCAGCGCTTTAGAACAGCTCGACACAACTTGTCAAATTTCAATTGCATGTGGGGTCTTTTAAGATCCAAAATTTTGGGGCATCACTCAAGCATCAACTACCCTTTTCATTTCCATTACAAAGTCTAGTTGACGGGGGGCAATCTGTTATACCCAAAATTTCAACCCCCCCGGAAGGGAGTCTCCACTAATAGGCTAGCTTGGTCAAGTAGCGAGGGTTCCTAGTTCGATCGGCACATTTCAGAGCACTAGGGACAGCCTGGTCATCTCCTAGGGCATTTTCGTAATTTTTAAAGGCTCCTAAGCTTCCTATAGGCTTTCTCTCTCCTCCAAGGAAGGGTCAAATAAATTTAAAATGCTTTGAAATTTTAACCCATGATAGAGGATGACATTTTGGGCATAATGGCGTTGGAATTTTGATTTTTTGAGTTTCCAATAATTTTCTAGCAATTTCTGATTGGATCTGACGAGAAATTAAATTTTAAAATATTACAATATCCAAAAAATTCGATTCCACTTTAGAAAAATCAGAAATATCATCCTTTACCTATGTGTAAAATTTCATAATCAAATTCTTTTTGGAAGCCCTTGTGTTAAAATGTCGGTAAATCTCGGTTTTTACCAGATTTTTCTATCTTTAAGGAAGCCTATATAAGGAACCTTATCCCATGATCAAATCAGAACCTCAAGAACCCTAGACTCTCAAAGGAGGCAGCCGTCTCATTCTCTTCACGTTTTTACACATCCAAGCACCAAAATCACATCAAAAATCCCCCGAAATCACCATCTAAACACACTTTTCAACTCCCAACACATCAACAATCATCAAACATCAACCAAACCACCTCCCAAACGTGAAGAACACCTTCAACAATCAACAACCAGAAGCTCGGGTCGAACTCAATCCGGAACCGGCACCATCGGGGCCTCCGAAGAATCCCGGCGTGAAGAATCCTCTTGAATTCGAAGGTAAAACAGGTTACAATTCTACTTTTCTAACTCCCCACGACCTTATTAACGCTCTGTCAAATTTTGGGTTCAAACTAACCTTTTTACGCTTCTGTATTGCTAATTGTTTTTGTTTCTGCCTTGTTACTTGTTCGTCAAGTTTCATGTATAATTCGGCTTCAAATTGCAGTCTTTCAATTACTAGCGTCTTGTATACCTTTCAGGCTACACATGCATAAATTTTGAGCCGAAAACACCTTCGGGAACCACCATAAAACCCCTGTCCGTGGGTGGTCCGGGGCCACGGACGGCGGCGGGATTTTGGGTTCAAACTAACCTTTTCAGGCTTCACTTTATTTTTCTGTCAAAAAATGCTAAAAAACACAAAAAATCAGAAGCTCGCGCACTTAGGTTAAAAAGACTCGTAACAAGCCGTAATTAAACTAAGTAGAGGAAAAACGACTTCTAGGGGTAATGAAAGTAATTGAACCCTAATTAAGTCGAATATCAAGCCCCCGAACCTGAACTCTCCTTTCCTAATTTGATCTAGGTAAAAATTAGGTGGCGACTCACAATAGGTTCCAGTGAGCTAGCTTGGGTTTTAATAATTATTGTTATATGACATAGTTATTAATCTTAGGTTAAAAGTAGACCCAAAACCCGATTAGATCCTAATCAACTTAATCAACATAGGATAGGGTTTAAAATCGAGGCTCACAGGTGGTGCATGTATGAAATACCCCAAATATTTATTACCTCAATTAGTAAGGATTAAATTTAAATAAAGAAAATAATTAATAATTATTCACCAAAAGAGTAATAATCATTATAAATATTATTAAATAGATATATAGTCCAATGGACACTAAACTATACATTAAATCTCTACCCAAAGAGAGAATATTATTAAGGAGAAATCAACTCCTAAAATTTAAACTACATGTATTCAATATCATAAATATCACTCACTAAATTATATAAACTATTTTATGTAGAGAAAACAATTGTAAGTGCAAAATACACTTACATACATACACTAGGACAAGAAAATAATACACGTTACCAATCAACACATCATTAGTATGTAACATTGATGTATACGAATTTAAAAGCCTTTCCCCCTTTATATGTAGCCGATTTTAATAAGGAAATGAGAGGAAAAATAATTGTCAAAAGAGAAACAAGTGTACAAAATGTGCTAGAATATTAAAAGATGAAAATTACAAATCCCCCCCCCCCCCCAAACCTATGTCTAGCCGGCTGCACATCCTGGAAAGAGAAGACCATAAAACCAAATTGGAAAATAAATAACAAATAAAGTACCAAAACAAGTACTAGTCTCACTTCTTTTTCATTTCTTCCATGCTGTCTGGTTGCTTACAGTACCGACAGTTTCTTTTCTTTCTGACTTCGACCATGACATGAGCTATTCCCTAACTTCTCCAATGTCATTTTTTTCTCTTTTCTGCATACCACCTTACCATCTCTCTCGTTCCAGCTCTGGCATAACCGAAGACAAGCAAGCCCATCACTTCCCTTCTCCCTTCTTCTGCAACCCATCACACATAGTAGCTTCTTCTTCCCTGTTTCACTCTCGAACAACAGTGAGTGAACAACAAGCCGCTCACTCCTTCTTAACTCCAAACAACAGCAATAACAAGGACAAGTTCCTTCTTTTCCTGCCCAATGCCTGCGTTTTCATGGAGTTAGAACCCCACTGACCCCTCTCCACTCTCACTACAACACCACAGCAGTCCTCCCCTCTTGCGGTGGTGTTTCTTTTCAACCTCATCCCACCGGTTCTTGGTGTATGACAAGGTAAAAAGTCCTTCCCTCCTCCTGCTTTGCTTATGGTTGATTACCACCCTATTCTCACCAGCTTGCTACTCCCTTCTTACTAGAAAGTTGCGGTTCTCCCTTCTGGTCCCACGATAACAACAAGGGCAAGCTGATAAACAAGTGATAACCCTTCCTTTTCTCCTTGCTTCATCACCGAAACAGCAGCAAGTAAGTCCATCGACAACAACTTATTCCCCTCCATAAAACAGCAATATCAACGTGGAGATTCCCCTTCATTATCGGTCACCAATAGCAAGCTCAGTAACATAGAAAAACAAGGTGCTAAGCTCACCTGTGATAGTCCGAAACCAGCTGAAGACACCAAAAAATAGAGAGACTCATTCTAACCATTGAGGTAAGGATACACACTCAAAACTCACCTCTTGTCTCCTTGTCCTTGAGTCCCAAAGTGCATAAACCTTGACATCCTTCTGCCTTTGTTTGCCCACATATGGAGGCCTCTTCCAGCCTTTCGTGAGTTAAAAACCGGCACCAGAAATCCACCCTGAGAGGGCTAGAAATGCAAGGTAAGGGAACCGGTGTGAATCATGGTCATTTGAGCTACTCTTCTTGTTTACTTTCAATACAAAAACTGAAGTTTTCCCTCTTAATTTAGATAACCGAAAGAGAGCTTGAAAGCCTCATCAGGTAACAAGGTAAATCCTCCTCTGGTAAGACTCAAAAATCATGCCTTAAACCCCTTTAAACTCACTACCGAAAACAATCACTGACATGTTTTCTTCTGGTGTATACATTGACCGTATGGGTCTGTTTCCATCCCTTATTTGCCGTGGCTATAGGAGCAGGATTCAAAGAATAAAAGTCAAGGTAAACCACTCACACCCATCCTACTGGTTACAAGGGTGTTTAAGTGAAATAAATTTTCACAAACAAGGAAACTAATCTAGGCATGTTGTATTATAGTGCCGAGAGGGAAAGCTTGTGTGGCTGAAGAGTAGTGAGAAAAGTCTCTTGTGATTTCACCAAGGTAAACTCACTTACTATTTCATTTTAGACATCAAACAAATCACCACCTTATGGTGTAGCATAAAATAGAAGAAAAAAGGGGGCTTCTTGAATAATGTATATGGCTTTAAAACCATAACAATATGATAATGTATACATGTGCAGTATATAAGCCTAGACATTAGTGACTGGTTTGAGTCAAATCATATGTGCAAAGGAGAGGTAAAAACCTGAAGGAAACGGTGTGTACAAATCTGTACAGAAAATTAATAAAAGGCAAATGTGTAGACTGTATAGATTTTAGCTTATGTAGGAGATTAATGGGTATAAGTTGGCTAATGAACTTGGATGGTTATGACTTATTTAAGCCAAGTTGATGTGTTAAAATGAAAGGCAAAATATTTTAGAAGTGTAAATATTAATTTTGTAAAAACTGGGAATGCACATGTAAGTATGGATGCAAATTAAATCCTAAAAATGTGGAGAAAATTAATGGTTAAATATTTGATTAGTAAAGCAAAGTGATACTGGCCTACTTAAATTTATTTTGTAAGTGATTAACGAAGGAAAAATAACTTGAAAGTGTTAATAATGAACTGTATAAAATCCATGAGTAAATAAGGATAATTAAGACATTCTAATGTCATTTTAAGTAACTTTATTTTATGTTTAAGGCCACATGGTTAGGCTATTTTTATTATGCTATTTTAAGCTGTAAAATATTGATTATTGAATTTTAAAGTTAAATGAACTATATAAAATTCTGGTGCAAAAAAATATAATTTTAGTGAATATAATCACCTAGGAATATTTTAGGTGGATATTAGTGAATTTAGATGTTACTTGAATTAAATATAACGTTACAATATAATTTAACTAAAATTTACAAATGTATAATAAATAAAAGATCATCTATGGGTTTAAAATGAAATTTAGTAAAGATATAGGGTGTTGAACTAATATTAGATCGAGGAGGAATGTTTTAAGAATGGAATTAAATTGACCACTAGGGGTCTGTTTGTAATTTGAATGAATTTTGGGTTAATTTTAGTAATATAAATAATTAAGAGCTATAATATATGGTTTAAGAATTAAGTATAACAATTATAAAATTTAAGGGGTTAGTTTGGAATTACCGAAAAGATTGGGTAATATTTGGGGATTAAATTAAGCTAAGGGGTTGTGCGCAATTAGGAGGAGAAATTTGGGTTAGGATTATGATTTAAACAAATGATATGTATAATATAAGGTTCCGGTATTAAATTGAAAGTTATAAAAATAAACAGGAAGTTGTGGAAAGAAGTATAAAATCTGGACAGAGTTGGGATGCTGTTCGGAAAATTGGTATATATATGTGTGTATATTTACAATGTTGAAAACCTGAGGTTATAAATTAAATAAAGATAGAAATGTGACCAATAATATTTGGGTTGACATTGTACTTAATCAAAAGTATATGGAAAAGGGATTGACATTACTGAAAATACAATGGTCAATTTGGAAATTGTAGACAGATTATATTATAAAGTTAAAATGCTATAATGTGACATTTGGTTAAGTATGAGAAATATATCACGAAGGAATTAAATGATATAGATATACCTTGTAAATAAATACATAAAGTGATTAAGTCAAGGTTGGGAATTATTAGAGAGTATATTATAACCAGGAACCTTATATTGTAAGATGCATAACAATGTATAACTGTATATTGTAAAACTGTGAAATCAAGTTTCAATAAGATCGTATGGATAAACGGTACAAGTGAACAATATACATTCTACATGGAATGAAAAGATAAGATTAATATGAACTTTTAGCATGGGATGGGAAATATCACGTGACTTTGTAAGATATATATATATATATATATATGTATAGTTAGCATATAATATATGCAAGTGTAATATATATAGAGGATTATAAGACAACGTGACATGAAATATGAAACAAGTAAATACGAAAACGTATAACTGTTATATGTAGGTATACACATGCATAACCGTACGAGGAATGAATAACGTTGACCGTTAAGTGATCACCGTCACGTAACGTGCAACAAAATGACGACGAGTATTACATATATGTACGAACGAATCTATACATATACAAAAAAAATACAGATGTGCATATATAAATAAACTTGTGAGCATTTATACATACACGTAAACGTAAGTGAACGTAATTATATGAGGACGAATAACCGTGTTTGAAACACCCCTAACCTTAAAAACTTAATTAAATGATCTATTAATGATCTAAGAAGATTAATAATCATCTTAATACCATTGGGGAACAATCTAAGATCTCAACAAGGCAAAAACATGTCTTAAGATCGGTAAAGCCAAAAATGTGCTTTAAGAAACCATAGAGATTGTATGACCTCAATTAGGATCCAAAGTGGATTCCTAAGTATTATAATTAAGCAAGGAACACAATAAAACTATTCTCAAAGGAAACCAAGCTCAAAAACATGTTCTAACACAAATTGTGCTTTAAAACTCCTTAAAGCACATTTTTGAGAAAATTGACTTTATGAGTGGGTTTTGAGTGGTTTTAGGAATTGGATTAGACCTTGTTATACTAATAGACTATAATGTACCACATTATAAGGTCTAATTCCAATATTTTCAAAAAAATCACAAATATGGCATTCATTTGTGAATAGTAACCGAAATAGTGCATTTTTAAGCAATATTGACCAAGTCAAGTCAAGAGTCAAGGCTTGACCCATTCTTATCCTAAATGAGGCGGCAGAATTAAGGGAGGAGGACAGAACATCAGCCTTTAACTAAAATATCTAGCCAATTTGGTGAATCACCACTTTACTATTCCATTTAATACTTTTCATTCCTTAAAACGCAAAATTTTGCTTTCTCTTTCCTCTTGTCCCATTCCAGCCGAGTACCCAGTAGTTGCTAAAGCTCTCAAGCTGTGTTCTTGAGTAATCAAGGCAAATCCAACTCATTCCCACCTAAGGTAATGGTTTAAGTCATATTTTAGCTCTTTTTCTTCATCTCTTCATCACCTACACATGGAGCTAATAATCTATCACTTTCCATGGCTCAATTTCAGTATTTTAACCCTTTAACAAAGGCTATTCTCGGCTGAAGCAACCCTTGGGACCAAGGTGGTAAAAATTTCCATAATAAGGTAAAAACATACCTTAAGGAGTTTTGTTGATGTAATTTTGATCGGCAAACTCAGTTCAATACTGACGAGTACATAAAGACTAATACCAGGAGACGCGCATCAGTCCTAAACTGAGAGAGCAAAGAAAGAAGATAGAATATCTTTAGTAAGATCTTATCTATCTGTTAAAGATAAATAAAATCTTCGTTTATGACTTGTAATTAAATTCTCGATATCTATATATATAGTTGTAATACTAGGGTTAAAGTAACGAGTTTTAATATAGTGAAAAACAGAAAGGGAAACACGGGAAACAGAAGAGTGAGGTTCGCATGTGAAGCATTTTACAACATAGTAATATCAGACTGGTGTATTGATATCTGAAGTTATCCATGTGTAGAACTCCAGATATTAGAGGTTGAGGGATAGATTCTTCTTAACGTGAGTTGAGTTGTTATACTCGTGAGGCTATAGAGAAGTACCGGTTGTACGTGCAATACTTGTATCAAGTGTGATACGTGTTTATATAAAAGTCGGTTGAGTCTTCTTTTAATTATTCCCAATCGCTGTTCTTCATCAGTATCATACTCACGCGGTAGGATTCTATAATTGGTATCAGAGCAAGGTTACCCTCTACTTCGAGGAAACTTCTTCAGGGTCGATCGTGATGAATTCCTACAGTGTTAAACCTCCAAAGTTGACAAAGTTGAACTACACCAGCTGGTGCGAACAGATGGAAGATCAACTGATTTCCATCGATCTCCAATTGCGGGACGTAGTTACTGAAGGTGACCTAAAACCGAAGATTGAGCAGGACAGAGTTACCAAGGAGAATCCTAAGGCTAGCTGGAGTGAAAACGACAATAAGCTGATAAGCAAAAACAGGCAAGCTCGAAGAATTATTGTGTCATCGTTATCAGACTCAAACCAACAAAAGGTGTTAGGGTTGCGCACCGCTAAGGAGGTCTGGGAATTTCTCGAAACCGCATATGCTGGAACGGATTCGGTTAAAAAGGCTAAAGGGAAGCAGCTCAAAAGACAGCTTGATAACCTCAAAATGTCAGACGGTGAGACTATATCCGAGACACTAGAGAGGTTTGACAAGATTTTATGCGAGCTCAAGGCTGTTGGGGTAGTTCTTGATAATGATGTGGTGAACGAGAGATTTCTAGACAGTCTTGATAAAGACTGGCTAAACTTCACTACATTGTTGGAGTCCACGAAGGATTTGTCAAAATTGTCCTTTGAAGAGCTGGGTTCAGAACTGACAGTTTACGAGGGAAAGATGAGAGGGGAACTAATTAATATGAATGTGAATAAGGACTTGGCACTGAAGGCCAAAAAGATCTCAAATGAAAAAGAGAAAGAGAGTGAAAATACGGATGAAGATGAGGAGATTACAATGATAGCCAACGGAATTAGGAAGATTTTCGGAGGAAGGCGAGGATCAGGATCTAGGTTTGACAAAACTTAATCCAAGACGGACCAGATTATATGCTTTCGGTGTAATAAACCAGGGCATGTGGTCAAAGATTGCATACTAAAGCCAAAGGAAAGCTTCCATGACAAGGTCAAGAAATTTATAGAAGCTGCGACGGCAGCATGGGGACATGACGTCTCAGACTCAGACTCAGAAACAGAAGAAACAGCCCAGGTGTGTATGACGGATGTGGTCGAGGAAGTTAAAGACGTGAATGCAGTGTCTGACAAAGACTTTTGCATGATGGCTAGTGAAGAGTAGAAGAAGGTTCTTGAGGCGGATGAGGTAAGTCCTGAACTAATTAAAAGTGCTTTCAATTCCTTGTCTAAGAAAGAAATTTTTAACTTGCTAACTACTCTGTTGTTGTTAAAATTAAATTGCTTGAGTCTAAGTTGTCTGGATTAGAGGTGTCTAAGGAACCTATCATGGAAAACCAAGTTAAAGAAACTCCTTAGATAAAGTTTGTAAAACCCTTGTTAGAAAGAATCGAGTGTCTACCTGAGTGGGCACAAACTGAGTTTAGATCTCTTCAGGAAGGTTGTGAGAATTCAAAAAGAGAAAATGAGACTTTGACAAACAAGTTGTCAGGAATCTTAAGAGAAAAAGAAATATCTTCCCAACAGAATCCAGTCTGGTACACAGGTAAAACCGATCTAACACGAATGTTAGTTGGAAAGAAAAGAATAGAAACATCAGGTCCATCAGCCATATGTAGAACATCTAATCCTAAATACACTAAGACAAAATACTTCTATCAGTTTTGTCATAAGCATGGTCATAGCATAGGTTTCTGTAGAGCTTTAAATTCCAGATGAATCACTCGCATATCCAAAATCTTTCCCAGTCTAGAACTGACCAAAAAAGAAATAATTCCTCGTATCCAAAGAAGACCGTGATCAGAAAGGTTTGGGTACCTAAGACTAACAAGTAATTATTTGTTCATAGACACTAGCAGCCACCCAATATGAGAATTGGTGGCTAATGGATAGTGGTTGCTCAAGACAGATGAGTGGTGATAGAGGATGTAACACCCCTACTACGAACATAATAATACTTGGAATCGCAGCGGAATTAAACAACTAAACAATAACTAAACGATTCGGTGCTACAACGCCGTTAACCACCCACGTGGTTAACAAGGCAGAATAAATACAAGCGTATCGGTCTGATGATCAGACTCCCGAGCATAGAACTAATAACTTTTAATACATTAACCAAATACCGAGTTTGTTACTACATCCATAAACATATATGTACATCACAAACTGACAACGGCCATCACTGTACTACAACGGTACCAAAATATATTGCCACGGGAGCACAGGCGCATCCCGGGCTTAACATCCAAAATAATCAAAAGTAATCCTGCATCCTAGAATCTAAAGCCATTCTGCTTCTTCGATCCTCATCCTGCAGTAAAAGAAATATGGAGCCCCCGAGGGGGGGGGGGGTCAGCAACCATTGGCTGGTATGGTTAACGCGCAGCCCATCGGCTACCGGGATACGCGCAACTAATTGTCATGATGGCATGGCATTCTTTTTTACACATACATCATAAACATATATCATAACATCAGTATTGTACACAACATCATACATAACATACAAGAACAATTCCTTTTAGGAAGTGAACCAATACAATTAGTTCCCATGGAGAGCCTAGAGAATGTTGCCATACTCATGCTAAGCTCGTTACATAACTCGTTACCGTCTTGTTAGATTGAACGGATAACTTAACACAAGGTGCCTCGGATATAGTGACCCAAGTACACCGAACAACACATAGTATGCCCCTGTGGCCCGACGTGAGTCAGTAAAATAGCCTTGGTTAAGCTAAAGGGAAGGTTGGAAACCAAATTGGAAAACAACCATAACATACAAAGAGAATCGAACCGGTTATGACATCGACTCCCATACTCACACGTGTGGCCGGAACAGACCGGACTCCTCACTTCCCCCGTAAGCACTTGTTAGTAGTTCAACATTGAACTCAATAAACAATTCACAAACAATTGGTTAAGTCTTGTTAGACACACACAAGGGAGGAGAGAGTCATACGTAAGAATACAATAATATTTAACAACTGTAAACTCGTTACATGATTTAAGTCTTACAAGGTCATTAACACACAGAAAAACAAACAACACACAAGCCGGTGTAAACCGGTAGGCAACAGACTGCAAGAAAACCATACCTCGGTCCTTGCTTCGATTGATTTCCACCGTAGGTCACTCCTATACATGTTTAAGAATGTCGGTTAATTACTTACTTAACTTCCAATTTACGAAGTGTTTAACATGATTATACAACATGTTTTAAATGCCCAACTTAACCTTGATTACCTCCATTATACCCCCTAGGGTTAACTACATTTGCCACATTCTTTACTGTTTTTTTTTTAATTTTTGTCTGTCCGACCCACCGTCCGACCCACCAACTGGGTCGGACCCTTACAGTGACTCCCGGGTTTGTAAAACTCTACTTGTCCGACCCATGTCCGACTCAACCGACTGGGTCGGACCATTCCAGAACATTTACCGTCCTTTAAAACACACACGTCTGACCCATGTCCGACCCAAGCCCTCTGGGTCGGACCGTTCCAGAACCCTTTACTGGCGTCTAACAGAGGGTGTCTGACCCAAACTTGGTTCGGACCCCTGGGTCGGACGCCACCAGAACATGTCCAAAAATTGTTAAATCTTCATCAAACTTCTCCTAAAGCCTCCTAATGTGTTCTAACATCATTTGGTACACTTACACCTTCATACAACATCCATGAAACTCCTTTTCTATCTCCTTAAACAATCACTCATTTCTTACCAAAATTCCTAACACTTATAATGTTTTCTCCTTAGGTTTCTAAGTGGTGTTTCATACCTATGATAACCACTATGCCAATAATGTTTCCTCACCACTACTACATCATCTCCCAAGCATCTTTACTTCCTAACCACTTCCTTTAACATCTCTACAAGTCAATAGTTTCCTCATTCAATACATTACTTCTCCCTTATTCACCAACATAGCACAAGTCCTAAACACAATCTCACCATGATCTTGAAGTATCCCAAAACATTCTTTTGCATTCTAAATCCTCTAAAATAATGCTTAAGTCCCTTTTACACCTTAAAACACCTTAATGGATGTTCCTTTCACTAGTTGAACACTTAACCATTCTAAACATTTCCTAAATTACCAACACTCATTCTAAACCCTTAAAACTTCTTATACAATATCTAAATTTTGACATGAACTCTCTTAGAACATTGCTAAGCCACAACACATTGTTTTCACTATTAAACACCCAAGAACACTAAAATCCATCAAGCACATTCTTATACACAAAACTTCACCCATTTAGCACTACATCACAATATAGTGCATAATTTAAATTGTTTGGCACTTAGGCTCTTAAATAACATGGCTCTTAGGCCCTTAAGATGCATAAATCTTAAACACTGAATTTCCACAATATATTAGCCTTTGACCTGCAAATACACTCAACAATACATATGCCTTTTACTAAGCCCTTGAGAGCATTCTTCTAAGTCATTTTCCATTGGCTCCTTAAATCATTTTCATAAGCAATATAAGCTCATTTCTCCTAAGACTTTAAACCACATTAGGTTAGCATATTTTCCTCACAAACTTCTTTCTTGTTTCCTTGACTAAATTGGCAAGGCTTTTAGTTGCTTGTCAACTTCTAAACATTATACAAATGATAAAATGAGTATACAAACTTTATGCTTCATCTCATTGTAAACCCTAGTTACATATATTATTTTAAAGCATTAAGATGATTGTTTTACCTTAGAACTTGAAGAGAGTTTGAATATATATCAAGAGAGGACTCCACCTAGTCCATGAAAGGTTGAAATGAAGCTAGAACAAGGCAACATAAGGACACCATTAAGGGTGATTTTCGGACAACACAAAAACTTGAAGGAAATGTTATTTTTCTTTGAGTTTCCTTACCTAGAAGCAAAGGAGAACAACAATATGTGAAAAGATGAGCTCAAGCTCCTCCCAGGGTGATTCCTCTTGGCACCGAAATGGAGCTCTTGGGATTTTGAGAAGATAGGAATGAAGAGCTTGATGAGACTAAGAGAATGGTGGTCTTTGTTTTTGATTTGGCAAAGTGAGCTAGGAGTTACAAGAGGTTGAAGATGAAGAATGGTGGTGGTACTATTGCAAAACCGTGAATGGAGAGCAAGAAGGAGGTAGAAGAGAGCTTGGAACCGTGGGAAATGAGGAGGGAAATGAGAAGTGAAGATAAGTTCACTTTTAAGAGATATTAAGTAGTAAAGCAAATAGTAACTTGCTTTATCATTTGTTATTTATTTTGTTAACTTACAAGGTGGTGACTCACCTCATAAAAAATGACCCCCATTAGTCATCTAGGGGTGTTTTAGTCTTTGTTGACCATTTAACTTACTTATATAAACTTATGTTATAAACTTGCTTATTTTGTTACTATTCACTAAAACAAGGCACATAGATGTGAAATTTTTGATTTCCCATTGATATAGACTTCCAAATGTGATACTAAGTAGTACACATATTAATTAAAGAGTAATGATGGATATTTAGCCATTCAAAACTCATTTACAAGACAATTTTTCAAAAATGTGCTTTAAGACTCCTTAAAGCACGTTTTGTGTTTTAACTTGTTTTCAAGCTTGTTTTTCTTTGGTAATTGGTTTAATATGTTCATTAGTATACAAATGAGGTCTTGGTAAGTTCATTAGGTCTTAACCAAGCTTATCCCAAGCTTAGAGCACATTTTGGCCTTTATTGACCTTAAGGCATCTATTTGTGTTTTCTATGGTTTAAATTGTTTACTAATGTTTCTAAGACTCTATTTAGTCTTACCACACCTTATTTCAGTGTTTAAAAAATATCACTAGGTTTGGGGTATTTCAATCTACCCCCCTTAAAAGAACTTTGTCCCCAAAGTTCATACTTCCACATATCCTAAATATTTGAACACGGGAACACATATCAACAATACTTCCATAACAACATTAACAACATCCTTACATAACATTGGACACAAGGTCCAAACAACAAAACATCACAACATCATTCAGACTCAGCGGTCCGTAACATAACAAGGTAACAACATTACAACACAACACAGACAATGTATCCAAATACATGTCGTACACACATAACCGAAACGGCTCTACCCCCCTTAAATAGGGGTACGCCCCGTACCCTATACATACAAACGCTAAGAAGTAAACAATGACGGGTACTTCGCCTTCATCTTATCTTTCAGCTCCCAAGTGGCCTCCTCAGCGTCCTGGTTAGACCAGAGAACCTTCACCAGTCTCACAGACTTATGGCGAGTGTCTCGAGTCTTAGTATCCAGAATCCGTACCGGAGTCTCCACTGATCGCATGGTCGGCTCTAAGGTTAGCCTTTCAGGCTAAAGCACATGAGACGGATGAGACATATATTTCTTCAACTGGGACACATGAAATACATCATGTACCTTGCCCAACTCGGCGGGTAAATCAAGTCTGTAAGCTACCGGGCCGATCCGCTCAGTCACAACATAAGGCCCCACATATTTCGGGCTCAACTTGCCTTTCTGGCCAAAACGAAATACTCCCTTCATGGGGGGACACTCTAAGAAATACCTAATCGCCCACGGCGAACTCCAGGTCACGTCTGCGCACATCTGCGTACGTTTTTTGTCTATCCTGAGCTGCCTTCATGTTAGCCCGGATCTGGCGAACTTCTTCCTGAACTTGTTCCAAATACTCTGGTCCTATAATGACCGTCTCACTCGACTCATCCCAGCATAATGGCGTGCGGCATGGTCTACCGTACAAGGCCTGGAAGGGAGACATCTTGATCGAAGCATGGTAACTGTTGTTGTAACTAAACTCGATCAGATGTAACTTATCAATCCAGCTGGTCTGAAAATCAAGTGCACATGCACGTAACATATCCTCAAGTGTCTGGATGGTGCGCTCACTCTGACCATCTGTCTGTGGGTGGAACGCTGTACTTAGCTTCAGCTCGGTACCATGCGCTTCCCGTGTGGATTTCCAGTATCTGGAGAGGAATCTGGTATCCCTGTCAGACACGATAGTCTTCGGTACCCCATGGTGCCGAACAATCTCTCTATCAAAGAGCTCTGCTAGTTTTGCCACTTTCCAGGTGTCCTTCATCGGTATGAATCGAGCCACCTTGGTTAGTCGGTCAACAACAACCCAAATCATATTCAGACCTCCCCTTGTAGGCGGAAGCCCTACTACGAAGTCCATAGAAATGTCATGGAACTTCCACTCAGGCACTGGCATTGGCTGTACCATACCACCAGGCCGTCGGTGCTCAAACTTGACCTTCTGGCAAGTGAGACACCTCAATACATAATCATTTACATCCTTTTTCATACCAGTCCACCAAAAATAATGTTTCATACCCTTATACATCTTTGAATCTCCGGGGTGAATCGAAGTCGTAGAACAGTGGGATTCACTCAGTATGCGCTCCTTCAGCTCAGCACTACTCCTCGGAATACACAGTCGGCCATTCAGCCTAATCAGGTCATCATCATGGAGTTTGAAGTCGTACTTCTGACCCTCGAATGTGCCATCAATAAGCTTCTGTCTAATCTCCAACATGTACTAATCCGTCATCTGAGCACTCCGCACCTCTTCAACCAAGCTAGAATGAGAGACTAGCGAATGGAGAGAGTGTGCTCGGCGACTCAATGTGTCAGCTACCACATTTGCCTTACCCTCTTTATACTACAGATTGATGTCGTAGTCATTTAGAAACTCGACCCACCTTCTTTGTCTCATGTTCAACTCCTTCTGAGTGAACAAGTACTTTAAACTCTTGTGGTCAGAATAAATTGTCACACTTATCCCATACAAAATAGTGTCGCCATATCTTTAATGCGAAGACAATGGCACCCAGTTCTAAGTCGTGGGTTGGGTAGTTCTCTTCATGCTTCTTCAGCTGTCGGGAGGCGTAAGCTACGACCTTCCCGTGTTGTATCAACACACAACCCATACCTCTGCCTGATGCGTCGCAATAGACCTCAAAACCATCTGGACCGTCTGGTATAGTCAGGACTGGTGCAGATGTCAGAGCATCCTTGAGACTCTGGAAAGAACTCTCACAGTCGACTGTCCACTCGAATGGTGCATCCTTCTTCATCAAGGAAGTCATCGGCTTCGAGACACTAGAGAAGTCCTTCACAAACCTCCTATAATAACCTGCCAGACCGAGGAAGCTCCTGATATCGGTAACTGTCTTCAGCCTTGGCCAGGTGCGCACTGCATCTATCTTTGCCGGATCAACAGCGATCCCGGCTTCAGAAATAACATGGCCAAGAAAAGATACTTGGTTCAACCAAAATTCACACTTTGAAAATTTCGCATACAACTGATTCTTTCTCAATGTTTATAACACATTTCTCAGGTGGCTTTCGTGCTCATCTCTCGATTTCGAGTACACAAGTATATCGTCGATGAAGACTACCACTGTCTTGTCCAACTGATCTTGGAACAAGCGGTTCATTAAGTCCATGAACTTTGCTGGTGCATTGGATAAACCAAACGGTATAACCGTAAACTCATAGTGTCCATATCTGGTTCTGAATGCTGTCTTCTCAATGTCACTGTCACGGATGGCAATCTGATGGTATCCGGATCGTAGATCTATCTTGGAGAATACTGATGCCCCTTTCAACTGATCAAATAAGTCGTCGATGCATGGTAAAGGATAATGGTTCTTCACCGTAATTGCATTCAACTCTCGATAGTCAATACATAGGCGGAGGCTACCGTCCTTCTTCTTCACGAAGAGGACCGGCGCTCCCCATGGTGAAACGCTAGGGCCGATAAACCCCTTGTCGAGTAGGCCTCTCAGCTGCTCCTTGAGCTCTGTCATCTCTGCTGGAGCCATACGATAAGGCGCCTTCACAATTGGTCCGGTGCCCGGAACCAAATCAATCTCAAACTCAACTTCCCGTGCTGGCGGCATGCCCGGCAGTTCCTTGGGAAATACATCAGGAAACTCCGACACTACCGGCACATCAGGACTAAACTCTGGGTCTCTCTTTATGTCCTGGACATAGCAGAGGTATACATCACTCCCTCGTCGTAGTTCACGACACATAGCCATGGCGGTGATGATCTGAGTCGAAGGCTCCCTAGGCCTCTGGTGGTGAGATATGGTAACCCCAGACAGACTCCAAAGAAGCAGACGATGCTCGGCACACAGGATTCTGCCCTTGTACCGCTCCAACCGGTTCATCCCGACAATTACATCAAAGCCAAGTCCGTCGAACTCTATCAAGTCGATCGGAAATTCTTCACCTCTGATTCGTACAACAACATCTTGGTGGTTGCGGGTACACTTGATCCGCTCTTTTGACGGGAGAGTGACTAGGAAATCTGGCATCTCATCACCGTCTAACCCCAGCCTCTTCGCAAAGGATAGCGAAATAAATGTATGTGAGGCTCCGGAGTCGAACAAGATCGAAGCGTCCACGCCATTGACTGGGAAGGTACCGGTGAGGATTGTGCCGCTCTTGCCGGCTTCTGCCTCATTGCAGACACTCAGTATACCTCCCGTTCCGAGTGCACAGCCTAATTCATTGGCAAACTAATAAGTATTGGGTAACAACACGGTTGATATACTTCAACAACTCCACTTTATTCATTAACACACTCTTCTTACAACGTTTGTTGGTTTACACTGTTGACATAACTAACACATATATAACATCCTTAACATACACTAGCTTAACACATTACATAATTATACAAGGCTTTAAAACTGTCTGAAGGTCAAATTCAAACGTCCGAGTTTCATGTGTGTGGCGTTGATCACTGCCGACGGTGCGGTATTCAGTTTGATCTTCCTGATGCCATGATATAGCATCCTCGATTGCCCACCCATGATTAACACATCTCCTGATTTCAACACTAGCTTCTTTGCGAGATCAGCATGCTTCTGCTCGCCATACACAAACACTGCGGTATCACCAATGGACCAAGACACCACAGGTACTCCCTTACTTAGAGACTCGGGTGACTCGTCCTTATCTTGGTGTAAACCTAACCGTCCACCTTTCTGGTAGAAGTTCACAATGCATAAATCTGCTTTAACACTTGGAATTTAATCCGCTTTAACTTGCTGAGCAATTCCCACGGCGTGGTTCACGACCGCAAGGAACTCCTCAGGTATATTGGGTACAATTGCTCCGTCTTCAGCTCGCACTTCTTGATATGTCTTGGTGTAAGGATTCCAGTCCTTACCCATGCACATCATCTTCAATTTCATTCTTGATCCGCTCGGGTATTCGGGTATGTAGAAACCTCCAGGTTTTGCTTCAAGTTCATTGCATCGTCTGATGATATGGATTTGTGCTTCCGGTGTCAGGTATCCATTTAAGAGTATCATACCTGGTTGGATGACCTGACATTGCTCCATTGGAAAGTCGGTGATGCTGACACATAGTAGTGGCGCTCCGGTCCAGAGCCCGTGCTAGCTGCTAACACATCACACACTCAGTACATATATTTCACAAATAACAACACACACTAGAATTCGGTATCGGAATTTTATTAATTACCCTTGGGTGGGTAAGAGCGTAAAGGCTTGGCCGCATATGCGTAGGTGAGCTGCAGAGGCTCCTCAGCAGTGGTGGTCTGGGTCTGGCCCTTGCCACCCTGTTGCTGTCCTTTCTGGGACTGGGGGTATGGCTTCTTCTTCTTTCCTCCCCCTTGCCCTTGCGTGCCTTGGCCCTCGCTCATGGCCTTGCGCTTGAGCGCACTCTCCTCGTCCCTCAGACGGACGGTGATCTCCACAATTGCAGCGGCATGGTAGCACTCCTATATTTAGGGTGTTAGTTATGCCCCGCTAAACAAACTCACATCACATTAACATACCACACATACTTATTCACTTATACTGTAGTTCATTACCTGCAAGGTAGTATACCCGCTCGGCCCCATGCCGTAGCGTAGACGGTAACTCAACCCGTTGTAAAAACGGTTCACTAAAATCCGGTCCGAGTAACCCAGATCCGGTAGCAGATGGATGAGTCCGATAAAAGCGGTGTAGTACTCATCAACTGTCATCTTGTCTCCCTGTCTCAAACTGTCAAGCTCCAGGCGCTTGGCCTCCTGAACATGAATCGGGTAGTACTTGGCTCGCAGCAGGGCCGTGTACTCCCTCCACTGGAAGGTAGGATCACCAACTCTTCCCTCCCTTACCAGCTTCCACCAAGTCTGAGCCGATCCCTTCAGATAGTAAGCGGCTAGTCGAACCTTGGCACCAGCAGGAACGTCCAAGGTCTCGAAAGCGGTCTCCATCTCGGAGATGTACGCCTCCAACTTACTAGGGTCGGTCTCCCCATTGAATGACGGGGGTCTCAAATCCGCCAACGCCTTGACCCAGTTGGTCTCACGCGACTGTGGTTGCGGTTGTGGCCCTTGTTGACCCTCACCGCCTTGCTGCTGCTGCTGCTGCATCGCAGCTAATAACTGTGGGACCATCTGGGCTACGGCGGCCGCAACAGCGTCGGCCATGACCTGTGTCGTAGGGTTCTCCCCCTGGTTCCCAGTATCTCCAATGCCGCGCCCGCGGCCTCGACCTCGTGGTCTACCTGACATCTGAATTCACATGAACATTTATTAGCACTGTGCTTGCACACTTATCGGTCCAACGGTTGTAACATCTTCCCGACAATAAGGTATTTCCACGCTTAGTTAGTGGTTAACCTTCTCATAACTGTTCACTTAGGTAACTATGGTTAGATTTCCTAACTCGGTATATCCCTAAGCTCGGTATTCTAGCCATCAGAGCGATACTTCGCTCTGATACCACTTTTTGTAACACCCCTACTACGCACATAATAATACTTGGAATCGCAGCGGAATTAAACAACTAAACAATAACTAAACGATTCGGTGCTACAACGCCGTTAACCACCCACGTGGTTAACAAGGCAGAATAAATACAAGCGTATCGGTCTGATGATCAGACTCCCGAGCATAGAACTAATAACTTTTAATACATTAACCAAATACCGAGTTTGTTACTACATCCATAAACATATCTGTACATCACAAACTGACAACGGCCGTCACTGTACTACAACGGTACCAAAATATATTGCCACGGGAGCACAGGCGCATCCCGGGCTTAACATCCACAATAATAAAAGTATCCTGCATCCTAGAATCTAAAGCCATTCTGCTTCTTCGATCCTCATCCTGCAGTAAAAGAAATATGGAGCCCCCGAGGGGGGGGGGGTCAGCAACCCTTGGCTGGTATGGTTAACGCGCAGCCCATCGGCTACCGGGATACGCACAACTAATTGTCATGATGACATGGCATTCTTTTTGACACATACATCATAAACATATATCACAACATGAGTATTGTACACAACATCGCACATAACATACAAGAACAATTCCTTTTAGGAAGTGAACCAATACAATTAGTTCCCATGGAGAGCGTAGAGAATGTTGCCATACTCATGCTAAACTCGTTACATAACTCGTTACCGTCCTGTTAGATTGAACGGATAACTTAACACAAGGTGCCTCGGATATAGTGACCCAAGCACACCGAACAACACATAGTATGCCCCTGTGGCCCGACTTGAGTCAGTAAAATAGCCTTGGTTAAGCTAAAGGGAAGGTTGGAAACCAAATTGGAAAACAACCATAACATACAAAGAGAATCAAACCGGTTATGACATCGACTCCCATACTCACACGCGTGGCCGGAACAGACCGGACTCCTCACTTCCCCCGTTAGCACTTGTTAGTAGTTCAACATTGAACTCAATAAACAATTCACAAACAATTGGTTAAGTCTTATTAGACACACACAAGGGAAGAGAGAGTCATACGTAACAATACAATAATATTTAACAACTGTAAACTCGTTACATGATTTAAGTCTTACAAGGTCATTAACACACAGAAAAACAAACAACACACAAGCCGGTGTAAACCGGTAGGCAACAGACTGCAAGAAAACCATACCTCGGTCCTTGCTTTGATTGATTTCCACTGTAGGTCACTCCTATACATGTTTAAGAATGTCGGTTAATTACTTACTTAACTTCCAATTTACGAAGTGTTTAACATGATTATACGACATGTTTTAAATGCCCAACTTAACCTTGGTTACCTCCATTATACCCCCTAGGGTTAACTACATTTGCCACATTCTATACTGTTTTTTTTTTAATTTTTGTCTGTCCGACCCACCGTCCGACCCTCCAACTGGGTCGGACCCTTCTAGTGACTCCCGGGTTTGAAAAACTCTACTTGTCCGACCCATGTCCGACTCAACCGACTGGGTCGGACCATTCCAGAACATTTACCGTCCTTTAAAACACACACGTCCGACCCATGTCCGACCCAAGCCCTCTGGGTCGGACCGTTCCAGAACCCTTTACTGGCATCTAACAGAGGCTGTCCGACCCAAACTTGGTTCGGACCCCTGGGTCGGACGCCACCAGAACATGTCCAAAAATTGTTAAATCTTCATCAAACTTCTCCTAAAGCCTCCTAATGTGTTCTAACATCATTTGGTACACTTACACCTTCATACAACATCCATGAAACTCCTTTTCTATCTCCTTAAACACTCACTCATTTCTTACCAAAATTCCTAACACTTATAATGTTTTCTCCTTAAGTTTCTAAGTGGTGTTTCATACCTATGATGACCACTATGCCAATAATGTTTCCTCACCACTACTACATCATCTCCCAAGCATCTTTACATCCTAACCACTTCCTTTAACATCTCTACAAGTCGATAGTTTCCTCATGCAATACATTACTTCTCCCTTATTCACCAACATAGCACAAGTCCTAAACACAATCTCACCATGATCTTGAAGTATCCCAAAACATCCTTTTGCATTCTAAATCCTCTAAAATAATGCTTAAGTCCCTTTTACACCTTAAAACACCTTAATGCATGTTCCTTTCACTAGTTGAACACTTAACCATTCTAAACATTTCCTAACTTACCAACACTCATTCTAAACCCTTAGAACTTCTTATACATTATCTAAATTTTGACATGAACTCTCTTATAACATTGCTAAGCCACAACACATTATTTTCACTATTAAACACCCAAGAACACTAAAATCCATCAAGCACATTCTTATACACAAAACTTCACCCATTTAGCACTACATCACAATATAGTGCATAATTTAAATTGCTTGGCACCTAGGCTCTTAAATAACATGGCTCTTAGGCCCTTAAGATGCATAAATCTTAAACACTGAATTTCCACAATATATTTGCCTTTGACCTGCAAATACACTTAACAATACATATGCATTTTACTAAGCCCTTGAGAGCATTCTTCTAAGTCATTTTCCATTGGCTCCTTAAATCATTTTCATAAGCAATATAAGCTCATTTCTCCTAAGACTTTAAACCACATTAGGTTATCATATTTACCTCTTTTCCTCACAAACTTCTTTCTTGTTTCCTTGACTAAATTGGCAAGGCTTTTAGTTGCTTGTCATCTTCTAAACATTATACAAATGATAAAATGAGTATACAAGCTTTATGCTTCATCTCATTGTAAACCCTAGTTACATATATTATTTTAAAGCATTAAGATGATTGTTTTACCTTAGAACTTGAAGAGAGTTTGAATATATATCAAGAGAGGACTCCACCTAGTCCATGAAAGGTTGAAATGAAGCTAGAACAAGGCAACATAAGGACACCATTAAGGGTGATTTTCGGACAACACAAAAACATGAAGGAAATGTTATTTTTCTTTGAGTTTCCTTACCTAGAAGCAAAGGAGAACAACAATATGTGAAAAGATGAGCTCAAGCTCCTCCCATGGTGATTCCTCTTGGCACCGAAATGGAGCTCTTGGGATTTTGAGAAGATAGGAATGAAGAGCTTGATGAGACTAAGAGAATGGTGGTCTTTGTTTTTGATTTGGCAAAGTGAGCTAGGAGTTACAAGAGGTTGAAGATGAAGAATGGTGGTGGTACTATTGCAAAACCGTGAATGGAGAGCAAGAAGGAGGTAGAAGAGAGCTTGGAGCCGTGGGAAATGAGGAGGGAAATGAGAAGTGAAGATAAGTTCACTTTTAAGAGATATTAAGTAGTAAAGCAAATAGTAACTTGCTTTATCATTTGTTATTTATTTTGTTAACTTACAAGGTGGTGACTCACCTTATAAAAACTGACCCCCATTAGTCATCTAGGGGTGTTTTAGTCTTTGTTGATCATTTAACTTACTTATATAAACTTATGTTATAAACTTGCTTATTTTGTTACTATTCACTAAAACAAGGCACATAGATGTGAAATTTTTGATTTCCCATTGATATAGACTTCCAAATGTTATAATAAGTTGTACACATATTAATTAAAGAGTAATGATGGACATTTAGCCATTCAAAACTCATTTACAAGACAATTTTTCAAAAATGTGCTTTAAGACTCCTTAAAGCACGTTTTGTGTTTTAACTTGTTTTCAAGCTTGGTTTTCTTTGGTAATTGGTTTAATATGTTCATTAGTATACAAATGAGGTCTTGGTAAGTTCATTAGGTCTTAACCAAGCTTATCCCAAGCTTAGAGCACATTTTGGCCTTTATTGACCTGAAGGCATCTATTTGTGTTTTCTATGGTTTAAATTGTTTACTAATGTTTCTAAGACTCTTTTTAGTCTTACCACACCTTATTTTAGTGTTTAAACAACATCACTAGGTTTGGGGTATTTCAGAGGAAAGTTCAACACTCTTGTTGAGCGATAAGAAGGAAAAGTAACCTTTGGTAACAACGGGAAAGGTAGAATAATCGGAATTGGCACAATTGGAAAAGAACACTGCATTGATAAAGTTAGTCTTGTGGAAGGCCTAAGTCATGATTTGCTCAGTGTCTCACAAGTTTGTGATAAGGGTCCATCCGAAGTTGTGTTTGACTCTGACGGTTTTTAGATACGTAATAAGGCAACTCAGGTGGTCTTGCTTCAAGGTCGTAGAGTAGGTAATCTTTACATGGTAGATGTCAGTGATCAGAATGATCTATCATGTCTCACGGTAAATGATGAGGATGTTTTGCTGTGGCATCGAAGGCTAGGGCATGCACATCATCTGTTAATCAACAAGCTCAGGGTTAAAGGCCTAGTAGATGGACTACCAGAGAAGAGACTTGATCATAGTATGATTTTTCAAGATTGCGCTTTGAATAAGCTTACACACATTTCACACAAATCTAAAGATGTGGTAAGTAGCACCAAAATTCTAGAGCTACTACACATGGATTTAATGGGGCCTATGAGAGTGCGAAGCAAGTCTGGAAAGAGATACGTGCTGGTGGTTGTCGATGATTACTCGAGGTATACTTGGATATTCCTGCTTCATCACAACGATTAGACCTTTAATGAAATCAAAAACATGATTTTACAACTATAGACTAAAACTGAGAGTAAGGTAAAGTGCATTCGCACAGACCAAGGAACGGAATTTATAAATCAGAAAGTGTCTTAGTTCTGTACCGACACTGGAATAACCCACACTTATTCTACAGCCAGAACACCCCAGCAGAATGGAGTTGTAGAACGTAAGAATAGGACTATTCAGGAGATGGCTCGTACTATGCTAAACAGTAGTGGTCTTTCATCTAGCTTCCGGGGAGAAGCTATCAATACCGCGTGTTATATACTTAACAGAGCCCTTATTCGACCTATATTGATCAAAAATCCTTACGAATTATTCAAAGGTTGTAAACCCACTATTACTCACCTTAGAGTGTTTGGCTGCACATGCTATATTCATAATAATGGGAAAAATCAACTAGGAAAGTTTGATAAAAAGGAGTGATATTGGAGTTTTCCTTGGATATGCTATGAAGAGCAAAGCATATCGGGTTTTCAACAAACGGACTCTGATGGTTGAAGAGTCTACAAATTTTAAGTTTGATGAAAACAATTTTGGAGGTAGATCTGGTCAAGAAGTAATAGAGGATTTATTTCAGATTTTGGATGGAGCCACACCTCATGATGATAGTTCGGGAGCTGATTCATAGGAAGAGTTGACTCAAACTGAGAATCCACAACCATCAGTTCAGAACTCAGACCAGTGCCCTCCTACACCAACTGACACCAACACTTCTCAAGGACAGACAACAGAGACATCTCATCGCTTGATGGCCAGGAATGCTCCGGGAATAGAACTCACCAATATTCTGTCAGACTTGAACACAGGGGTCAGAACTTGATCCACCACACAAAACTTTTGCGCCTTCTTTGGTTTTGTTTCCACAACAGAACCTAAAACTGCGAAGGAAGCACTAGAGGATGAAAGTTGGATAAATGCCATGCATGAGGAGCTAAATGAGTTTGTACGAAATGATGTGTGTGAACTTGTTGCCAAACCCAAAGATCAAAACATTATTGGAACCAAGTGGGTCTACAGAAATAAACTCGATTTAGAAGGACAAATCTCCAGGAACAAAGCACGACTGGTGGCAAAAGGGTACAATCAACAAGAAGGTTTGGATTTTGGTGAGACATATGCTCCAGTTGCTCGTCTTGAGGCCATCCGTCTTCTAATTGCTTTTGCTACTTTACACAAATTCACACTTGATCAAATGGATGTGAAGTGCGCGTTCTTAAACAGAAATCTCAAAGAAGAGGTATACGTTTCTCAGCCTCCCGGGTATGTAGATCCTGTAACACTCCATCTCAATCCAAATGTGGTTTCGCAACTTAACAACATATATATACACGTCACAGCGGAATTCAATACACTCTAGGACCTTGCCACGGTCTGACAGACAGAATATACCGAACATTAGTACATACCAATCTTAACCAAATACATATCCTTCTTACAATCCCCTCACATCCTATACATCTTACTAACTCAAATTGCCATACGAGTGTACATGCACAACTCGTAGGCCACACTTAACCCGTAACGCTTGTACCCCATCTTACTCTCGTGACGACCGCCTGCTGACGTCCACCTGTGTAGTAAAAACAGCCCCCAAAGGGGGTCAGCACGAATGCTGGTACGATCCTCTCATGGCCCCCAATCTAACGTGGCTACGACGACTAATTGTCGATAGCATGGAGGTTGATTAGATGCACAACATAATAGAAGGTGCAATAAACAATCAATCCAAATATGAACAATCAAAGTTCAAATACAATGAACGACTTAAATGTGTTCCCTTAATTAGTGAGTCAATTATTTCACTCCTTAAGTTACGTTTCCTCTTAATCTTAGTCTATCCTTATCTTACCTCAATCTTAGTCTTATCTTAGTCTTAGAAAACAACCATCCTTTAAAAAGGAATGGATGTAGCTTATCTCAGTCTTATAATACAAACCATCCTTTAATTAGGAATGGTTGCAACTTATCTCAACCTTATCTTAATCTTAGAATACAAACCACTCTTTAAATAGAAATGATTGTATCTTATCTCAATGTTTATTTTTGTCGGGTCAAAAGCGACCCTAGCCAATGAGCTATTAACTCCACTGGTTGAATAAGCAACTTATCTTATAATTTAGGATTTAGGTGATCCTACCACACCATCTTAATGCCACCTACCTTGGACTGTATGTCCAATGTAGCTGAGCCGGCAACCGACCATAGGCAACAAGTCCGAAGACAAGTCCTTAAGCGGAAGTTGGATCTGCTATAGATACCGACCCCCTTTTCCTTAGTATGCATGACTGAAGTCAGTCCCGGGTTCCTCACTCCCCCCTTAAGTTCCAGTTAGTAGAAGTCTCAAGACGATGTTTGTTGGTTAAACCTCTTTCGGTTATTAACAAACTAATATTAGGGAGCGTTCCTTAGTCTCACACAATTCCTTACTAAACGTTGGTTAGTAAGTTCTCACGGTAAGTTGTGTTAGTTTTCAAACATCACACAACAATACAATAAACATAATGTTCCGGTTGCATGCTTTATCTTTTTTAGTGAGCACACAAAAACAAATAGCACACAAGCCGAGGGACACCTCGTTATCAAGCAGGTCACAAGAAGAACTATACCGTTCTCCGTTGGTCGTTCGGTTGCTTACTCTCCTCCGGAGTCCAAACCCTCAAGTCCTAAAACATTGATTCAGTTTTAGGTTGTTAATTACTTTTCCAATAAAGCTAACTTACTTAACTCACTTAGTCACTAATGATCCCCATCTAACACCACTTAAGTTCTTACAAACTTAATCTTAAGTGAATCACTTCTCCTCATACCTTATACTTATTCACCCACTTAGTAGTCATTCCACCCTCCAAGCATGCCCTTAATAACTTTATAACATCAATATCCATCAATCCCCACCATTAGATATCATTTCCTAACCTTAAACAAAGTTTTTGGTCAAAACAGCACCATGTCCGAACATGTGTCCGAGCTTCAGAAGTTCGGACGCAAGCCGAGACTCAAAAGGGTGCAACCAGACGTATGTCCGAACATGTGTCCGAGCTTCCAAAGTTCGGACATAGGTCGAGGAAAAATCACAGGAAAAATTTCAAGTGTCCGAACATCTAAGTCCGGACTAAAGTTCGGACTCTGGTCGAGACTCGGAAAATTTAAACGCAACAGGGCATGTCCAAGCTTCCAAATTCGGACGGAAGTTCGGACGTGCCAGAAAACTCATCTTATATACCCTTAAACACTTATCTCATTTCTTGCCAAAATGCCCAACTCTTCCACAAGTGTCCCATTATGTCTTAATACCATTTAGGCACTTAAACGCACCTTAGAACATCCTCTAAAACCTCCTTAACCATTTTCTCAATCCTTACAAGAATTCCTAGCACTTGTTACTTATTTCCTTATTTTTTTCCAACATGTAATTTTTGTCTGAAACTCTAACTATCCAAAGTGTTTCCTTTCCAATCAATATGACTTCTCCCTAAGCATTATCACATCCCATCTTTGCTTGTGAAACCTTCCAAGGTTATCTTGCATGTCCAAGCACAATTCCTTTCTTTTCCTTTTGCTACTCATCAACCTAAACTCATGAACTTACCTATGCATTTCTCCCCATCTTCTTAGCACCTTAACCTTGTTCTTCTTTACCTTGACTATCCTACACCCTCCTTAGACATTTCCATCTCCTTTTACTCAACTTTCTCACCATTCTCATGATCACACGCTCTTTTACATTCCTAGTCATTTTCCTTGACATTTGACAACTTTCTCCTTCAATCTTCACTTCCATCACCCAAGTCCACTCATTACCATCCAACTATGACCTTATTAATCCACTACTAGCATCTTCACCACTCACACAGATATCACAACTTCTCATTGTTATATTCCCTAGTTCATACCTAAATCATCTTAAAACATTGTACCCATTTCCTCCAAATTTTGCACAAGTCTTACCATTCCTCATACCATGACTTTGGTGTGTTCAATACACCCATATAAACTCTAATTTCCTCATAGACAATTCTAGATCATTCTAAACCTCCAGAACTCCTTAGTTAACTCATTTCCACTCAAATTCCTCAGAATCATCCCTAGTGAATCCTAGGGCATATTAACTCACCACATCCACTTAAACTCTTTGTTTTCTATTCAAATTTTGCCATAGTTTCTCTAGTATTTTATCATGCCAAAATGCATTGTTTTCCTCATTTAACCAACTCACACACCTCAAGTCCTTTCTCATCTTGTTTCCTCACCCAAATCAACTCATTCATAATAAACTCAATATTGTGCAATAATCTTAAATTGCATAGCACTAAGGCTCTTAAATAACATGGCTCTTAGGCCCTTAAATGACTTAAACTTAAACACTGAATTTCCCACATATAAAAGCTTTCAACCTGCAAATACACCCATCAATCTCATAGTAGTTATAATGCTCTTAAAATTCATCTTAAACTTATCTTACTAACTCATTCCCATTGGATCATTAGTAACAAGTTCACAAGCTTTTTTAAATTCTTTTTCCTAGGTTATATAACCCATTAGACAATGTAAGCTCTAAACCACATTAGTACTTATTTAAATACCATCCCTTAAAACTTAAACCACCCTTAGGTAAGCATTTTACCTTGTTTTCCCAAGCTTATCTTAACTTCCTCCTTAGACCTTCTTCATGGATGAATCTCGGCCACCATTAAATTTCCTTTTCCAATGTTCTAATCAATATTCAATGACTCAAATGAGTACTAAACAACACACTAACCTTAAGGAATAAAACCTAGGTTAAAAATGTGTTTTAAGGTATTAAATTGAATGTTTTACCTTGGAGTGTTAAGGTAGGCTTGGATATGAATCAAGAAGGACCTCCTCTTGCCCTTGGAGAATAGAAAATAAGCTAGAACAAGGCATAAAAATGAAGCCCCATGAGTGTAACTTTCGGACATATGAAGAAGTGATGGAAAGATGGTTTTTCTTACAGGGAAGGCTTCACTCACGGTTTGGAGCAGGGAAGAAGAAGATAAAATTGGTGGTGAAGGAGAGAAATGAAGAAGAGAGGAGAGAAGGTAGGCTGGTATAGATATTTTGCTTTATAAAAGCAAATAGTAACTTCTTTTACTTTACTCTTCTTTTCCTTTCTTATTTAATGAAGTCTATGGTGACTCATCCTCTTAGAAACCGGCCCCCTTATTGATTTAGGCTGGTCATGGTCTTGGTTGACCAATTAATTAGACTTAGTTGATTAAAGACTAAACTAGGCACTATTTGATTACTATCACAAACTAGTGCACATAATTGTGAAATTTTTGATTTCCCATTGATTTAGACTTCCTAATGTGATACTAAGTAGTACACATGTTAATTAAAGAGTAATGATGGACATTTAGCCAGTCAAAACCCATTTACAAGACAATTTTTCAAAAATGTGCTTTAAGACTTCTTAAAGCGCATTTTGTGTTTTAACTTGTTTTCAAGCTTGGTTTTCTTTGGTAATTGGTTTAAAATGACCATTAGGATATTACTAAGGTCTTATCATGATATTTGGGTACTCACCCAAGTCTCTCCAAGCTTAGAGCACATTTTTGCCTTAATTGCCCTTAAGGCATTTTCTTGTGTTTTCCTTGGTTTAAATTGTCTACCAATCTCTCTCAGGCATATTTTAGCCTTACTACATCATATATTGATGTTTACTTAACATACTTAGGTTTGGGGTATTTCAATCTACCCCCCTTAAAAGAACTTTGTCCCCAAAGTTCCCATGCATCTTATCTTATTGGAATACATGTCTTACCTCATTCCATAGATCATATAGATCATACTTATCTATACTTAAACTCATTAAATCATTAGATCCGCCGTATGCTTATACTTAAATATCACACAACATGCTTAAGCATGTATAACACTCAAAATTCTCTTTGTTCCTCTTGATGATTAAAACATTCACATAATTTCAAACATATTCTCCTATGTCACCGGTCCGTAGACAATGGCTCATTCATCCTCGTCACCATGGGCCAGAATACAAAACAACTCTGCTCTCCCCATGTCACCGGTCTGAAGACAAAGGCTCGTGCGTCCTCGACTTCATGGGCGAGACTCAGTAAAAAGGTAATCCTTTTTACGAGGTCATGTGAGGAATAATTCCCTCTATTTGAAAATACAATAAACTCCAATTTCGTTTTATTCCAATGCCTCTATCTATAGTGTGATTTAATTGTGACCACTGGTAGGGAGTTTCAGGAATCATCCAACCCTGATGTGATCAACATCAGTGTTGAACTATCCTTCCACCCCAATTTGTGTTCGGTTTCCCTTGATCCCTAGAAATCAGTTCCACCTCCCACTCATTTTCAGACATCAAATAATTCACTCATGTCCAATTTTCTATCTTTTTTTTGTGATTCTAGTCGTAATCATTACATCTCCAAGGTGTGGACTCAGTCCCTCAATCATTCCCAATTCATCTCTTAATACTTACGTCAGGACTTAAATTCCTACTAAGTTCTATACCAGTCTCATACCAACTCTCACCATCTTGTACCTCATAGCATTACTATTTCTTAACTCATACTCATATCAATTAATTTCTCATAGTGTTATCTTATTCTTATCTCCACATACTTTCATATCAACTCATATCTCATATATTCCATATTCCTTATGTCTCCTTAATCCTCTTCCTTAATTCTCTTAACTTGTACTCACACCGGAGTTAACAAGATAGGTACTTAATATGTATGGTATTCACATCTTCTGTGCGAAATAACCATATTTTATCTCAAAATGTTTATGTAAAACATATTCTCAAATTATTTTGTGCTATGCACAATGTACATATGCTAAGCGGTTTTCGCTCTACCCCCCTTAAAATGGATTACGCCCACGTAATCAACATTATATCATCCTTGAACATAAGTTCAAGATGTCTAATTCTCACCAAGCATTCTAGCTTCTATGTCATCTATCACACATATAATTCGATCAAAAATGACTTAGTCTCTGTATCGAGGATTGTTAACGGTACTTATACCATATTCTTAACTTAGTTTGGTCTAATCTCAAAAATACTAAAGCATTCAGTTGCTAAGTCTTATATTTGTTCCATTAGAAGGTGTGTGGTACATCATTCCTTTTTCCGGTTCATCAGCTATGTGAAACCTCTTTAAGTTACCGGTCCGCTAGCTTCCGCTACGCGACTCTGATAGTCTTAGGCTTAACTACCTCTCTTATCCTTTCATAGTATTGTATATCCTTCTGTATCCTTACAGTTTTAGGAATATTGGTCTCTCCGTGGACACGTGTTATCTTAATATATACACGGCCTGGATGAGTTGTAGCTCGTCTATCCAGTCTCCCTGGAGGTCTAATGTTTGTATTCTTAGTGTTTCCTCAAGTATCTAAATCGTTCTTTCCATCTGACCTTCGGTCTGAGGATGATTCTTAATCTGAAACTACTGTTTAGTGCTTATTACGCTTTACAGTTTAATCTAAATTTCTTAAGACATGTCCAATGTATGTACTTAACAATCCGTGCTCTTCGCACTTCATAGTCCTTAATTACTTGTTCTCTGGTTCCTTTGTGTCGTTGGTTCAACTGAATTCCTTTTCTTCGACTGTTTGTGGTAGTAGCTGCTCTCGTCTGATCTTGCGTCGTTGTCCGTGGTACGGAGTCGACTACTTCCCGTGTTCCTTACACCACTCGTCTACATGCATGGGGTACCTTACTGGTACATTACTACTTACCCGACTAACTCATAAATGAGCATGTCAGGCCTGCAAGCCCCCGTGGAGTGCAGTCGTCCCACATCTCGTTTTAGTAAACTCATAGTGTCCGTCACACGTTTAGCTATTGCTAATCATGAAGTATTCTGTTGTCGATCTCCTCTTCATCGTTCCATGATAACATTTATTGTTCTTCTTGAACTTAATCAAGGGAAATCTATCTACTGTGTTCTTAAGTATGGTATGCTCTAGTTTTTTCTGTATCCCGTACTAATTCGGTCTCTTAGTAACTGAGGTCTCTTTCCATAGAGCCTCTTATCTTGTTTCTCATATTTTGATCTACTAGGAATGCACTTCCAGTTCCTTAAGGAATTGGTAGTGTGCTTCCTGTGAAATCTTACCTAACCAGGTCTAGACTACTGGCATTAATGCACAGTTCGTCTTCCATCTTTTTTCCTTACTTATAACGGTCTTAGCTCATAAATCTAATTACCTCAGTGTAAATATTTGACGGCTCATACCTAATGGTCGCTTTACTGCGCACCATGACTTAATCCCCCTTATATAAATATTGTACTCACGACCACTACTACCGTGGTAGTTGGCCTTTACCATGTTGCCCATTGATGGCGCAACTACTTACTCATTTACACCAACATCTTATCTTATTTTCAATCCCCTCTTGGTGTAAACACACTGGAAGTTCTCTAATTTCGGTGTATGGCGGTTGCTGTACCGTGTTGTGAAATGGTTGTCTCTAAACATGAAGGTGTTCTTCCTCAATTTCGGTCTCGTATGTAGGTCAGTCTCTCTCACGATTACTGATTCTTACATCCTGGGTGTTGGATGTGAGGTTTGTCTTTGCAGCCTTCCTTATTCCTCAAGTGTATCTAGTATGTTTAAAGGTAGTCTCAAGGTTCACATTTCCCATTCTCTAACCAAAGCGTATTGCATCTCTAATAAGTGAAAGCCCTTTTTAAGGGGTTTATTCCCACTCATGGCCTCACAACAAGGAGAGGTATCCCCACCCTAAAAGGCATGGTTCGTTCTCCGCCCCTGTCAATGTATTGTCTCATTATTCTCATTGGTTATCTTTCCTGGCAATATTTTACACAATCTATGTTATAGGTTTGATAATCGTTCATATCTACGAATTGTAGTTCCTTCGTGGCTTAAATAAACTCTCTTACAACTTACTGCGCCTCGGGCTCTGATGTTGTTAACATCCTTGGCTCGTAGGCTCTTAGTGCTTAATGCCTTAGTTCATTACTTGTACTCTTACTCATCTGTAGGTCATCCTTATAGGTTTTTGTTTCTTTGAACACTATCCACCATTAGGTTACATATTAAATGTAGTATCGGGTATCATGGTAAGTTGCTGCATCCTGCTTCCTGCTATAGAAGTTTATTCAGGTGCTCTGAGGTTACTTAGTGTCTTTGACAATACTAAGGTTAGGTTCGTATTAGGCGTCTGCCTTACGATGTCTAAATTAGATATTTGTCCAGGTTATCATGTGCTTCCATCTCAATGCTTGGTTCAACTCTCGTCGACTACGCCACCTGTTGATGATTAATCATACATGGGTGTTAATGAGTCAGGCAAACAGTATTAACTGTCATTTATCAGTTGTTCGGCTCGACTATGCCCGCTCTGTGGGGGTAGTCCTCTGAGCTTTCCTTTTCCAGGGTTGCACGTCTTCAATCTTTAGTAGGTTATAGCTTACGTTCATTTCTTTTATCCTTGTTTTCTGGGTTTTCCAACATCTTCATTGAATAATGCTTATTACTGGTATTCTTAGTGATCAATCTGGGAGTCTTATCCCATTCTTGTTGAAAGTCGTTGTGTCAACGGTCTCCATTGAATTCCGTAATGCATTCCTTGTACGTTATCACTTACATAGTGTTTTGCTCACATTGTTGAGCGATCTCTTATGTTTTCCTCTCGGGGTTTGGGATTTGTGTTCTCACCGCACTGTCGGTTGTTGTTGTAGTAGGTTGTATCGTTGCTAATATTTATATCGTCTAGTATTCTGTCCAAGTTCAGCTCCCTGCTGACTGGTGTATCCACTCATCTTATAGTGATCAGGCCGTCAGGCCCTTCCAAGGTCTCATTTTCCCGTTCTTATAGATTTACAATCTGGTATTAGTGTGTACGACAGCTGTAGTGTTCTCCTATCTCGCCATGATGGCTTTTTGTGTAGCTTAACCGTGGTAGCACTTGCTATGGCAAGTGCGCCATGCAAGATGGGTTACCGGTACTATGCGCATCAGTAATGGTACTTCCTTCTAGCATTTTATATCTTTGGTAGTCCTCGGGACTCCTTCGATGTTCTTTAGTTTGGATAACTGACCGTTTAGTAGTTTCCTTGCCGTTTTGACAGTGCTATCACTTATCAGGGCGTTCCTCTTTCTGAGGGAACCCCTCGTTATTTACTCATGTCTTGACTCTCGCTCCCGTTTCCACACATTTGTCGTGGTTACTAAGTAATGATCCTCCTTCAGGCACTACATCGTAGTCCTATTTCGGTATACAATTTGTATGCGTTTTTATCGTTGTTTGTGCTACGTTGAACAGGTTTGTAACCTTCCTCAATGTATGAGGTTTGGAGTCCCCGTTTCTAATTGGACTTTCCAGTAATCTTAACCCTCGTGCTTTTATCATCCATGGTTATGCTCATTCGGACCACTATCCGGTGCTTATGTCGCTTAACCTTTCTTATCCATTGCACTCGTAGTGCTTTTCTTATCATTGGTATTGCGGTGTAACTCGACTGCGTAGCATGTCGACCCATGTTGCTGGTGATTTCCGTTCCCTTATTGGTAGAATTCAGTTGGCAGCGCCTGTTTCACAGTTGCGGTTCATTAAAAAACCTCCTAGTTCTCCGTAACTGTTGTGCAACAAGATGTTTCTCGTATTGCTTACTGTTAACTAACTGCCAGATCGGGTTTTCCCGAGTAAGAGAAGGCTTTCTTCTCTCTGGCATTTGTTCCCCATAATTCAAGCAAGGGATGTGGAGGATGCGTCTAGGTACTATGGATATCCGGTAAACACCGGGAAGTCCTAGCTAACGCACCTCTCACTCTAACACTCGACCCTTAACCCATAAATCAAACTCAACCTCAGCATTCTCCTAAGTTCGGTAATTCTTGTCTTCAGAGCGTAACTACGCTCTGATACCACTTTTTGTAACACCCCATCTCAATCCAAATGTGGTTTCGCAACTTAACAACATATATATACACGTCACAGCGGAATTCAATACACTCCAGGACCTTGCCACGGTCTGACAGACAGAATATACCGAACATTAATACATACCAATCTTAACCAAATACATATCCTTCTTACGATCCCCTCACATCATATACATCTTACTAACTCAAATTGCCATACGAGTGTACATGCACAACTCGTTGGCCACACTTATCCCGTAACGCTTGTACCCCATCTTACTCTCGTGACGGCCGCATCCTGACGTCCACCTGTGTAGTAAAAACAGCCCCCAAAGGGGGTCAGCACGAATGCTGGTACGATCCTCTCATGGCCCCCAAGCTAACATGGCTACGACGACTAATTGTCGATAGCATGGAGGTTGATTAGATGCACAACATAAATAGAAAGTGCAATAAACAATCAATCCAAATATGAGCAATCAAAGTTCAAACACAATGAACGACTTAAATGCGTTCCCTTAATTAGTGAGTCAATTATTTCACTCCTTAAGTTATGTTTCCTCTTAATCTTAGTCCATCCTTATCTTACCTCAATCTTAGTCTTATCTTAGACTTAGAAAACAACTATCCTTTAAAAAGGAATGGATGTAGCTTATCTCAGTCTTATAATACAAACCATCCTTTAATTAGGAATGGTTGCAACTTATCTCAACATTATCTTAATCTTAGAATACAAACCACTCTTTAAATAGAAATGATTGTATCTTATCTCAATGTTTATTTTTGTCGGGTCAAAAGCGACCCTAGCCAATGAGCTATTAACTCCACTGGTTGAGTAAATAGCTTATCTTATAATTTAGGATTTAGGTGATCCTACCGCACCATCTTAATTCCACCTACCTTGGACTGTATGTCCAATGTAGCTGAGCCGGCAACCGACCCTAGGCAACAAGTCCGAAGTCAAGTCCTTAAGCGGAAGTCGAATCTGCTATAGATACCGACCCCCTTTTCCTTAGCATGCATGACTGGAGTCAGTCTCGGGTCCCTCACTCCCCCCATTAAGTTCCAGCTAGTAGAAGTCTCAAGACGATGTTTGTTGGTTAAACCTCTTTCGGTTATTAACAAACTAATATTAGGGAGCGTTCCTTAGTCTCACACAATTCCTTACTAAACGTTGGTTAGTAAGTTCTCACGGTAAGTTGTGTTAGTTTTCAAACATCACACAACAATACAATAAACATAATGTTCCGGTTGCATGCTTTATCTTGTTTATTGAGCACACAAAAACAAATAGCACACAAGCCGAGGGACACCTCGTTAGCAAGCAGGTCACAAGAAGAACTGTACCGTTCACCGTTGGTCGTTCGGTTGCTTACTCTCCTCCGGAGTCCAAACCCTCAAGTCCTAAAACATTGATTCAGTTTTAGGTTGTTAATTACTTTTCCAATAAAGCTAACTTACTAAACTCACTTAGTCACTAATGATCCCCATCTAACACCACTTAAGTTCTTACAAACTTAATCTTAAGTGAATCACTTCTCCTCATACCTTATACTTATTCACCCACTTAGTAGTCATTCCACCCTCCAAGCATGCCCTTAATAACTTTATAACATCAATATCCATCAATCCCCACCATTAGATATCATTTCCTAACCTTAAACAAAGTTTTTGGTCAAAACAGCACCATGTCCGAACATGTGTCCGAGCTTCTGAAGTTCGGACGCAAGCCGAGACTCAAAAGGGTGCAACCAGACGTATGTCCGAACATGTGTCCGAGCTTCCAAAGTTCGGACATAGGTCGAGGAAAAATCACAGGAAAAATTTCAAGTGTCCAAACATCTAAGTCCGGACTGAAGTTCGGACTCTGGTCGAGACTCGGAAAATTTAAACGCAACAGGGCATGTCCGAGCTTCCAAATTCGGACAGAAGTTCGGACGTGCTAGAAAACTCATCTTATATACCCTTAAACACTTATCTCATTTCTTGCCAAAATGCCCAACTCTTCCACAAGTGTCCCATTATGTCTTAATACCATTTAGGCACTTAAACGCACCTTAGAACATCCTCTAAAACCTCCATAACCATTTTCTCAATCCTTACAAGAATTCCTAACACTTTTTACTTATTTCCTTATTTTTTTCCAACATGTAATTTTTGTCTAAAACTCTAACTATCCAAAGTGTTTCCTTTCCAATCAATATGACTTCTCCCTAAGCATTATTGTAACAGCCCAGTAATCAACCCACTTGTGTGATATTGTCCGCTTTGGGCCGCAGCCCGCACGGTTTTGTTCTCGGGATACCATCCCCAAAAGGCCTCACACAAGGGAAGAGTATCCCCACACCTATAAGGCATGGTTCGTGCTCTCTCCCGATCGATGTGGGAGGTGACCCCTACACTGGGTATCACACTCTACCCCCCTTGGGAGCCCAGCGTCCCCGCTGGCACACCGACCTAGGCCTGGCTCTGATACCATCTGTAACAGCCCAGTAATCAACCCACTTGTGTGATATTGTCCGCTTTGGGCCGCAGCCCGCACGGTTTTGTTCTCGGGGTACCATCCCCAAAAGGCCTCACACAAGGGAAGAGTATCCCCACACCTATAAGGCATGGTTCGTGCTCTCTCCCGATCGATGTGGGAGGTGACCCCTACACTGGGTATCACACTGTTGAAATACCCAGGAATTTAAAACAGTGATTAATTAGGCTAATTAAATATTTTAAAGTTTAATTAGTCCTAAATAAATATGTAGGAACGATTCCCGAAAAAACGGATTCGTAAAACGAGTTAAAAATGCAAACGAGCTGTAAAACGCGTTTTTCGAGAAACCGGGGAAAACATGATTTTAAACGGGATAAATTAACTTTTAATAATTATAGTTAGTTAAATATCTATAATTAGACCATAGTGTGGGTCTAGAGCTATTAAAATTAATTAAACGGCAAAAATTCCGGAAAATGGACCCGGTAAATGAATAGTGTCTAAACCGGGGGACGTAACGCGTTTAATTTAAAAAAAGACGAAAAACGACCCGAGCTATTAATTAATGTGGGCCGGTTTTAATTAATGAGTATACACCAATTAATAGCTTGTTAGCTACTAAGTGAGAACAAGACAAACAAATGAATAAAGTAAGTAAATAGTATAAAGTGAAAGTAAATAAGAACTCACCTTCTCTTTTCTATTCTTCATTCACGTTTTATTCTGCCCAGACCTCCATGCTTCTCCTTCTTCCTCGCGACACAAACAGCACCCAAACCCCCCCTCTTTGTATCACCATAACTTGCTCATTCCTCCACCGAATCACACGAAATTGGTACCGTTGAACTCGTCTCGGTGAGAGCTTCGATCTCCACCCATCAAAGTTTCGTTTCCTCCGTTTTCATCTCCATCGACGTGGGAGCTTTTGGAGCTTGAAGAGTAGATTTCAACTCTTCTTCTCTTCCTTAGTGCCTAAAGGTATATATAAGCAAGTATTTATACCATTTCAAGCTTATTCTACCATTGTGAGACTTTTTCCCTCACGTGGAAGTTTTCCCCCTCATTTCAGCCGAGCCGTGAGTTTTTGTGGGTGTTGGAAAACTTCTCCAAGTGATTGCCAATCCAACTATTTTGGTTCTCCAAGGTAAAATCTAGGTTGAACTTTGTAAACTAGCTCTTAAAGTTATATATTAGGTTTTGTGGAGGAAAGTGAATTGATTGTGTATGTGTGATGGGCTGCGGTTGTAGTTGGCAATCCAAGGCCTTGTGTGGTGTGGAAAAACAAGAGGAGAAAGAGGGAACAAGATAAAGAGGAAGAAGGGGAGTGTAAACTGAAAGTGAAACAAGGTAAAAGCTTACCTTGTATCGGTTTTATTTCCTTGTGAAATTGATGTTTGAGCTGAATAAATAACTTTGAGTTTATGTAGTCTTGGTACTACAATGTTGATAATTTGAACAGATTGTATTAATGTGTTGAGTGTGGGAAATAAACCAAGAAGTTAAGTTGTTTTTTTTACATATGTGAGCAAATGGGATTTTGTTGTGTTATATGTGCTTAAACCGAACAGGTGGGAGAGGTGTGTTGTGAACTTTTGTAGTGTGGTGAAAATGATTAGTGAAGTGAATAGGTGCTGTCAAAATTCACCTAGGATGGATAGTTTGAGTGTTCTATTTTAGAAGAAGAAACTAGGTTGTTTCTAAAGGTTAAGTTGAGTGGTTTAAGTTTGGGAACCTAACTAAGAAAGAAGAGTGTGCTTGATGGTTTTTAGTGTCCTTGGGTGTTTAATGGAGAAAACAGTATGCTTTGGTGTGACAAAATGCTAGGAGAACCTATGTCAAATTTTGGAAATGTAAAAGGAGTTTTGGTTATAAGAAAGGATGTTTGGATGATGATGTTTGTGTGGAGGAAATGTCTTGGTATAATGGTTAGAATAGGCATGAAACATCACTTGGTAACCTAAGGAGAAGATGCTATAAGTGTCGGAAGTTTTGGAGAAATTTGGCTAAGTGTTAAGGCTTGGAAAGTGAGGATTTTGCCTTGTCCGAACTTCCGTCCGGACATGGAAGTTCGGACAGGCTCTGTTGGTTAGGAATTTTTCACTCTCGAACTAAGTCCGAACTTCGGAAGTCCGGACACAAGTTCGGACGTACCTACTTCGGCCTTAGAATTATCCTCGAACTGTGTCCGAACTTGGAAGTCCGGACACATGTTCGGACGCATGGATTTCTGTCTTAAATTCTTCTCGACTCATGTCCGAACTTCCGAAGTCCGGACACAAGTTCGGACATGCGTCTGTTTTCAGCTTAAAGTCACGGCTTGTGTCCGAACTTGGAAGCTCGGACACAAGTTCGGACAGGCCACTATACAGACAAAAAAATGTTGTTTTAGGATTGGGAAATGATGCCTAAAAATGGTAATTACCTAGTAAAGATGGTATGACGTTGATTTAGACAAGTTAGGTGTGTTTTAAAGGCAATTAAAAGGATGAGAAGTTATAACAAGTGTAAAAATAAAATAAACTAGAGAATGTGAAACATGAACTTGTGAGATTTATGCGTGAAACGTAATGACTAAGTGAGTAAAGTACGAAGAACGTTAGTGGAGTAACGTGTTAGGTTAATTATGGTTAATTGACCTCCCGAATTAATGTATGTTATAGGACCTGATTAGTTGGACTCTGAGGGAGTAAGTCAACGGGCAAGATCCGACGGTGAACGGTATGGTTTTCTCATGCCCTGTATCCTAACTTGGTTACTCTGATTTGTGTGTTTGTGTGTTTATGTGCAATCACCTAATCAAGATTAAATGCATGAATGTGATTAATAGTATTACCTTGTAGATTGTGTGCTTGACCTTGCACCCAATGAACTATGTCTTGTAAGACTAGTTTGTATAATTCATGAAATGTTTGAACGGGAAGAATTCATGTGTTTGAGATGCTCTCACTAACACACTAACCCTCTGACTTACCTAACCTGGAAACGGTAACTGATGATGAGAGGAGACCGAAAGAGTGTCGGCCACGCGTGAGAATGAGGAAGCAAGAGAGATTGCTTACCGAGTTCTGGCCTAACCTTCCCACCATGGTTCCGAACCGTAAGGTCGCAGCCCGGGGAAGTAAGCCAAACCTAAAGCCCGGTGGTGAGTTGTGGTGTGTATGCCACTTCTCTGCCCGGAGGTCACCCGACTTAACTGAGTAATTATTTCATGAGATAAATAATGGTTAAGTGTGGATCATGTCTTGTGCGAGAAATATGATCAAGAGATAAGAGATATGAGCATCCGTCTAACCCGGATGAGAATTTGGCTAACACGAGATGAGGTGTGAATCTTGAGGGAGAACCTCAAGGCCTCAGTGACCAATATGTGGGGGACTTATAATGTTTCCTTTGTTGTGTTTTACTCTGTGTGTGGGTATTATTATATATGAAAATCTTGTTGTTGTTAATAGCATGCTTGTTTGTATAATAATGAACCGCATGTTGGCGACCAAGTAGTCAGCGTACCCTCGCTAGTACGCGGGGTATGCGATTACCATATGCAGCTTTAGCTGAGCCCCTTCGGGCACCATTTTTCCTATTCTTACAGGTACACGAGACGGATGCTAGTTACGGAGTCCGAGACGTTATGCTTTTGGTTGTTAATAGTAAATGGGGCGGTGTACCGAGTTGTACACGGGCTCGTAGCCCTAGTATAGTCGGTGTACTATGTGGTACACCTGTTGCTTTTGTTAGGAGGGAACATGGAGTAGTTGTATGACTATAAACTGGTATTCTTTTGGCGGGCTGGGAGCCCTGATGTAAATACTCTTAGTACTCGGTAATCAGGTGTTGTAAATTGTGTCAGTTATGTTGGTATTTCTTTTATCAGACCGGGACTGTAACTTGCAGTAGTGTGGACCCGGTAACCATATGGGTGGTTATCGGTATTGTATCACCCTCGGTAGTTAGAGTTTTTCCGCTGCGATTAGTTTAATGACCGTGACGTTTAGACCGGGGATAGAGTTGTTATCGTATGGGGTGTTACAATTATCACATCCCATCTTTGCTTGCTAAACCTTCCAAGGTTATCTTGCATGTCCATGCACAATTCCGTTCTTTTCCTTTTGCTACTCATCAACCTAAACTCATGAACTTACCTATGCATTTCTCCCCATCTTCTTAGCACCTTAACCTTGTTCTTCTTTACCTTGACTATCCTACACCCTCCTTAGACATTTCTATCTCCATTTACTCAACTTTCTCACCATTCTCATGATCACACGCTCTTTTACATTCCTAGTCATTTTCCTTGACATTTGACAACATTCTCCTTCAATCTTCACTTCCATCACCCAAGTCCACTCATTACCATCCAACTATTACCTTATTAATCCACTACTAGCATCTTCACCACTCACACAGATATCACAACTTCTCATTGTTATATTCCCTAGTTCATACCTAAATCATCTTAAAACATTGTACCCATTTCCTCTAAATTTTGCACAAGTCTTACCATTCCTCATACCATGACTTTGGTGTGTTCAATACACCCATATAAACTCTAATTTCCTCATAGACAATTATAGGTCATTCTAAACCTCCAGAACTCCTTAGTTAACTCATTTCCACTCAAATTCCTCAGAATGACCTCAGAATGATCCCTAGTGAATCCTAGGGCATATTAACTCACCACCTCCACTTAAACTCTTTGTTTTCTATTCAAATTTAGCCATAGTTTCTCTAGTATTCTATCATGCCCAAATGCATTGTTTTCCTCATTTAACCAACTCACACACCTCAAGTCCTTTCTCATCTTGTTTCCTCACCCAAATCAACTCATTCATAATAAACTCAATATTGTGCAATAATATTAAATTGCATAGCACTAAGGCTCTTAAATAACATGGCTCTTAGGCCCTTAAATTACTTAAACTTAAACAATGAATTTCCCACATATAAAAGCTTTCAACCTGCAAATACACCCATCAATCTCATAGTAGTTATAATGCTCTTAAAATTCATCTTAAACTTATCTTACTAACTCATTCCCATTGGCTCCTTAGTCACAAGTTCACAAGCTTGTTTAAATTATTTTTCCTAGGTTATAAAACCCATTACCCAATGTAAGCTCTAAACCATATTAGTACTTATTTAAATACCATCCCTTAAAACTTAAACCACCCTTAGGTATGCATTTTACCTTGTTTTCCCAAGCTTATCTTAACTTCCTCCTTAGACCTTCTTCATGGATGAATCTCAGCCACCATTAAATTTCCTTTGCCAATGTTCTAATCAATATTCAATGACTCCAATGAGTACTAAACAACACACTAACCTTAAAGAATAAAACCTAGGTTAAAAATGTGTTTTAAGGTATTAAATTGAATGTTTTACCTTGGAGTCTTAAGGTAGGCTTGGATATGAATCAAGAAGGACCTCCTCTAGCCCTAGGAGAATAGAAAATAAGCTAGAACAAGGCATAAAAATGAAGCCCCATGAGTGTAATTTTCGGACATGTGAAGAAGTGATGCAAAGATGGTTTTTCTTACATATTCTTTACCTTAAGAGAATGGAGAACCAAATGGGCTCTTCAAACTTGATTTTCCTCCATCAATGGAGTTTTATCTTGGCACCGAAATGGAGCTTTGAAGGATTTGAGAAAATAGAAAGCTAGAACTTGAGCTAACAAAGAATAATATGTGTTTAGTTTTTGATTTGGAGCTAAAATGAGTAAGTTATAGACATTTGAAGATGGAGCATAAATGGAGGCTTCACTCACGGTTTGGAGCAGGGAAGAAGAAGAGAAAATCGGTGGTGAAGGAGAGAAATGAAGAAGAGAGGAGAGAAGGTAGGCTAGTATAGATATTTTGCTTTATAAAAGCAAATAGTAACTTCTTTTACTTTACTCTTCTTTCTCTTCCTTATTTAATGAAGTCTATGGTGACTCATCCTCTTAGAAACCGGCCCCCTTATTGATTTAGGCTGGTCATGGTCTTGTTTGACCAATAAATTAAACTTAGTTGATTAAAGACTAAACTAGGCACTATTTGATTACTATTCACAAACTAGTGCACATAATTGTGAAATTTTTGATTTCCCATTGATTTAGACATCCTAATGTGATACTAAGTAGTACACATGTTAATTAAAGAGTAATGATGGACATTTAGCCACTCAAAACCCATTTACAAGACAATTTTTCAAAAATGTGCTTTAAGACTTCTTAAAGCACATTTTGTGTTTTAACTTGTTTTCAAGCTTGGTTTTCTTTGGTAATTGGTTTAAAATGACCATTAGGATATTATTAAGGTCTTAGCATGATATTTGGGTACTCACCCAAGTCTCTCCAAGCTTAGAGCACATTTTTGCCTTAATTGCCCTTAAGGCATTTTCTTGTGTTTTCGTTGGTTTAAATTGTCTACCAATCTCTCTAAGGCATATTTTAGCCTTACTACATCATATATTGATGTTTACATAACATACTTAGGTTTGGGGTATTTCAGATTCAAAGAAACCTGATTATGTGTATCGGTTTCAAAAAGCATTGTATGGGCTTAAGCAAGCACCAAGGGCATGGTATGAACGGCTAACATCGTTCCTTCTACAACAAAATTTCATACGAGGAAAGGTGGATCACATGTTGTTCATCAAAGAAAACGGGGCAGACAAGCTGTTAGTACAGGTTTATGTAGATGATATTGTTTTTGGCTCCACCAGTCCCAGTCTGACACAAGGTTTCACTTCTATGATGACGAATGTATTTCAAATGAGCAACATGGGTGAGCTAACATTCTTCCTAGGATTGCAAATTAGGCAGACAGAAGATGGCACGTTTACAAGTCAGACAAAATACACACTTGAACTTCTAACCTAGTATAAGTTCAATGAGTGCAAGCCGATGCTTACGCCAATGTCCACGACTCTCAGACGGGCTGGAAACTGATGTAGAGTCCACGGATCCCACGGTTTATAGAGGGATGATTGGTTCACTTCTCTATCTTACAGCCAGCCGCCCAGATATAATGCAAAGTGTATGTTTCTGTGCAAGGTTTCAGGCTCATCCAAAAGTACCACATGTCAAGGCCGTGAAACGCATCTTTCGTATCTTCAAGGGACACCGACACTTGGACTATTATACACTGCAGAATCGCTACCTACTCTTGCTGCATACACGGATGCTGACTTTGGAGGTTCTCTTACTGATAGAAAGAGCACCACTGGTACTGCGCAGTTCTTTGGATGAAATCTGATAGCATGGTCATCGAGGAAACAAGCATCTGTTGCTCTGTCCATAACTGAGGCTGAGTACGTTGCTGCTGCTGCTTGTTGCGCACAAAGTTTGTGGCTATATAGACACCTTGAAGACTACGGCTTATCTTTTATACCAGTTCCAATCTATTCTGATAACACAAGCACCATTGAGCTTACAAAGAATCCTGTTCACTACTCACGGTCTAAACACATCGATATTCGTCATCACATTATTCGAGATCATGTTGAACACGGTACCGTCATCTTACTTCACTGTTCAACAGAAAAGCAGTTAGCTGATATTTTTACCAAGCCCTTACCTAGAGAAACCTTCGAGAAACTTAGGTTTGAGATTGGCATGGTTGACACCAAATGAGAGTTTTTTTTTACTCTATTCCTTAGTTTCAACAGTTTGACATTTTCAGTTGAAAACTATGGTTGTTTTATTTTTCTTCTCCTTGTTTTTCGTGTTGAGAATGATCACACCTGGTTCCTAACATTATTATCACAGTTCTTAATGAGTTTTTACATAATCAATTACCATGATTTATGTTAATTAGTTTTGTGCTTGTCCAAGTAGCTCTTCATCTTCTAAGATCAAAACTAACAGACGTCTGAATACTTTGGGAATTTAAGTTCCACTCCGATAGTTAAGATGGATCATAAGTATGTATACAGTGACACGTTTGTATTTAAGAAATGAACTTGGTTTGGAGGATATATTGGTGGTATGAACAAGGCAAGAGATTCCTCTACTCACAGTTTGATACTCAACACTTTAATCCAAACAAAATAACAAAAAAAAAGAAACAAAATTGGCCTCTCTTATCTGGTTATTAAGTCTTTGAGGGTGCCTTATCACCCAACTTCCTAAGGGCAACTGCTCTGGGCAAGTTGACCCAACACCGCTACAAAGATATGGAGTAAAAGTCAAGTCCCTATTTGCAAGATGTAATAATCCCAAAAGCGGAAGTTCTAATGTTAAAGAACCAGATTGTGAGTATGAATCTGTGGGGATGAAAGGTTCAGTGGAATAAGATTGTACTTCTCGCCCCTTGTCGATTCAGTGAAAAGTGAAAGAAATGAGGAAATATTTCTGAAATACAAGCGTGCTATATGTGCATATATTTTTTATTTTTAACCACGGAGAGTGAACTATCTTGACTTACTCAGACATATCACTTGATCTCCTTGGATACAACACTCCATTACTTAACTTATCGTAGTACATTGTATTGCGTAAAATTCAGTCTGGAACTGAGGTAGTATGTTCAGCAACGGTCTGCTACATTCACCTCGCATCATTTTTTATTTTTTTTTAAAGGAGAAAACAACAAAGAGTGTTTTAATATCCTTCTTTGTTACAAACGTTTGATATACCTTCTCCATTTTCTCTCACTTACTACTCTCTCTGATCTTCAAAAAAATTTCTCACTGCTATCAGCTCTCACTGTCTCGAACCACACTCAAATTCTCGTACCCACTTAACATGGATTCCTTTGAACATTTGCTTGTTGACGAAAATGTGCACCCACTCGCTATGGAAAAGCCAATCGATCAAGAATTTTCGTAGCCTATTCCAGATTCTACCTCAAAACCTTCTCCCGATGCAGACTCCCCAGACCCTAATGCTGAAGCAACAATATTGAGTGACAATGCATCCTCGGTAACCCCTACAGAAGAGGAACGACATTCACCACCACCGACTACTACCAGAAGAGGACTACGGGATCGCTTCAAGAAAGCACCGTCTACAACTGAGCATACCCCTACGCCTTCTTCAAAGCGCAAGATCGCCGACTCTTCTGCTCAACAGTCACGCTCTTTGCAAACAGGGAAATTGATCTACTAAAACTAAACGAATTAATCTAGAAAATAATAAATCAATAAGTCTGTCGGGTTGCAAAAATCCCGGTCACTACAGTATAGAAAGTTAAGCAACCAAGTATCGAACCGTGGGACTTGAATAAATAAGCCTAAGTCATATCCTAAATCCTAAGAAAACTGGAAATTCAGGGGGTTGTGAATTGTTTTTGAGACTGAATCGAATGAATGCAAATCAAAGTTGAAATAAACAATTGGTGAAAATGAATGATGAGTTTGATAATATGAGTGGAACTCCGGGGTTTGGGTTGTTCTTTTCTGGTTGAATCTAGTAACTCCTACAATTTAATTATGAGAAACGGAAAGGCCAATTCTTTCTATCTCTTCAATGCTAAATCCTAGTTCATTGAAGAGCTCACCTATCAGAACGTGTCAACTCTAATCTAGCAGTTGGCAAAACACATATAGGTGGAATAAGCACAAAGAATTGTTAGCGTTTGTAGGAAAGATTATCTATCCGACTAATCCTTACCCAAATTCCCAGGTTAATTCGAACTCCCTATTAATCACCTTGTCTGATCTTAATAGGTTTCGCAGAACAACTCTATAACTCGCGAAATTAATAGAGAAGAAAATTGATAATCATTAACCTGAAAACAATCCATTACAGCCTCATAATCAAATTGCAGAATCTTTAACTACATTGAATCCATCTTGAACAAACCCTACCCCAGAGTTAAATCCCTACTAGCCAGACATTGCAAAGAAACAGATAAATACAATCAACATAGAAATCATCTAAAGGAAGAAAAACCCTTCTGTTGAACGACTATCCAGAATCGATAGATGCAGGTGTAAGGTTGAAGATGATGGCCTCGCTCCCTTCTGACGATGCTCCTCCAGAACGATGATGACAAGCTTGATGAATGTAAGTGAAGGTGAACTGATGCAATTGGCGTGGATGAGTGGCGAGAACCTCGTTAATCAGCGTGAGAGTGTGTGTTGTAATGATCGATGATGAATGAATGCCTTTCTCCTCTGATTAGGTCAGTTAAATAGACTTTTCCTCTCTCTTTTTCCCTTTAAAACGCCGAGTTTATGCTGAATTTTTCGTCCCGTCCGAACATTGGTCCGGACTTCAATGTTCGGACACAGTGTTCTGAGCGCTTCAAGTCAGAAAGTTTCGACTTGTGTCCGAACTTGGATGTTCGGACACAAGTTCGGACATGCTCCGTACATCAGACCTCCGGCTTTTCTTAACCATGTCCGAACTTCGATGTTCGGACTGAAGTTCGGACATTCCATCAGGCGCAGCACACGAACTCTCGACTTGCGTCCGAACTTGGAAGTTCGGATGCAAGTTCGGACATTCCTTCAAAATCCTCTAAATTCATCATTCGGACTCCAATTCGACCCCCGTTTGTTGCACCATCTCCCTTGTGAGTTAATCTACTGTTTCCTTGGCTTTTCTCTGCATTTAGTCATAGAAAAAGGTATCAAGCCTTACCAAACAACAAACCAAAGGAAAACGGAAGATAAGTGTGGAATATTATCGATGTACGTAAACAAATTAGGCATTAAAGATCACTAAAACCATTCATATTTCACACTCATCAAACCTCCTCACACTTAACCTTTGCTTGTCCTCAAGCAAAGCAGGAGTAAAATGTCTCAAAATGCCTCAGGGCCAAACCTTGGGATTGCACAAAATAAGGAGTTTAAGACACAATAATCACCCAGGAATCGATCTGCTCTTAATTGCATGTCTCTTAAACAATAAAGCACGCCTTTAAAACAAAAGAATATGAAGAAGCCAAATCATGAAGTCAAAACGTAGATTAACTCAGAACCTTCCAACCTTTTCTCTTCTCAAACCCGTGGATGACAAGGGGTGTGAAGTTCTGCCATATTCCGCAGAACCTTTCAACACCACGTACTCATGATCTAATTTAAGGAATTGCCATAAACATAAGACTTTAAAGAACTTCCTCTTTTTTTTTTGCATACATATCAATTTTTCGCACAAATAATTCATCCCCCAGACTTTTCTCTCCATCCTTGTAACGGTATTGGGTCTTTTATCCCAGATCAGACGACCTTAGGTAAATGGGTGATGAAGCACCCCTAGGACTTAATAACCGGATGGAAGAGGCCTATTTTTGGTTCAGAAAAACTTAGATCAGAGGAGTACCTTGCCTTTATCCTTCATTCCAGACATTCTCATCATTCCCAAGGTTCCAAGTTAAACCAGTTCTAACTTCACAACTAACTTGTTCACAAACATTTAACAAAATTCAGTCATTTGAAAATATGATATGAGAGCATACAGCTTTGAGCAAACCAACCCTAAAGGTCATTACCGGACTCAACTCCACAACTAAAGATCCACCCAAGTATTCAACACTAAGAAGCACTCTAATGGAATTACCCCCACACAGCCCAAAACCAAACAAAAATTAGAGCGGGAATAAATGATTGACTGACACATTCAGAAAGATCTCCCCCTTCCTCACACTTAATGAGGAGCAATGTCCGCATTGTTCAGAAATTTATCACAAGAAGGAGATCTGGCTAAATGTGTCACACCTACAAGGGGGAAATGAACAGGGACATAGGTATACACGTTAAAGCACGGGCCGAACATTAACCAAAAAGGAAAAGAAACTGAAACACTCCCCTGATTTCTTTTGTGATGCTCTGAGGAAGAGGTTCTTCCTCACACTTAGTGTCCTGGTAGGGGAGAAGGTTTCCTCACACTTTCTTCCAAGCTAGTGTCCGGCATTGAGTCAGCACGATAAAGTATACTTGCACACATTCAGCAAACAACACAGAAAAGTATGCTAGAGCATCGCATTAGAGACATCAGTATTCAGAGTTAAAGATGAGAACAAACTAAAATCAAAATTAATTAAAAATACAACCTAATCGAAATAAAGTAAATAGTCTAACACAACTGAAAGTAATCCCAAAGAGAAGTCCAGATAAGGCTTCTAAACAGAGTAGCACCAAACAACAACATAGTCACTGTGGAGGCGGGTAGTACGTCTGCCACTGCTGAAACTGCGCGAGCAGAGCCTCATAGTCGTCCTGGGAGCGGCGTGCCTGCTGCTGAAGAGTCTCGATCTCTGCCTGGTAGCGTCGATCCATCTCTATGAAACGGGACTCCAGCTGATCAAACTCGTAGCGAGTGACATACTCGCTCCCAGGGGCTGGCAATGCAAGAAACGCCTCATGCTCGTCAGGTGAAGCAGCAGGGGCGGGCTCTGATGGTCCCTCACCCGCCTCTCGTTGGCGCTTCTGTGGTCGCGCTGCAGCCTTCTTCCTCCATTCCCCCTCTCGAAACTCAAACCACATCTTCTTCAGGGCGCCCGCATCAATAGGAGCCCGCGCAGCATGCAGCCCCACAGTAGGAACGGTAACCCTCTACCTCCTGAGCATGTTGCAGATCATGACCGGGAAGCCCAGCTTGTGTTTGTCTTTATGCTCCATGATGTACTGCATATGCAAGAAGATCACCCATGGCAAGTAAGTGATCTGTGCAGCCTCATAGAACGCCGGATTCAGCACTGTCTGAAGAAGTAGGAAGTCAGTATGGTTCAGGTCCGAGCTCTGACGTGGTACAATGTTCACAGCCAGTAGTGCGAGCAGAACTCTCTCCTGTGGCCTCTAAAGCGCATCAGCAGGGACGACCTGCTTGGATGGGTCATCCCCTCTGCGCCGTCGTGGTCCCTGAACCATGAGGGGGGTATAGTGTTGGATGGCAGCTGTCTTGAAGTCGTTGGGGTTTAGATGCTCAGGGTGGTCTGGGGCAGGATAAGGAATGTCCAAATAGTGAGCAATCTCCATCGTGGAGATTGCCACTCTATCGCCGTCTACTATTGACTTGATCTGGCCGTCCTGGAAGATGGCATTTGCATTGAACATGCGCACGGCTTGTTCAGAGTACTGGCCTCCCATATCTAGAATCTTGCCCCAGCCCAATGGGTCCAATAAAGCCCGCAGTCCCAGCTACTGCTCCAGTTCCCGCACCACACAACGCTCAGCAATTATATCGACCTCCTTCTCAAACCACTCTTTGGCTGCATCGTTTCTAAATTCTGGTTCCAGAGCTCTTCGACTGGAGCTTGCACCAGGCCTCGCAGCCCTCTTACCACGGCCCGTGAATCTGCTCAGCATCTGCTCATACAAGGGTAAGCAATGTCAAATAAAGGAAAGCAACGAAATAGTCTAAGTATGCACTGAATTTTTCCAAAATTCGACAGAGTCTCCCCTTAAAAATTCATCATTCTCACAACAATGGTCAATCAATCCTTCAATTTGCAATGATAATCCTCAACCAATAGTGACCAGCAGAGACTTAGCCGACAAAAAGGTACAATATTCCAACACTTTCAGCTTAATCTCAATCACTTTTTTTTTTCAGTTCAGCCATGCAGGATAAAATCACACACTCAAATACGTATATTGAAATCACGGTTGTGCAATTTTACACATCTCCATCCAGCAACTTACAACAAATCAGATAATAAACCCCATATACGCATATGAAGCTCAGAAATCTCAATAATAACCATCACAGTCTCGATTTTGCATACCTCAAGTTCCAAATCTTGTCAAAAACACATTAAAAGAGGTAGAAAAGTAGAGAGATTACCTTGCTGGAGTTGAATGAATGTTAGAAGTAGATATAACAACAAAATCTGCAAGAATCGAACTCAAAAACCCCCAAATCGGTAGTTAGGGTTCTAAGTCGAACAGGTCTGATTTGAACTGGTGTGGGGATTTGTTGGCCGATTTCAGTTGCTAGAGTGGTGGAGAACTCAAAACCGAGCAGATTGGTAGTAAGAATGTGGACTTTGGTGGAGATTTGAGTGAGTTGGGTGAGATTGGAGAAGAAGGGAGTGGAGTTCGCTGCGGGCGTCGCGAGGAGGAAGAAGAGTTGTGAAATTTTAAGTTCGACCGCGTTCTTTTAGTTCAGAATTTTCGGGGTGTCCGAACTTCGATGTTCGGACCGAAGTTCGGACATACATACCTCGGCAGAGCTTCGCGTAGTGTCCGAACTTCGATGTCCGGACCGAAGTTCGGACATGTCGTTTTGCACAGACCTTAAACTCTCGAACTGAGTCCGAACTTCGATGTCCGGACCGAAGTTCGGACATGTTGTTTTGCGCAGGTCTCCAACTCTCGAACTGGGTCCGAACTTCAATCTTCGGACTGAAGTTCGGACATCACCAAAAATGCACCCCTTTGTTTCTGTTTGAGCTCCATTTACTGTAACAAAAACACTATCTTAAAACAAAACTATAAACAACAAATAACACAGAATAAAAGTACCGAAAACACTGGGTTGCCTCCCAGTGCCTCTTTAATGTCTTTAGCTAGACAATTTCTGCTTGATCAATCAGAAGAGGTGTGATGAGCAACTCTACAACAGCCTACAGCGAATTCCTTCAACTTCCTCAATTCTTTCCGCATTTGCCAAGAGAATTCTTCTTCTTATGTTCGAGCTCGTCTCTTGAGAAATCTTCTTTGTTGAAGGATTGAATTCACTCTCCAAAAAGAATATTGCCTGCAAGGGGAAAAGATTATGATCAGTGCCAAGATAGCCTTTTAATCGAGCACCATTTACCTTAAAGGTTTCACCAGCCTTATTCTCCAGCTCGTATGCTCCATAGGACGTAACTCCCACAACTCTGAAGGGGCCTGCCCAGTGTGATTTTAGCTTCCCAGGAAAGAGACGCAGTCTAGAGTTAAAGAGCAGCACCAGATCTCCCACTTTGAAGTCTCTCTTTTGAATCATCTGGTCGTGGATCCTCTTGGTGCGCTCTTTGTAGATCCTTGAACTGTCGTATGCCTGGTCTCTCAATTCCTCCAACTCAGAAAGCTGAAATCGCCTCTTCTCTCCAGCGTCATGTAAATCAAAGTTAAGAGCCTTTAAAGCCCAATAGGCTCTGTGCTCTAGCTCAACTGGGAGATGACAAGCCTTCCCGTATACCAGCTTAAAGGGGGACATCCCAATGGGAGTCTTAAATGCGGTTCTATAGGCCCATAGAGCATCATCAAGCTTGACAGACCAATCCTTCCTGGAGGAGTTGACTGTCTTCTGAAGAATCCATTTGAGCTCTCGGTTACTCACTTCTGCTTGCCCGTTAGTTTGGGGATAAGGTAAAGCAACCTTATGAGTCACCCCGTACTTAGTCATCAGAGAATTAAAAGCTTTGTTGCAGAAGTGAGAACCTCCGTCACTGATGATAGCTCTTGGCACTCCAAATCTGGTAAAGATGTTCTTCTTCAAGAATTTTACCACAGTTTTAGCATCAGCAGAAGGGCAGGGGATTGCTTCGACCCATTTGGAAACATAATCTACAGCAACAAGGATGTAGTGGTTTCCGTGAGAAGAAGGAAATGGGCCAGTGAAGTCAATACCCCAGACATCAAATAATTCTACTTCAAGGATTCCCTTCTGCGGCATCTCATGCCTTCTTGAAGTGTTCCCCATCCTCTGGCAGTTATCACAGTGAGCACAGAAGCGGTGGACATCTTTGTGTAGAGTGGGCCAGTAAAAACCGCACTCTAACACCTTAGCAGCTGTCCTAGCAGGACCGTGGTGACCACCTGCCTCTCGGGAATGGCAGAACTCTATTACACTGTTTACCTCTTCATCAGGGAGACATCTTCTGATTAAACCATCAGCACATACTCTGAAGAGATAGGGGTCCTCCCAAACGTAATGACGGGTCTCAGACAGAAACTTCTTCCTCTGGTTGTAACTTAGATCATGGGGAACCAACCCAGAGGCAAGATAGTTAGCCAAGTCAGCGTACCATGGCTCTTTGACTTTCCCAATTACAAAGACCGTTTCGTCGGGAAAGAACTCATTTATGGGGACCCCGTCATCTGGAGTCTCAAGCCTCGATAAATGGTCTGCAACCCCATTCTGCTTCCCTTGCTTATCAACCACTTCCAAGTCGAACTCTTGGAGAAGCAGGATCCATCTCAATAGTCTGGGCTTGGAATCATTCTTTTGGAACAAGTATTCAAGGCGAGTGGTCGGTGTGAGCAATTACCTTACTCCCCGCAAATAAGGTCTGAACTTGTCAAGAGCGAACACCACAGCAGTAGCTCCTTCTCAGTGGTGGTGTAGTTCTTTTGAGGCTCCGTCAGAGTCTTACTCGCATATGTGATGACCCTCAAAATCTTATCCTTCCTTTGACAGAGCAGCACCAACAGCGAAGTCACTAGCATCAGTCATTACCTCAAAAGGAAGGGTCCAGTCAGGGGGAACCACAATGGGGGCAGAGATGAGTTTATTCTTGATGGTTTGAAAAGCCTTCAAGCATTCTTCTGAAAAATGAAATTTACATCTTTCTGCAGAGATCAGACAAGGGCTTCGCAATTTTTGAAAAGTCCTGGATGAACCTTCGATAGAACCCGCGTGACCCAGAAAAGATCTAACTCCTCTGACTGAAGTGGGAGGAGGTAACCCCTCAATGACTTCCACTTTTGCCTTGTCCACCTGAATGCCATCTTTGGAGACCCTGTGCCCAAGCACTATACCCTCATGTACCATAAAATGGCACTTCTCCCAATTTAAAACCAGGTGGGTCTCCTCACATCTGCTTAGTATCTGATCCAGCTGATCCAGACACACATCAAAGTTCTGGCCATACACCGAGAAGTCGTCCATGAAGACTTCTATACTCTTCTCAATAAATTCGTTGAAAATGGCCATCATGCACCGCTGGAAGGTGGCTGGTGCGTTGCAGAGACCAAATGGCATCCTCCTATAGGCAAACGTGCCATAAGGGCAGGTGAAGGTGGTCTTCTCCTGATCCTCTGGCGCGATGGGAATCTGGAAGTAACCGCTGTATCCATCAAGGAAACAGTAGTACTCCTGCCCAGCCAGTCGCTCCAACATCTGATCGATGAACGGCAGCGGGAAATGGTCCTTTCTTGTGGCCTCGTTCAAACGTCTGTAGTCTATGCACATCCTCCAGCCAGTGGTCTGTCTTTGAGGCACCAGTTCTCCCTTATCATTGGGCACCGCCACAATTCCTCCTTTCTTGGGAACGACTTGCACAGGAGAAACCCAGCGGCTGTCAGAGATGGGGTAGATGATGCCCGCATCCAAGAGCTTTAAACCTCCTTTCACTACTTCCTTCAGGTTGGGGTTTAATCTCCTCTGGGTTGCCTCACTGGTTTGATACTATCTTCCATGTAGATTCGGTGAGTGCAGAACCCTGGACTAATCCCTTTAATGTCTGCCACTGACCACCCCAATGCTCCCTTGTGCCTTCTTAAACCTCCAGAAGTCTGCTTTCCTGCGAAACAGACAAAGAAGAAGAAATAATAACCGGCAGGGCGCTACCCCTCTGCCAAGAAAGCATATTTAAGGTTTGAAGGGAGAGTTTTTAATTCAAGAGTAGGGGGTTTCTCTACTGAAGGAATGAGCCTCTGAGTAGGCCTGTCCAGTGGCTCCACAGGAGGAGTGAGGGCGAAAATAGGTTCGTCCCTGGTTAAGCTGCTGGACAACAGTAGCTACCTCAGTGCTCTCCTTGTCATCCTCAATCGAGTGGCATAACACCTGTTCTAACAGATCAGAATTCTCAAACAGGAAGGAAGAGTCATCAGTACTTTCAGCGACAAATGCATCATAATCATCAGTATAGTCGACATCAATAGAAAGTACAGCAGATAAGAGAAGCATTTGTTCTCATCATCTTGGTGATATCAAAACTAAGCTCCTCATTATTAAATTTCAGGGTGATTTTTCCTTTGTCAACATCAATGACAGTTTTAGCAGTTCGCAGGAATGGTCTACCCAAAATTAATGGCACTTCAACATCCTCATCCATATCAAGAATAACAAAATCAGCAGGGAAGAAGAAGTTACCAACACCTACCACAACGTTCTCAACCATACCACGAGGTTTGATTGAGGAACGATCAGCCAATTGTAAATTAAAGTTGATTGGGACAAGCTCACCAGCATGAAGCTTTTAAACATTGAATGGCATTAAATTGATGCTTGCTCCAAGGTCGCAGAGTCCATACCCACAGTCCATGTCTCCATGGTGCAAGGGATGATGGCTGCCCTGGATCTCCACACTTTGGAGGGAGCTTCTGCTGGATGGCTGCAGAGCACGTCTCTGTCAGCTGAACAATCTCCCTTCCTTGAACCTTCGCTTGTTAGAAATCAAATCCTTCACAAAGCGAGCATAGTTAGGCATTGCTTGATAGCATCAATCAAGGGATATTAATAGTAAGCTTCGAAAATACACTCAAAAATTTCCCAAATTGATCATCAAGTTCTTTTCTTTTAATCTATTAGGGAAAGGAAGTTCCTTCGGAACCACCTTACCCTTGGAGTTTTTAGCAGTCAAAAATGAGAAGGGGAAGAAATAGGAGCCTGGGTCTCCTCAACAACTACCTCAGGAGGGGCTGGGGGCCCTGACGGTGCACCAGTGCTAGAGAAGGGCGACCGGTCTCCTCGTCAGCTTGGTCCTCAGCCACTTGATTTCTATTTATTAACTGCTTCCCACTTCTTAAGGTAACGGCTGCCACCTCTTCAGAATCTGAGCAGTCCTCAACTACCACGGTTTCTGAGACTGTCACTGCCTTCAACTGAGCTTTAGGATTGGGGTCTGTTTGGGAAGGCAGTGAGCCAGACGGTCTCTGCTGTAGGAGGAACTGAGTCAACTGACTCATAGTTCCTTGCATCTCCACCATAGCGTTCTCAAGCTTTTGCTGGCCAGCTGCCAGATTCTGATTTATCACTGTTTGTTGCTCTTGAGAGGCCATCAGTTTATCCATCATCTCCTTTAAATTAGCATTATTCGAGCTCAGTGATGATGGCTGAGCTGGAGACTGCTGTGGCCTAAACTGATTGTATGGGGGCCTAACAAAACCGGGTGGTGCTCCCTGACTTGCCCTCTGAGGCTGCATCTGCTGTGAGTTGAGGGCGTTATTTGGATTACCGTACCTCAGGTTTGGATGCTGATTCTGCATCCAAGGCTGCCTGTTGTACTGGCCAATTACATTTGCCTCCTCAGTCTGCCTCATCTCAGCAACCATCGGGCAGTCTTCATAATCATGGCTGTCTCCACACTGAGAACAGCATACCTCATTTGGACCAGTAGACACCTTCTTGACGGCTTGCACAGATGTCTGTCCCATAGTGAGCCGCTCGAGCATCTTCGCCATATTGCCCACTGTGGTACTTAAATGGGCCTGCTCAGCAGCAATCTGCTCCATCATAGGATCTGGAGTCCGAGAGGAGGTCTGCCCAACTGTGAAGACCCTTCCACCACTGTTGCTCCACTGGCGGAGCTCCTCGCAGTAGGACTCCATGGCTGACATAAATTCCTCTCCGCTTTTAGCCAGCATTTCCACCCAGTGCGGCTCTGACCTCGGCTCTGTGCTCATCTCTCAGCCCTTGGAAGAACCCCTGGGCCAAGGATGTCATGTTCTGACCGTGATGCGGGCACTGGCGGAGCAACTCCTTGAATCTATCCCAAGCTTCACAGATTGTCTCGCCGGACTGTCTGAAAGCGGTCAGGTCAGCGATCATCTGTCTGGTCCGGGAGATGGGGATATACTTCTCATAGAACCTCTCCGTCAACAGCTCCCAGGTAGTGATGATACCTGGTGGTAGACGGTGGAACCACTTCGAGGCTTCCCCTGATAGACTGTGCTGAAATAAGCACATCCGAGCATACTCCTCAAGCCCCTGAGACATCCCCAACGAATCCAATGGACTAAGAACCGATGGACATGGTCGAGTGCATCAGCCGGGTCTGCGCCTGAGAAGGTCCCTGCTGGATGATTCCTGACAGCGTTTGTTTGATGGCTTGGTTTCAACTTTTGCCATTCTGCTGTTAATTCAGCTGTGAGGTTCGGTAGAGTCACAGGTCCTCTTCTAGGAGCAGCTGGCGGCGATTATTCTTCCCAAGTGGCCTGCTCAGCATTGGCATTGGCTGGTCCGTTAGCAGCCATGGCGAAGGTGAGTGCTCTTCTCGCTCTTCGAGCTGTACGGTTGATCTCTAGGTCTAAGTTGAATCTTGGTGGGCCTCGAGATCGAGTACCGTGCATTCACCAAACACCTGCACAGTTACACAAAACAAATCAAATAAAATAAAAAACAATTGACAACCAAGGCAAAGGACTTGACAAAGTCAAGTCCCCGGCAACGGCGCCATTTTGCAAACAGGAAATTGATCTACTAAAACTAAACAATTAATCTAGAAAATAATAAATCAATAAGTCTGTCGGGTTGCAAAAATCCCGGTCACTACAGTATAGAAAGTTAAGCAACCAAGTATCGAACCGTGGGACTTGAATAAATAAGCCTAAGTCCTATCCTAAATCCTAAGAAAACTGGAAATTCAGGGGGTTGTGAATTGTTTTTGAGACTGAATCGAATAAATGCAAATCAGAGTTGAAATAAGCAATCGGTAAAATGAATGATGAGTTTGATAATATGAGTGGAACTCCGGGTTGGGTTGTTTTTTCTGGTTGAATCTAGTAACTCCTACAATTTAATTATGAGAAACGGAAAGGCCAATTCTTTCTATCTCTTCAATGCTAAATCCTAGTTCATTGAAGAGCTCACCTATCAGAACGTGTCAACTCTAATCTAGCAGTTGGCAAAACACATATAGGTGGAATAAGCACAAAGAATTGTTAGCGTTTGTAGGAAAGATTATCTATCCGACTAATCCTTCCCCAAATTCCCAGGTTAATTCGAACTCCCTATTAATCACCTTGTCTGATCTTAATAGGTTTCGCAGAACAACTCTATAACTCGCGAAATTAATAGAGAAGAAATTGATAATCATTAACCTGAAAACAATCCATTACAGCCTCATAATCAAATTGCAGAATCTTTAACTACATTGAATCCATCTTGAACAAACCCACCGAGTTAAATCCCTACTAGCCAGACATTGCAAAGAAACAGATAAATACAATCAACATAGAAATCATCTAAAGGAAGAAAAACCCTTCTGTTGAACGACTATCCAGAATCGATGGATGCAGGTGTAAGGTTGAAGATGATGGCCTCACTCCCTTCTGACGATGCTCCTCCAGAACGATGGTGATAAGCTTGATGAATGTGAGTGAAGGTGAACTGATGCAATTGGCGTGGATGAATGGAGAGAACCTCGTTTATCAGCGTGAGAGTGTGTGTTGTAATGATCGATGATGAATGAATGCCTTTCTCCTCTGATTAGGTCAGTTAAATAGACTTTTCTCTCTCTTTTTCCCTTCAAAACGCCGAGTTTATGCTGAATTTTTCGTCCGTCCGAACATTGGTCCGACTTCAATGTTCGGACACAATGCTTTGAGCGCTTCAATCCCAGAAAGTTCGACTTGTGTCCGAACTTGGATGTTCGGACACAAGTTCGGACATGCTCCGTACATCAGACCTCCGGCTTTTCTTAACCATGTCCGAACTTCGATGTTCGGACTGAAGTTCGGACATTCCATCAGGCGCAGCACACGAACTCTCGACTTGCGTCCGAACTTGGAAGTTCGGACGCAAGTTCGGACATTCCTTCAAAATCCTCTAAATTCATCGTTCGGACTCCAATTCGACCCCCGTTTGTTGCACCATCTCCCTTGTGAGTTAATCTACTGTTTCCTTGGCTTTTCTCTGCATTTAATCATAGAAAAAGGTATCAAGCCTTACCAAACAACAAACCAAAGGAAAACGGAAGATAAGTGTGGAGTATTATCGATGTACGTATAAAAATTAGGCATTAAAGATCACTAAAACCATTCATATTTCACACTCATCACTCTTCGAAGCGCAAGAAGACTGTAGGCAAACCTTTGTCCAGAATTAAGGAAAAAGGTTACAATCTTGAAAGGTCACAAAATCCAGATCACTCTTACCCTCAGAAGCCTGTTTTCGGTCATGCCCTCCCAGAATCGGACATTGTTTCTGGTAAGTTGGTAGACTGTGAGTGGCTAGAGAATAACTCTTTAGAATCTTTAGGAGATATCTTACGATTTCACGGGTGGGATAAGTTGTTTAAATCTGAGACCGTTTATTACCCAGAATTCCTGTTTCCATTCATCCAAAACATGGAATTTGTTTCACCCTTTGAATTCAAGACTGAAGTTGCTGGCAAGAAACTGATTATCTCACCTACATGGCTTGCTATGATCTTGGAAGTTCCACTAGATGGACTTACTGAATTTAATCCACAAAAGGTTGATGTAGCGTCCCACACTGATGTAGTCACCCATTTTGCCCTGTCTCGTGTGAGTTATAGACTCAAGCACTATCCACAGTGGGATCTAGCTCTCTTGCCCCCTCTTTTACATCTGATCACCTATCAATGCCTTTTCCCACGATCAGACATGAGGGACAAGGTTACACCTATGGATCTTGTTGTCATGTGGTGCCTTGATAAGAAGATACAATTGTCTCTGCCTAGGATAATCATTTCACATCTACGTACTGTTATCAATAGCTCCAAGCCATCAATTCCTTACCCGTTTTGGCTGACCAAGGTGCTCAAGCATCATGAGATTTCCCTGGTGGATGCTTACTCCATCCCAGCTCAACCAACAAGTTATCTCGCTCTGCCTACACTCTCCAAGATGGGGATGGAACTCTCTGAGTCTGGCTGGCAACTTAAACAGACGGGTCCACGGGACACAAAGCCTGACAGGCAGTCTAGTGAAGATTCAGCGCTGAGACTTCTAGTTCAGTCAGTCCTAGAATCTGTGTTGGCTTTGGAGAAGTGTTTAATGGCACGCATGGATAGGATGGAGGACAAGTTGGATACTATTATGCATTTGCCGAATTCAAGCTCTGGATCTTCTAAGAAATTGTAATAGGTCTTTTTGATTGTCATAGCATTGAAATACCCCAAAACTAAGTATGTTAAGTAAACATCAATATATGATGTAGTAAGGCTAAAATATGCCTTAGAAAGATTGGTAGACAATTTAAACCAAGGAAAACTCAAGAAAGTGCCTTAAGGGCAATTAAGACAAAAGTGTGCTCTAAGCTTGGAGAGACTTGGGTGGGTACCCAAATATCATGATAAGACCTTAGTAATATCCTAATGGTCATTTTAAACCAATTACCAAAGAAAACTAAGCTTGAAAACAAGTTAAAACACAAAATGTGCTTTAAGAAGTCTTAAAGCACATTTTTGAAAAATTGTCTTGTAAATGGGTTTTGAGTGGCTAAATGTCCATCATAACTCTTTAATTAACTTGTGTACTACTTAGTATCACATTAGGAAGTCTAAATCAATGGGAAATCAAAAATTTCACAATTATGTGCACTAGTTTGTGAATAGTAATCAAATAGTGCCTAGTTTAGTCTTTAATCAACTAAGTCTAATAAGTTGGTCAACAAAGACCATGACTAGCCTTATTTAAGAGGGGGCCGGTTTTCTAAGGGATGAGTCACCATATACTTCATCAAATAAGAAAGGAAAAGAAGAGCAAAGTAAAAGAAGTTACTATTTGCTTTTATAAAGCAAAATATCTATACTAGCCTACCTTCTCTCCTCTCTTCTTCATTTCCCACCTTCACCCACGGTTTCTTCTTCTCATCTCCTGCTCCAAGACCGAAAGGGCTGCCTCCATGGGTGCTCCATCTTCAAATGCTCACCAAACCTTCATTTTAGCTCCAAATCCAAAAATAAGCATAGATTTATCTTAGTTAAGTCAAGGCCTTCCTTTCTATCTTTTCAAATCCTTCAAAGCTCCATTTCGGTGCCAAGGGAAAACTCCATTGATGGAGGAAGATCAAGTTTGAAGAGCCCATTTGGTTCTCCATTCTCTTAAGGTAAAGAATATGTAAGAAAAACCATCTTTCCATCACTTCTTCACATGTCCGAAAATTACCTTCTCATGGAGCCTTGTTTTGTCCATTGTTCTAGCTTGATTCTATTCTCCAAGGGCTAGAGGAGGTCCTTCTTGATTCATATCCAAGCTTGTTTCGAGAATCCAAGGTAAAGTATTCAATTTAATACCTTAAAACACATTTTTAACCTAGGAATGATTCCTTAAGGTTAGTGCATTAACTAGCACTCCTGTGAGTCAATGTATGTTGATTAGAACATTGGCAAGGGAAATTTAAATGGTGGCCGAGATTCATTCAAGAAGAAGGTCTAAGGAGGAAGTTAAGATAAGCTTGAAAAAACAAGGTAAATTACTTACCTAAAGTTGGTTTAAGGTCTAAGGGGTGGTATCTAGATAAGTACTAATGTAGCTTTAAGCTTACATTAGGTAATGGGCTATATAACCTAGGAAAAAGAATTTAAACAAGCTTATGAACTAGTAATTAAGGAGCCAATGGGAAAGGGGTTGATAATATAAGTTTAAGGTGGATTTTAAGAGCATTTTAACTACTATGAGATTGATGGGTGTAATTGCAGGTTGAAAGCTATTACATATGGGAAATTCAGTGTTTAAGTTTAAGTCATTTAAGGGCCTAAGAGCCATGTCATTTAAGAGCCTTAGTGCTATGCAATTTAAGATTATTGCATTATATTGAGTTTGTTGTGAATGAGTTGGTTTGGGTGATAAAATATGATGAAAAAGAACTTGATGTGTGTGAGATGGTTGAATGAGGAAAACAATGCATTTGGGCATGATAATGTACTAGAGAAGCTATGGCGTAATTTGAGTAGAAGACAAAGTGTTTAAGTGGTAGTGGTGAGTTAAGATGCCCTAGGATTCACTTGGGATCATTAAAAGGAATTTGAGTAGAAATGAGTTAACTAAGGGGTTCTTGAGGATGAGAATGACCTAGAGTTGTCTAGGAAGAATTAGAGGATTTGTGGGTGTATTGAACACACCAAAGTCATGGTAAGAGGAATGGTAAGACTTGTGCAAAATTTGGAGGAGAAGGTGTATAATGCTTTAAGGTGATTTAGGTATGAACTAGGGAATATATCAATGAAAGTTTTGGGAAGCTTGTGTAAGTAGTGATGATGCTAGTAGTGGAACAATAAGGTTTTAGTTTAGATGGTAATGAGTGGACTTAGGTGATGGGAGTGAAGATTGAAGAAGAATGTTGTAGATTGACTAGGAATGTATAAGAGTGTAAGATCATGAGAATGGTGAGTAATTGAGTAAAAGGAATGTAGATGTCTAAGGAGGGTGTAGGAAGGTCAAGGTAAAGAAGAACAAGGCTAAGGTGCTAAGAGGATGGGAAGAAATGATTAGGTATGTCCAAGAGTTTAGGAATGATGAGTAACAAATGGAAAAGAGAGGAATTTGTGCATGCATACGTAAAAGGATTTGAGGATGTTTTGGTAAATGAACTGAAGATGGAAAATGATGTTTATGAAGTGCTCGAACTGTTAAGGAGGGTACACTTGGGTTGGTTGAAGTTTTGGTAAGGCTACAAGTTGGAAATGTAACGAAATAAGTCCTAAGTGTTAGGAGTTTTAAAAGGATTGAGTGAATGTTTAAGATCTTTGGAAATTGTTTTGGAGAGTTTGGTGGAAGTTCTAAGGTGAGTTTAAGTGCCTAAGTGGTATTAGGACACATGGGGGAACTTGTGGAGAAGTTTGGACTCAAATGGGAATTTAGAAACAAGGTTCTGGAGCCGACCGACCTTAGGGACCGGACCTGCAAGGTCGGTCGAGCTCAGTTTACACTACCGGAAAGAGTTTCTGGAATCGACCGAACTTGGGGACCGGACTTACAAGTTCGGTCGTGTCATAACCCCAAAACCGGCCTAGTTCTAAGGTATAGGCACGCCGCGTGCTAATAAAAGACTAGGAGCATGCAAGGCTTCCCAAAAATTCAGATTACAAATATTGTCCAATAACTATAAATGAATAGTCCAAACCGAATACTAATAAAGCCCAATATACATAGGCCGAAAAGAGATCTAAGTATCTAAACATAAGGTCGGATAAATAAGACCATAAGAATAAGTTCAAAATAGCATACGACTAAAGCTGAATTGGAATGGCAAATAAAAGCAAAGGACCTCCAGCTGGTTAATCCTTAATCTGCAAAATGTTGTAGTGGAAAGGGGTGAGCAACCACACGCTCAATAAGCAACAAACGTCAACAAAATGAGCAATGCTCAAAACATTTTTTCTGAACATAATTATACATATATATATGTATCAAAATAATGATAACACAAGTATTGAAACCGGAATTCAAATCTCACTGAAACAGAGCAGAATCTTATACAAATCAGAACATTTCAGAAACGGAGTTTTAAAGGGACCCTAGTTCAGAGCATACAGAATAGGTCCGAAGACCTCAGATAACAGAATAGGTCAGAAGACCCCAGATAACAAAATGAGCCCGTCAGCTCCAGATAACAGAACGGGGAATGCCCGTTATACAGATACAGAAGGACGTCCTACATAGCGCGCTACGGGATAACTCGACCCAGTCATCCACGGCTCAGAAGCAATCAACTAGGTCCCAAAATAGATTATTTAACAAAACCATAATCACAAAATTCATGTCCAAAATTGGCCCTGAATCGTATACTTATGTACATAAATGTACTAGTAAATGAATTATCTAATTAAATAATAAGGAAGAATACAAGTTTTGAATACGTATGAAAATATTATAAACATAGTAATCATTGTACTACGATAACCAAATCCATGTTTTGTAAATTATAAAATACTTCATATCATTAATGATCTCGACCAACAAATCAATGATTTGAAAAGTTTTAATAAAGTTGATATCGGTAGCAAACGAATTTGTTGCATGGAAGACAAGTTCGGTTTTTCAAAAAAAAACCAGTTTACGAATACGGGAAAAACATAAATAAAATCGTAAGTACGATTAGTAAAATATTCGCAATTGACCCATATATGCAATGAAAGACTTTGTAACGTTAATCATATATGCGTACAGTTCAAAGTGATTTTGTACTAAAATAATGTGCCCGACTGCGTTTGTAAAATACCACTATCAATACGAAAGTTCCTGTTCGTTTCAAAATCCAAATACTTAAATGTATAGTAAATCAAGCTTGCAGTCGATCGAACAGCGAATTCAAATATAGCTATGCGTTAGCTTATTCCAAATCTAATAAGTAATTAGTCGTTACTAGATTTCAACAAAGCAAATATATATATTTTGACTGAAAAAAACTAATCGGTAATACGAAAATAATTTTTATAAGGTCAATGCGCACCCAAATTGAATCAGTTTATCACCTACCTGACAATTGAAGATCACTGCGAAATCCTCCTAAACTGGTATTGCGATCTTTCTTGAACCAACCGGATCTTTCTAACTGCAGGAACAATTCTGAAAATATAACGGTTGTCAAAACCGACAAACTATCCATCCAAAACTCAACCTTGACGGTACTTATTAACTAAATAAATTTATACCGGTAAACCTCGATTGCTGAACCGATAACCAGAAGTCCACGATTTAATTTCCTCTAGCTCAGATTCCTGACAACTGCCACAATCAGACTACAATTAACAGTTGCATCCCATCACACATATGCATGATATACATGCGCGTGATAACAAACACAAATAGTACGCCTCCAATACTGACGTTAATGGAAAGGTAATCATGATTACCTTTGGAGATGATAAACCTTCGCACCAAATCGCTTCGATGAATGAGAGACAGCGGACGTCAAATGAAGAGAGGCGTGGCAAGGGGAGCGGCGCAGACAGAGGCAGAAAAGAGTCTTCTCTGACTTTTTAGGGCTTAGACTCCTTTTATAAACCTGAGTTTTATAACCTCCAGTTATAATCAACTTATTGTCTGATTTACGGTAACCTTTATCTCCAAAAATAATCTCCTGATATTATATATATATATATATTCTTTTTTTTGGTACGCTACAATCTTTCCCTCTTAAAAGAATTTCGTCCTCGAAATTCGACGTACCTTAATTTTCAAAGAGGTAGGGATACTTGGTCCGCATTTCTTCCTCTTGTTCCCACGTGGCTTCACGCTCTGAATGATTAGCCCATAACACTTTCACTACCAGAAACGATCTCCTTCGAAGCTTTTGCACATCATGTGCTAATATCCTAAGTGGTACTTCCTCAAAAGATAAGTCATAACGTAGCTGCAACGGCTCATACTGAATCACATGCGACGGATCAGCAATATTGTAACACCCTGGATTTTGCCTCATAATAAAGTATAAAACGATACGAATCCAACGCCACAGACGGGGATTAAAACGGATGTCAAACGAGTCTTAAAATTGAGATACAAGGTATGTCCGAACATTAGTCCGAACATGTAAGTTCGGACATGTGCCGAGACTTACAGTTCAGACCCGTCCTCGCATGCTGTCCGAACATGTAAGTTCGGACAGATGTTCGGACACACTAATACTGTGAAAAACAAAATACTCTCGGGGCCTGTCCGAACATGGATGTCCGGACGGACGTTCGGACAGGTCCAAATTTATGAAAACCAAAACGAAAACAATATTAGAAGGATACAAAATGACCACAATATTAATGCCAAAGGGAAGTGAATGTTTTATAATCATATGTAGTGAATGTTTACCATAAAAACACAGCGGAAAATATTTTCAAATCCAGAGTGCCACCGCCACACTCAATCCCATGAGTGCTCAGGCTAATCCTTAAACAATTCAACATAAATAAATATCCAAAACATCGCCACTTAAATACTGTATCTCAAAGACAATTAATCAACTCTAGAACTATGTGGTAGCGCATTCCCAATCCCCAAACTTCAGCAACCATCACCTGCGATCAGAATACAATAGACAAAAACACGAAGGGATCGCACAAATCAGATAAACTGAGTAAACTCTACCTCAATCTGTAAAATACATTTTAAAATTCATTTTGTCATTTGTCAATCAGATGGGAATAGTTTATCGAGCATTAGAATAGTTCTCCAGAAATCACCATAAACAACAAAACCATAGTAGGGAGCTTTCAACAGGAGATAACCACATTTCCAAACACGGGGTCACCTATGGGACCCCAAACATTAATTCCAGGACAGTCACCTATGGGACCATCAAACAACAATTCCAGGACAGTCACCTATGGGACCATCAAACAACCACCTCACCCTAAGTCCTTAAGTGTGCACACCCCCTATGAAACAGCAGTAACATAGAGTAGATCAGAGGGCTTAACTGCAACATTGTGTGCAGCGCAAATAATAATAATGGGGAGCACCTGTGGGCTCCCAAACAGAGGAATGCATCCTGCGAAAGACTCCCAAAAATCCACAACTGAAATACCACAACACAATCCAATTCTTCCAATTCCAAAACGTGGGAAACAATCCCAATTTCCAAACACCAACTGAGAATCCATTAAAACACAGCCAAAGCCTTTTTCCTCCAAATTGCAAAACATCAGTCAAATAGACATGAGCATAGAAATTTACCTGATTAGACAAACAACTTGAAGAGATCAACTCTACAGGACTACTGGTAACACTCGTCGACGAAATTAGAGTCTAAATATATATAATCAACAATTAGAGTCTACCAAACACAACCGAATAATTTAATCGACTATCTAGGTAGAATACTTTACCCAACGTAATCCTAATTGGCACCGGGAAGGCAATCTGACAGCAGCATGATGAAGAACGTGAATTTGCAAAGGTTTCAAGGTGAAGAATCGAGAAGATTTTAGTGGAAGTAAGAACGTAGAAGAGTTGCGTGAATTTTGAGAGTTTGGACGAGCGTAATGGCAATACGTTGAGGATGAAGGGAAGTGAAGAAAGTCGATGTTTTAAATAGAAGTAATTTACTAAACAAAGAGAGATGTTATTAAATTAATAAATAATAATCTATTTTAAAGAAAAGAAAGTTATTAAATAATTTTAAGAAGGGTTCTAGTAACTAGTATTATAGATATTTGAAAGATATAAAAAAAATGATTAACGTTAAGAAAGCCAGTAGAAGGATCGAGGTTGTTAACAATATCAACTTTGAAATAAATAATTTAATAAATCTACAATTCGAAATAATAGGGGGAAGTGGTTGAACCGTTGTAACAAGATAAGGATGAGAGTAGAATATCTAGGAAAACCATTAATAAACATTTATTTAATATAGGGAAGAGATTGAAATAAATAAGGATAGAGTGAAACAAATCGGTAATCCTAGCAAGAGGAAAATAATTACGTTAAAGAAGAATCTAGAATATTAGTAATATAATATTAAGAGAATAATAAAGGATTAATATCTTACTAATTTTGGAGAAGTCAAAAGGGATTTGAACTCTTAAAGTTAATGCTAATTTACTAAGAGAAATAAAATTGAATTCGAACTCTAGGAAATTAAGATTAATCAATTTGAAAAAGAAATTCTAGGATTGTATTCCGGGAACTTAAATAACGTTGTAACATCTAAGAAGGATGAAGTAGTATTTAAATGATAATAATATTAACAATAGGAATACGATTGGTAAGGGCAATGATATTGCGGATAATTGTAAACATTTCAGGAAGAGGAAGAATTTAATATAAGAGTATCGTTTAACTTCCCTGGGCCACTATAATACTAACTTCAGACTTATTCATTCTCAAAAAGAATTATATTATTCTTAACATGAAAATTCGTGGGTATTTCATCTCATCCCCCTTAAAAGAAAGCTTCGCCCTCGAAGCTGAAACTAATTTAAAGCACACCGGTCGAATGACAAAGGACTGCTTGGTCCTCAGCCCCTTGGACAACCATTCCAATACAAAAAAATTCAAGCCTAATTAAATGGTTCACCACATAGATAGAACTCTGAAATTTTAAGGCAAACCAACACATAGGACCAAAGTCCAAACCAATTCAATCATTCTATAATCATCACATCACATTAATACATTAATTCAATACCAGTTCACATCCTACTAATCCACCAATTACCATGCCATTTTCCATTTTAAGTCCACCTATAGTATACCACTTACTATATATCATGTCTTCCAAGAAGTCAGATCACACCTTAACATTCATGAATCAAGATTCCAATCTTTCACCGAGAATGATAAATGAATTAACTCAATACCACCAAATGGAAGTTAACAATTAAAGGAACTCACAGAACAATCTCCAATTCTTCTTTTAACCACCACAAAATTCGCTAAAGATTAAGCTCATTCTAAGAACTTTTATTAGCCTTCCTTGGAGAAATTCTCCCAAAACTAAATGTTATCTCTTGAACTGGAATCCTAGATCCCTACCAGTTATATCTTGTAATCCTAAAATATACTCATACCTTTCTTCATTGAGACTAGTTCCTCTTCTTATATTCAACACCCAGCTTAGAAAATTTCATCAACATTCCAAGAGATCTATTCCCAAGGTTTAAATGAGAACTTTTATACATATTCCAGACCTGTAACCAATCATCCAATTTCTTATACATCTTAAACATTTAACTAAATTCACATTCTCTAACGATCTCATACAGGCAAAATCATCAAAACAACCATGAAATCAGAGCACCTCAATTACCCAATTTTCACTGACAAAGTCATACATATGACATTATTTTCTGAGTCTATATCTCTCAACTGATAATCCCAAAAGTTTAATACTTTACCTCTAATATTCACATCACATCCATATAAGAAACATTCACCCAAAGGTCACAATTCACCAGTTAACCTACTCCCCCATGCAAAAGTCAATAGCCAACGACTCAAACACCAACCACCGCTTACCAACATAACCAAGATCTGTATACAAACTCTCAACTAAAATCTTAAACCTACATGAAACACAACCCCTTAAAATCACAAAGATATTACACTTACTCTTCTATCCATGATCATATCATTTTTTTTTTCAAACATAACACAAACCATGTGAACCAGAATAAATCTCTCACAAATCGTCATCTTAATTTTTTTTTTTGTATAGCAGTTGATTACCTCTCAAATGAAGTACCAAACTACAGTTACTCATTGCCCACCAATGGCTCAAATAAATAATATAATCGGCTCTATTACAAATCAAGACGCGGTTAACCATTTAACAATCATCAATGAGGACTCATCATAAGTCCTAATGCATCACACCTCCCCAAATAATTTCTAGTTAGCGTGGACACTAGTGTCTCCACTACACTTAGCATAAGGATTAACCAAACCATCATCTTAAAATAGATATCTATCGCAAAAGATCTCAACAAATCTCAGTTAAGCAATAACCATAATATATGCATCCAAAACACAAGAGAAATAAATACATCCAATCAATGAACTACCTAGCCCAACAAAAGAGCAAGACACATATTTGTTATTTCAAATCAACCGAAAGGTTAATCATGTTTCTCCTCCTGTAAGTTAGTATAAAATTCATACAAGGACATAACAGGAATCACAACAAAATGTTCCCACAACTCATACCCTTACCTGTTTTTCCATTTTAATCCTAATTCCAATTTAGACACTTCAATTAGCTCAAGTCAACCTCTTGACCCTATAACATAACTGATAAGACCAACACAACAATTCCATTGATAATTTCTACAATAATCTCCAGTTACAAGTATCATAATTCTAATCCTTTCTCTATCTACTTAATGCTTCCTCTATTAAATCTACAAAACTCAAGTTATTTCCAAACACCGAATGCTCAGTTAAATACTACCCTTATTTTATTGTTATATAATGAGACATAGTTAATCAATTTGTAACGGGCTATGAGAATTCATCAAGATTAATAATACAAACAATTACAAAATTAAATTTCAATAAATCAGAACACCAGGGTCTCTTCAACACTTAGCATGAGATTCATCAAAATACTATCACATTAAAAATATTTATCACAAAACTTCTCGAGAAGATCAACATAAATAATCACTTAGTATACACATCTAAAAATACAAGGGAGGCAACACTTCAGTTGTCATATACTTTGTCTAGCTACGAACCTCATATACATCAATAATTACCACGTTGTAAAAAGTCATAATCACAAATCATTTCCCTAACACACTGATTATATTTCAATACCTCAGAAGGACCTTTATAAATAACTGACAACCAAATATTTCATCACTTAGTACTTCATGCTATTATTAAATATGGTACTGCTAACCAGTTCGTCAACACATAAAGGGAACTCAATCAGGGGTCTTAATCTCAATATTTTAACAAAAATTTTCCGATAAATTTACAATACTAGCGTCTGTCCAAATTAGCACACAGAATCACTAAACCATCTTCTTAATATAAATTTCAAACAGCAAGGGGTCAACAAAATCTAGCTCAAAGATCAACCAATACATCACATCCATAATACATGTAACATGTCATGCTATACCCTGGTACGAAACACTACAAAAATACTGTCATTTAGTAAAACGTGTAACATCCCTTAGTCTATCTTGATAGGAAATAATATTACTCAATCAACAAGAGTAGTATGATTATCCTATAATATCCAAGCACATATACATATTATGTCAACATTGCTCATATCTTCCGTACTCACAAGGTAGTTAAATAAGAAGAAACAACTATTTATATTTAATAAGATACATACATCTATATATATATACTCATATAAATATGCTAATTTTTTAACCTCCTACTGATGAGCATGTAAAGGTCTATTGCACCTACCGTGCTTCTCTTTATTTTATTTTATTTTATTAATACTATTATTATTTTCCTTTTTCTTAAGTCCCCAACTGTAACACTTCGCAACCCTGTTATATGCAATCTATTTATCATTTTGCTCACAAATAATCCCAAAATAAAAAAAATAAATACCCTAGTGTTCCAGTCAATGAAATAATTGCCACAAATTATTGTTCATAAACATATTAAGTAAGACATAGACAAAATATATATACTACAAAATATCTGCTTTTAAAGAAGTGTAAAAAAAATTCAAACAACACTCTATTGGCTACATATATAATATTCTTGAGAAACTGGTTAATCACATAACTATTTGTTTACTGAATACTCTTAGGTCCATTTAAACTAAATAAAATATGGAAGTCATCTTATAAATCTAACCGCCCAATAACATAGACGACAATTAAAACTAACAATTATTCCTTACGTTGTAGTTAATATAATTAACAGTTGTTATGACTTTCTATAACTTTAGTTAACCCAACATAAATCACTACAGATACTTTGAACAGACAACATTAAATAAAGATGCTAGAATCTTTTCACAGAAGCTCGTCACATAGAAAAACAAATTTACACACTACCATGACGGCAAAAGCGAAACATTTTCCCCTAGTTTAATACAACTTGAAATTACTATCATTCCAAGTCTCCTCAGAACTAACACCGATAATATACCAATATTTCTTTCTCTAATTATATCTATATATGTGTATATATACAAATATTTTCAATACCTGGTAGTCATTGCTAGAGTAATATATATATGTCCATTATATTCTTCTTCCCCCTTACGAATACATGACGACAAATTGGTCTATATATTGTCATCAAAAATCCTTTATAAGTAGTTACCATAATACTCACATTCACAAACAAGGGAAGAAACAAAACCAAAGATTGGACTATATTGTCCGTCTGGTACATCACATAGAGACTTACTACTTCACAACAACCATAAACATTGATAATATTGCACTCCTTAGAACGCGTAGATTTATAAATTCATTCATATAACATATAAGGAAACATTGTAACATCGGGGAGAAACAGGAATTCACCAAAAGGTGTCACACAAATCATCCTAGAAAATATCCTCACAACCAATACCTCCAGCCCTTGTTCCAAGCAATCTAATTTTCAGCATTCCCTATAATTAATTCCCACATCACGCTACAACCCAATACTAGAGATATATATATATACTAACTTATATGTATATATTTATATTTATATAATTCTATCAAAACAATTCTCTTCCATTTTTTTTAATACCTCACATGATACACGGGAGTAAATAAACTCCGAACATTCCACCATAGAAAATAAGGCACATACCCTACAACAATACCCATATGCAGTCCCCATATAATGTATATATGTAGTACCACCCAATATCCATCTCAACACATTCCAACACCTCACATAACACACGAGAGTATATAACTCACACCCTTCAACACAAAATAATCAGGCACACAGCATATCACACAATGTAATCCCCCAAAAACGGCTTATTCCACATTTTAATTCCTTTTGAATCCAAATTTTATCTTATTTACCAAACACGGCTCTGATACCACCTTGTAACACCCTGGATTTTGCCTCATAATAAAGTATAAAACGATACGAATCCAACGCCACAGACGGGGATTAAAACGGATGTCAAACGAGTCTTAAAATTGAGATACAAGGTATGTCCGAACATTAGTCCGAACATGTAAGTTCGGACATGTGCCGAGACTTACAGTTCAGACCCGTCCTCGCATGCTGTCCGAACATGTAAGTTCGGACAGATGTTCGGACACACTAATACTGTGAAAAACAAAATACTCTCGGGGCCTGTCCGAACATGGATGTCCGGACGGACGTTCGGACAGGTCCAAATTTATGAAAACCAAAACGAAAACAATATTAGAAGGATACAAAATGACCACAATATTAATGCCAAAGGGAAGTGAATGTTTTATAATCATATGTAGTGAATGTTTACCATAAAAACACAGCGGAAAATATTTTCAAATCCAGAGTGCCACCGCCACACTCAATCCCATGAGTGCTCAGGCTAATCCTTAAACAATTCAACATAAATAAATATCCAAAACATCGCCACTTAAATACTGTATCTCAAAGACAATTAATCAACTCTAGAACTATGTGGTAGCGCATTCCCAATCCCCAAACTTCAGCAACCATCACCTGCGATCAGAATACAATAGACAAAAACACGAAGGGATCGCACAAATCAGATAAACTGAGTAAACTCTACCTCAATCTGTAAAATACATTTTAAAATTCATTTTGTCATTTGTCAATCAGATGGGAATAGTTTATCGAGCATTAGAATAGTTCTCCAGAAATCACCATAAACAACAAAACCATAGTAGGGAGCTTTCAACAGGAGAAAACCACATTTCCAAACACGGGGTCACCTATGGGACCCCAAACATTAATTCCAGGACAGTCACCTATGGGACCATCAAACAACAATTCCAGGACAGTCACCTATGGGACCATCAAACAACCACCTCACCCTAAGTCCTTAAGTGTGCACACCCCCTATGAAACAGCAGTAACATAGAGTAGATCAGAGGGCTTAACTGCAACATTGTGTGCAGCGCAAATAATAATAATGGGGACACCTGTGGGCTCCCAAACACCGGAATGCATCCTGCGAAAGACTCCCAAAAATCCACAACTGAAATACCACAACACAATCCAATTCTTCCAATTCCAAAACGTGGGAAACAATCCCAATTTCCAAACACCAACTGAGAATCCATTAAAACACAGCCAAAGCCTTTTTCCTCCAAATTGCAAAACATCAGTCAAATAGACATGAGCATAGAAATTTACCTGATTAGACAAACAACTTGAAGAGATCAACTCTACAGGACTACTGGTAACACTCGTCGACGAAATTAGAGTCTAAATATATAAATCAACAATTAGAGTCTACCAAACACAACCGAATAATTTAATCGACTATCTAGGTAGAATACTTTACCCAACGTAATCCTAATTGGCACCGGGAAGGCAATCTGACAGCAGCATGAAGAACGTGAATTTGCAAAGGTTTCAAGGTGAAGAATCGAGAAGATTTTAGTGGAAGTAAGAACGTAGAAGAGTTGCGTGAATTTTGAGAGTTTGGACGAGCGTAATGGCAATACGTTGAGGATGAAGGGAAGTGAAGAAAGTCGATGTTTTAAATAGAAGTAATTTACTAAACAAAGAGAGATGTTATTAAATTAATAAATAATAATCTATTTTAAAGAAAAGAAAGTTATTAAATATTTTAAGAAGGGTTCTAGTAACTAGTATTATAGATATTTGAAAGATATAAAAAAATGATTAACGTTAAGAAAGCCAGTAGAAGGATCGAGGTTGTTAACAATATCAACTTTGAAATAAATAATTTAATAAATCTACAATTCGAAATAATAGGGGGAAGTGGTTGAACCGTTGTAACAAGATAAGGATGAGAGTAGAATATCTAGGAAAACCATTAATAAACATTTATTTAATATAGGGAAGAGATTGAAATAAATAAGGATAGAGTGAAACAAATCGGTAATCCTAGCAAGAGGAAAATAATTACGTTAAAGAAGAATCTAGAATATTAGTAATATAATATTAAGAGAATAATAAAGGATTAATATCTTACTAATTTTGGAGAAGTCAAAAGGGATTTGAACTCTTAAAGTTAATGCTAATTTACTAAGAGAAAATAAAATTGAATTCGAACTCTAGGAAATTAAGATTAATCAATTTGAAAAAGAAATTCTAGGATTGTATTCTGGGAACTTAAATAACGTTGTAACATCTAAGAAGGATGAAGTAGTATTTAAATGATAATAATATTAACAATAGGAATACGATTGGTAAGGGCAATGATATTGCGGATAATTGTAAACATTTCAGGAAGAGGAAGAATTTAATATAAGAGTATCGTTTAACTTCCCTGGGCCACTATAATACTAACTTCAGACTTATTCATTCTCAAAAAGAATTATATTATTCTTAACATGAAAATTCGTGGGTATTTCAAATATACTTCCGAAGCATCGACACATGAAAAACATTATGCAACCCCTGACAGAACTGGCGGCAGGCAAGCGATAAGCACTTCAAACTTCACACCTCAAAGCTAACTTCACCCAATTCTTTTCCAAACCCTCAAAGGAAAACCTCTTACTGGGGATACTTTCAAGAACACATGGTCTCCAATCTGAAATTCCAAAGGCCTTCTTCTAATGTCCGCGTAACTCTTCTGTCTACTCTGAGCTACTCGAAGACGCTCCTGAATAATCTGAATCTTATTAACTGCATCCTGAACAACTTCGGGTCCCAAAGCTTCCGCTCCTTAAGATCATCCCAACAGATAGGAGATCTACACTTTCTTCCATAAAGAGCCTCAAAAGGAGCCATACCAATACTAGATTGGTAGCTATTATTGTAGGAGAACTCAATTAAAGTCAAATGATCATCCCAATTTCCCTTGAAATCTAACACACAAGCACGGAGCATATCTTCTAAAATCTGATTGGTTCTTTCTGCCTAGCCATCCGTCTGAGGGTGATACGCAGAACTAAAAGCAAGCTTAGTGCCCAACGCCTTATGCAAGCTATCCCAAAAGCGGGATACAAATCTAGGATCTCTATCTGATATGATAGTTGCAGGAACTCCATGCAACCGAACTATCTCATCAATGTACAACTCAGCCAATCTCTCCAAACTGAAAGTATTCTTAATAGGCAAGAAATGGGCACTCTTAGTGAGACGGTCCACAACCACCCACACTGCATTATTACCCTTCAAAGTCTGAGGAAGCCCAACTATGAAATCCATACCAATGCTCTCCCACTTCCACTCAGGGATCGGCAATGGTTGAAGAAGTCCCGCAGGTCTCTGATGTTCGGCTTTCACCTGCTGGCAAGTTTGACATCTCGCAACAAACTTAGAAATCTCCTTCTTCATATTATTCCACCAAAATGTCTCATTGAGATCTCGATACATCTTTACCCCTCCAGGGTGCACTGAATAAGGGGTTTTATGCGCCTCTTGCATAATTTCTAACTTAAGAGCTGAATCATTTGGCACACAGATCCTATCTCTGAACCTCAAACAATCATCATCTGAAATTCTGAAATCAGTTTCTTTCCCAGCTGAAATTCTTGCCCTGACCTTGCTAAGATATTCATCATCCTTTTGAGTATCCTTGATCTTCTCGAATAAAGTGGGCTGAATCTGAAGTGCTGCCAAAACACTAGAACTTCCTGACTTTGTGACCTCAATACCCATCATCTGCAATTCTTTTAAAAACATATGAGACCCAGGAAACAAACATGCTACTGTGGATGCTCCTTTATGGCTGAGAGCATCAACCACTACATTAGCCTTTCCCGGATGGTATAAAATCTCTAAGTCATAATCATTAAGCAATTCCAACCACCTTCTTTGTCTCATATTCAATTCTTTCTGGGTAAACAAATATTTAAGGCTTTTATGGTCTGTATATATCTTACATGAAGCTCCAAACAGGTGATGCCACCAGATTTTCAAAGCGAACACAACTGCAGCCTACTCCAAGTCGTGGGTTGGGTAATTCTTTTCATACGACTTAAGTTGTCGTGAACCATAGGCAACAACTTTTTCATGCGGCGTCAAAACACAACCTAAACCCTTATGTGAAGCGTCACAATATACCTCCAAACCATCAGTCCCTAAAGGTAAGGTAAGAATAGGGGCAGCGGTCCATCGTCTTTTAAGCTCCTGAAAACTCTTTTCACATGCTTCACTCCACTCATATTTAACATCCTTATGAATAAGATGAGTCAGCGGAGTAACCAACTTAGAGAATCCTTCAACAAATTTCCTGTAATAACCCTCCAGTCCCAGAAAACTATGTATCTCAGAGACATTTGTAGGTCTAGCCCACTCAGTAATAGCCTTGATCTTTTCGGGATCAACCGAGATTCCATCTTTTGATACTACATGACGAAGAAAGACTACTTGGTCCAACCAGAATGCACACTTTTTCAGCTTGGCATAAAGTTCATGCTCCTTCAAAGTCTGAAGTACGATCCTCAAGTGCTCCTCGTGCTCTTCGGTACTCTTAGAGTAAACCAAAATGTCATCAATAAAAACCACAACAGAGTGATCCAGATAGGGCTTAAAAACCTGATTCATCATATCCATGAACACTGCGGGAGCATTTGTCAGCCCAAAGGGCATTACTAGAAATTCATAATGCCCATAACGTGTCCTGAATGCTGATTTAGGAATGTCATCTGCATTGATCCTCAATTGATGATAGCCTGAGCAAAGATCAATCTTTGAAAATACACAAGCTCCAGCTAACTGATCAAATAAATCGTCAATACGAGGAAGAGGATACTTATTCTTGATAGTCACCTTGTTGAGCTCCCGATAGTCTATGCATAACCTCAATGTGCCATCTTTCTTCTTAATGAACAACACAGGTGCGCCCCAAGGAGAAACACTGGGGCGAATGAAACCTTTGTCCAGCAACTCTTGTAGTTGAACTTTCAATTCCTTCAGCTCAGCTGGACTCATGCGATAAGGAGCTTTAGAAATTGGTTGCGTCCCTGGTGCGGTCTCAATTGTAAACTCAACTTGCCTGACTGGGGGGAGTCCAGGAACATCATCACGAAATACCTTAGGAAAATCACTGACTACCGAGATATCTTCGTGCTTTACCTCTTCTTTGATTTCTAGAATGAAACACAAATAGCCTTGACATCCCTTCTTCAGATACTGAAAAGCCTGCATCGCCGATATGACTGGAGGGGAACAGGGAACATAATTCCTCACGAATACTAGACGAGGCTTATCCGGCTCCTCGAAAATCACCTTCTTGGCTGAACAATCTATGGATGCATGATGAGAAGAAAGCCAGTCCATTCACAAGATCACGTCAAAGCAACTCATCCTCAGGGGAATGAGATCAGCTAGCATAACTCTATCCTTCACTACAAGAGGACGACCTCTACACACAGAACTTAGCACAACAGGAGGGGTCCTTTCTAAAGACTAGTCACACATAATCCACACCACATCAGCCTCAAGAGATAGCTTAAGCTCATCCACCAAATCATAGGAAATAAAAGACTGCGAAGCACCCGAATCAAATAAACAGAAGACAGGTCGAGAAAGTACTTCAAGAATACCTGGAACAACCTTCTCTGCATCCCGATAATACTCCCCTGACAAAGCAAACACCCGGGCCTGAGCTTGGGGTTTCTTCTGGTCCATCCTCCCCTTGGATCCAGATACTGAGCTATCATCCTTACCACCAGAATTACCTCGGTTTTTATCATACTTCGGGCACTCTGCGATGCGATGCTCCAGAGAGCCACACTTAAAACATGCTCCAGTTTTCTTGTAACACTCCCTACCAGGATGGGACTTGCCACAAGTATCACACTTCGGGCCTGAGGTAGAGGTTTTGCAATCTCCAAAATTTTGCTTCTTCTGTGAGGGGGTATAGTCCTTCTTGCCAGAGTCACCCGGTCTGTGCTTTCTCTTCTGATCCTTGACCACTGACTGCTTCAACTTCAGCTCGCTCTCGACCACCAGAGCTACGTCAGCTACGTCTCTGAACGTTTTATGCCGGAAGGGAACTACTGCAGCTCTGATGTCTGATCTGAGGCCGCTCTCAAACTTTCGCGCCTTGGGGTTCTCGTCTGACTCCAGGACATACTTGGACAATGAGATGAACTTGCACACGTACTCCTCTATTGACATGTCTCTCCCCTGCCTAAGCCTCCCGTACTTCACGATCTTCTGGTCACGGTAGACATCAGGATAAAACTGTTTGTTGAACCGCTCAATAAATTGCTCCCATGACCATGGATGGGGAAACTGATTCTCCACGGTCTTCCACCATTCTTTGGCCTCAGCTTGAAACATGAATGTAGCAAAATTGACTTTTTGGTCCTCGCTACATCCCATCACCTTCAAAAGATCCTCGATTGCAGTAATCCAATGACTTGCCTCCTGTGGATCGCCACTTCCATCGAAAGAAGGAGGTTTCAATTTCATGAATTCTTGCAAACCTTTAACATTGCTGCCACCACTAGAAGCTCCCGCCGCCGCTCCAATGTTCCCCACATTTTGCAACACTTGAGTCACCACTTGTTGCACAATAGCGGCGATATCCCCTTGTGGAGCCTCACCCTGAGAGGAATTTCTGACTTCCCTGCGTGGTGGCATTCTGAGAAACAAAATCCTTTAACCATCAGCCACTTCTCTTGTAAACAATCATTGGAACACAGTTAGGCACACATAACCCGGTCTTTCTCCCAATAAAACCAAACCTGGCTCTGATACCACTAAATGTCACAACCCCAAAACCGGCCTAGTTCTAAGGTATAGACACGCCGCGTGCTAATAAAAGACTAGGAGCACGCAAGGCTTCCCAAAAATTCAGATTACAAATATTGTCCAATAACTATAAATGAATAGTCCAAACCGAATACTAATAAAGCCCAATATACATAGGCCGAAAAGAGATCTAAGTATCTAAACATAAGGTCGGATAAATAAGACCATAAGAATAAGTTCAAAATAGCATATGACTAAAGCTGAATTGGAATGACAAATAAAAGCAAAGGACCTCCAGCTGGTTAATCCTTAATCTGCAAAATGTTGTAGTGGAAAGGGGTGAGCAACCACACGCTCAATAAGCAACAAACGTCAACAAAATGAGCAATGCTCAAAACATTTTTTCTGAACATAATTATACATATATATATGTATCAAAATAATGATAACACAAGTATTGAAACCGGAATTCAAATCTCACTGAAACAGAGCAGAATCTTATACAAATCAGAACATTTCAGAAATGGAGTTTTAAGGGGACCCTAGTTCAGAGCATACAGAATAGGTCCGAAGACCTCAGATAACAGAATGAGCCCATCGGCTCCAGATAACAGAATGGGGAATGCCCGTGATACAGATACAGAAGGACGTCCTACATAGCGCGCTACGGGATAACTCGACCCAGTCATCCACGGCTCAGAAGCAATCAACTAGGTCCCAAAACAGATTATTTAACAAAACCATAATCACAAAATACATGTCCAAAATTGGCCCTAAATCGTATACTTATGTACATAAATGTACTAGTAAATGAATTATCTAATTAAATAATAAGGAAGATTACTAGTTTTGAATACGTATGAAAATATTATAAACATAGTAATCATTGTACTACGATAACCAAATCCATGTTTTGTAAATTATAATATACTTCATATAATTAATGATCTCGACCAACAAATCAATGATTTGAAAAGTTTTAATAAAGTTGATATCGGTAGCAAACGAATTTGTTGCATGGAAGACAAGTTCGGTTTTTCTAAAAAAAACCAGTTTACGAATACGGGAATAACATAAATAAAATCTTAAGTACGATTAGTAAAATATTTGCAAATGACCCACATATGCAATGAAAGACTTTGTAACGTTAATCATATATGCGTACAGTTCAAAGTGATTTTGTACTAAAATAATGTGCCCGACTGCGTTTGTAAAATACCACTATCAATACGAAAGTTCCTGTTCGTTTCAAAATCCAAATACTTAAATGTATAGTAAATCAAGCTTGCAGTCGATCGAACAGCGAATTCAAATATAGCTATGCGTTAGCTTATTCCAAATCTAATAAGTAATTAGTCGTAACTACTAACTAGATTTCAACAAAGCAAATATATATATTTTGACTGAAAAAAACTAATCGGTAATACGAAAATAATTTTTATAAGGTCAACGCGCACCCAAATTGAATCAGTTTATCACCTACCTGACAATTGAAGATCACTGCGAAATCCTTCTAAATTGGTACTGCGATCTTTCTTGAACTAACCGGATCTTTCTAACTACAGGAACAATTCTGAAAATATAACGGTTGTCAAAACCGACAAACTATCCATCCGAAACTCAACCTTAACAGTACTGATTAACTAAATAAATTCATACCGGTAAACCTCGATTGCTGAACCGATAACCAGAAGACCACGATTTAATTTCCTCTAGCTCAGATTCCTGACAACTGCCACAATCGGACTACAATTAACAATTGCATCCCATCACACATATGCATGATATACATGCGCATGATAACAAACACAAATAGTACGCCTCCAATACTGATGTTAATGGAAAGGTAATCATGATTACCTTTGGAGATGATAAACCTTTGCACCAAATCGCTTCGATGAATGAGAGACAGCGGACGTCAAATGAAGAGAGGCATGGCAGGGGGAGCGGCGCAGACAGAGGCAGAAAAGAGTCTTCTCTGACTTTCTAGGGTTTAGACTCCTTTTATAAACCTGAGTTTTATAACCTCAAGTTATAATCAACTTATTTTCTGATTTACGGTAACCTTTATCTCCAAAAATAATCTCCTGATATTATATATATACATATATTGTAGATAATATATATATATATATATATCTTCTTTTTTTTTGGTACGCTACAGGTCGGGCTTGTATTTTGTGTACGAATGGAGTCTCTGGAATCGACCGAACTTGGGACCGGACTTACAAGTTCGGTCGGGCTTAAATTTCCCACGATGAAAACTCTCGGGAATGGACCGACCTTGGGGACCGGACTTGCAAGGTCGGTCGGGGTAAAATTTTCAAACGGTAATAAGTTCTGGAATGGACCGACCTTGGGTAAGGTCGGTCGGTAAGGTCGGTCGACCCTTAAGTTGTAAAAAAAAAACAGAAAGAAACCCTAAAGAGGTTTAGAGGTATTAATGGTACCCCATTAAGAGGGCATTGATCATTAGAGGTATAAAGACCTAAGGGATTAAGTTAAGTATAAACTTAAAAGTTTAAGGTTAAGTTGTAAGATTCAGTTATAAAACTTAAGAGGTGTTAGGTGGGGATCATTATGGGTTAAGAAAGTTAATTAAGTTGAATTAAGCTAAGTGATTAACAACTTAAAACTGAATGAATGTTTTAGGGCTTGAGTATTTGGACTCCGGAGGAGAGTAAGCAACCGAACGACCAACGGTGAACGGTATAGTTCTTCTTGTGACCTGCTTGCTAACGAGGTGTCCATCGGCTTGTGTGCTATTTGTTTTTGTGTGCTCACTAAACAAGATAAAGCATGCAACCGGAACATGATGTTTATTGTATTGTTGTGTGATGTTTGAAAACTAACACAACTTACCGTGAGAACTTACTAACCAACGTTTAGTAAGGAATTGAGTGAGACTAAGGAACACACCCTAATATTAGTTTGTTATAAACCGAAAGAGGTTAACCAACAAACATTGTCTTGAGACTTCTACTAACTGGAACTTAAGGGGGGAGTGAGGAACCCGGGACTAACTCCGGTCATGCATGCTAAGGAAAAAGGGGGTCGGTATCTATAGCAGATCCGACTTCCACTTAAGGACTTGTCTTCGGACTTGTAGCCTAGGGTCAGTTGCCGGCTCAGCTACATTGGACATACAATCCAAGGTAGGAGGCATTAAGATGGTGCGGTAGGATCACCTAAATCCTAAATTATAAGATAAGTTGTTTATTCAACCAATGGAGTTAATAGCTCATTGGCTAGGGTTGCTTTTAACCCGATAAAAATAAACATTGAGGTAAGATACAATCATTTCTATTCTAAAGAGTGGTTTGTATTCTAAGATTAAGATAAGGTTTGAGATAAGTTGCAACCATTCCTATTTAAAGGATGGTTTGTATTATAAGACTAAGATAAGCTACATCCATTCCTTTTTAAAGGATGGTTGTTTCTAAGACAAAGATAAGACTAAGATTAAGGTAAGATAAGGATGGACCAAGATTAAGAGGAAACATAACTTAAGGAGTTAAATAATTAACTCTCTAATTAAGGGAACACATTTAAGTCGTTCATTGTGTTTGAACTTTGATTGTTCATATTTGGATTGTTGTTTACTGCACTTTCTATTTATGTTGTGCATCTAATCAACCTCCATGCTATCGACAATTAGTCGTCGTAGCCACGTTAGCTTGGGGGCCATTAGAGGATCATACCAGCATTCGTACTGACCCCCTTTGGGGACTGTTTTTACTACACAGGTGAATGTCAGGAGGCGGCCGTCGTGAGAGTAAGATGGGGTACAAGCGTTACGGGTTAAGTGTGGCCTACGAGTTGTGCATGTACACTCGTATGGCACTTTGAGTTAGTAATATGTATAGGATGTGAGGGGATTGTAAGAAGGATATGTATTTGGTTAAGATTGGTATGTACTAATGTTCGGTATATTCTGTCCGTCAGACCGTGGCAAGGTCCTGGAGTGTAATGAATTCCGCTGTGACATGTATATATATATGTTGTTAAGTTGCGAGACCACATTTGGATTGAGATAGGGTGTTACAAAAAGTGGTATCAGAGCGTAGTTACGCTCTAAAGACAAGAATTGTCGAACTTAGGAGAATACTGAGGTTGAGTTTGAGTTATGGGTCAAGGGTTGAGAGATAGAGTGAGAGGTGCATTAGTTAGGATTTCCCGTATTTACCGGATATCGATAGTACCTAGACCCGCCCTCCACATCCCTAACCCTGAATATGTGGAACAAACACTAGAGAGAAGAAAGCCTTCTCTTACTCGGGGAAACCCGATCAGGCAGTTAGTTAACAGTAAGCAATACGAGAAACATCTTGTTGCACAACAGTTACGGAGAACTTGGAGGTTTTTAATGGAGCACAACAGAGAACAGGCGCTACCTATGGAATTCTACCAGTAAGGGAACGGAAATTACCGATAACATGGGTCGACATGATATGCAGTCGAAATAACCCGCCATACCAAGGGTAAGAAAAGCACTATAAGTGCAATGGTTAAGAAAGAATAAGCGACATGGGTACCGGACAGCGGTCCGAGGGAGCATAACAGTGGGATAATACAATGCATGAGAATTAAGATTACCGGAAAGTCCAGTTAGAAACGGGAACATCAAACCCCATACAGTGAGAAAGGTTACAAACCTGGCTGTCAAAGCACAGACGACGACAAATACGCGTACAACTGTACACCAGAATAGGACTACGATGTAGTGCCTAAAGGAGGATCATTACTTAGTAACCACGACAAAATGTGTGAAGACGGGACCAAGAATTAAGACATAAGTAAGTAACGAGGGGTTCCCTGAGAAAGAGGAACGCCCTGATAAGTGACAGCACTGTCAAAACGGCAAGGAAACTGCTAAATGGTCAGTTATCCAAAACTAAAGAACATCGAAGGAGTCCTAAGGACTACCAAAGATATAAAATATTAGGAGGAAGTACCATTACTGATGCACAAAGCACCGGTAACCCATCTTGCATGGCGCACTTGCCGTAGCAAGTGCTACCACGGCTAAACTATACAGGAAGCCATCATGGCGAGATAGTAGAACGCTACAGTTGTAGTACATAGTAATATCGGACTGTAAATCCATAAGAACGGGAAAATGAGACCGTGGAAAGGTCTGACGACCTGACCATGATAAGATGACCCGACACATTAGACAGCAGGGAGCTGAACTTGGACGAAGTATCAAATGATATAAATTTTAGCAAAAGTACAACCTACTACTACAACAACAACCGACAGTGCGGTAAGAACATCAAACCTAAACCCCGAGAGGAAAACATAAGAAATCGCTCAATAATGCGAGCAAAACACTGCGTAGTGATAACGTACAAGGAATGCATTACGGAATACAATGGAGACCATCGACATAAGAACTTTCAACAAGGATGGGATAAGACTCCCAGATTGATCTCTAAGAATACCAGTAATAAGCATTCTTCAAGGAAGATGTTGGAAAACCCAGAAAACAAGGATAAAAGAAATGAACGTAAGCTACAACCTACTAAGGATTAAAGACATACAACCCTGGAAAAGGAAAGCTCAGACGACTACCCCCACAGAGCGGGCATAGTCGAGCCGAACAAACTGATGGATGACAGTTAATACTGTTTGTCTAACTCATTAACACCCAAGTATGGTTTATCATCAATGGGTGGCGTAGTCAACGGAAGTTGAACGAAGCGTTGAGATGGAAGTATAAGATGATAGGATGATATCCAACATGGACACCGTAAGGCAAACGCCTAATACGAACCAAACCTTGATTGCTAAAAGACATAAGTCTAGTAAAATGACAGTATTTTCGAGAACACTAAGTAACCTCAGATCACCTGAATAAACTTCCATAGCAGGAAGCAGGATGCAGCAACTTACCATGAAACCCGATACTACATTTAATATGTAACCTAACGGTGGATAGTGTTCAAAAAAACAAAAATCTATAAGGATGACCTACAGATGAGTAATGAACTGAGGCATTAAACACTAAGAGCCTACGAGCCAAGGATGTTAACCACATCAGAGCCCGAGGCGCAGTAAGTTGTAAGAGAGCTTATTCAAGCCATGAAGGAACTACAATGTGTAGATGCGAACGGTTACAAACCTATAACTTAGATTATGGAAACTATTGCCAGGAAAAGGCACCAATGAGAATAATGAGATAGTACATTGACAGGGGCGGAGAACGAACCATGCCTTTAGGGTGGGGATACCTCTCCTTGTTGTGAGGCCAAGAGTGGGAATAAACCCCTCAAAAAGGGCTTTCACTTATTAGAGAAATAATACACTTTTGTTAGAGAATGGAAACCGTAAACTTTGAGATTACCTTAGAACATACCAGACACACTTGAGTAATAAGGAAGGCTGCAGAGACAGACCTCATATCCAACACCCAAGATTTAAGAATCAGTAATCGTCACAGATAAACATTGTGAGTGCATATTATGGCCCGTCAAGTGGCCAATGCTCAGGAGAGCTTGTGATTCAGTGGATGACTTCTTCAGTAACCGGTTAAATTACATGGTAAATAACATCTTAAAGGATGAAGGAATGTGAGAAAAATTAGCCTACTTATGATCCTGAGATTGAAGCAGAACACCTTCGTATTAAGAGATAACCATGTTACAGCACGGTATGACAACCGCCAAACACCGAAATTAGAGAACCCCCAGTGTGTTTACACCAGAAAGGGATTGAGTATAAAATGAGATGTTAGAATAAGTAGTTGCACCATTAATGGGAAACATGGTAAAGGCCAACTACCACGGTAGCAGAGGTCATAAGGACAATACCTTTATAAGTGGATTAAGTTATGGTGCGCGGTAAAGCGACCGTTATGTATGAGCCGTCAAATATTGACACTGAGGCAATTAGATTTATGAGTTAAGACCAGCATAAGAAAGGAAATAAGATGGTAGACGAACTGTGCATTGATGCCAGTAGTCTGGACCTGGTTAGGTAAGATTTCACAGGAAGCACACTACCCATTCCTTAAGGAACTGGAAGTGCATTCCTAGTAGAACAAAAATGAGAAAGAAGATAAGAGGCTCTATGGAAAGAGACCGAATCAGTACGGGATACAGAAAGAACTAGAGCATACCATACTTAGGAACACAGTAAATAAATTTCCCTTGATTAAGTTCAAGAAGAACAATAAATGTTATCATGGAACGATGAAGAGGAGATCAACAACAGAATACTTCATAATTAGCAATAGCTAAACGTGTGACGAACACTATGAGTTTAATAAAACGATACGTGGGACGACTGCACCCCGCAGGGGCATGCAGGCCTAACACGCTCATTTATGAGTTAGTTGGGTAAGTAGTAATGTACCAGTAAGGTACCCCATGCATGTAGACGAGTGGTGTAAGGAACACGGGAAGTAGTCGACTCCGTACCACGGACAACGACGCAAGATCAGACAAGAGCAGCTACTACCGCAAACAGTCGAGGAGAAGAATTCAGTTGAACCAACAACACAAAGGAATCAGAGAACAAATAATTAAGGACTATGAAGTGCGAAGAGCACGGATTGTTAAGCACAGACATTGGACATGTCTTAAAGTGTTAAGGATAAGACTGTAAACCGCAATAAGCACTAAACAGTAGTTTTAGATTAAGGGTCATCCTCAGACCAAAGGTCAGTTGGAGAGAACAATTTAGACATTCGAGAAAACACTAAGAGTATGAATACAAGATCTTCAAGGAGAATGGATAGACGAGTTACAACTCATTAAGGACGTGTATATAAAAGATAACACGTGTCCACTGAGAGACTAATATTCCTAAACTGTAAGGAGGCAGAAGGATATATAATACTATGAACGATTAGAAAGGCAGTTAAGCCTAAGACTATCAGAGTTGTGCAGTGGAAGCTAGCAAATCAGTACCTTTGAGGTTAGACCAAACTAAGTTAAGAATATGGTATAAGTACCATTAAGAATCCTCGATGCAGAGACTAAGTCATTAGCATAGTTATGACCCTCTGATCGAAGCGTAAGTGAGATAGATGACATGGAAGCTAGAATGCTTGGTGAGAATTAGACATCTTGAACCTATGTTCAAGGATGATATAATGTTGATTACGTGGGCGTAATCCATTTTAAGGGGGTAGAGCGAAAGCCGCTTAGCGTATGTTTGTGTACTGAGTACATAAACTACGGTGTGCATATCACAAAATATTTTAAGAATTTGTTTTATATAAAAATTTTGAGATTAAGCATGGTTATTGCGCACAGAAGATGTGAATACCATACATATTAAGTACCTATCTTGTTAAATCCGGTGTGAGTAGAAGTTAAGATAATTAAGGAGGAGGTTTAAGGAGACTTAAGAAATAAGAATATATGAGGTATGAGTCAATATGAGACTACATGTGAGATAAGAATAAGATAACACTATGAGATATTATTTGATATGAGTATGAGGAAGGAAATTGTAATCCTTTGAGGTATAAGATGGTCAGAGTTTGTATGAGACTGTTATAGAACTTAGTAGGAATTTAAGTCTTGAGGTAATTACTAAGAGATGAATCAGGAATGTTTGTTGGACTGAGTCCACACTTTGGAGATGTATTGATTATGATTAGAAGAACTAAAAAGATAGAAAATTGGACATGAGTGAATTATTTGGATGTTTGAAAATGACGTGGGAGGTGGAACTTGATTTTCTAGGGATCAAGGGAAACCGAACACAATGGGGTGGAAGGATAGTTCTACACTGATGCTGATCACATCAGGGTTGGATGATTCCTGAAACTCCCTACCAGTGGTCACAATTAAATCACGCTAAGGATAGAGGCATTAGAATAAAATGAAATTGGAGTTGATTGTATTTTTAATTAGAGGAATTATTCCTTACATGACCTCGTAAAAAGGATAACCTTTTCACTGAGTCTCGCCCATGAAGTCGAGGACGCACGAGCCTTTGTCTTCGGACCGGCGACATGGGGAGAGCAGAATGTTTTGTATTCTGGCCCATGGTGATGAGGACGAACGAGCCATTGTCTACGGACCGGTGACATGGGAGAATACGTTGGAAAATTATGTGATTGTTTTAATCATCAAAAGAAACAAAGAGAATTTTGAGTGCTATACATGCTTAAGCATGTTGTGTGATATTTAAATATAAGCGTATGGCGGATCTAATGATCCGAGTTTAAGTATACATAAGTATGATCTACATGATCTATGGAATGAGATAAGACATGTATTCTAATAAGAAAAGGTGCATGGGAACTTTGGGGACAAAGTTCTTTTAAGTGGGGTAGATTGAAATACCCAAAACCTAAGTATGTTAAGTAAACATCAATATATGATTTAGTAAGGCTAAAATATGCCTTAGAAAGATTGGTAGACAATTTAAACCAAGGAAAACTCAAGAAAGTGCCTTAAGGGCAATTAAGGCAAAAGTGTGCTCTAAGCTTGGAGAGACTTGGGTGGGTACCCAAATATCATGATAAGACCTTAGTAATATCCTAATGGTCATTTTAAACCAATTACCAAAGAAAACTAAGCTTGAAAACAAGTTAAAACACAAAATGTGCTTTAAGAAGTCTTAAAGCACATTTTTGAAAAATTGTCTTGTAAATGGGTTTTGAGTGGCTAAATGTCCATCATTACTCTTTAATTAACTTGTGTACTAGTTAGTATCACATTAGGAAGTCTAAATCAATTGGAAATCAAAAATTTCACAATTATGTGCACTAGTTTATGAATAGTAATCAAATAGTGCCTAGTTTAGTCTTTAATCAACTAAGTCTAATAAGTTGGTCAAAAAAGACCATGACTAGCCTTATTTAAGAGGGGGCCGGTTTTCTAAGGGATGAGTCACCATAGACTTCATCAAATAAGAAAGGAAAAGAAGAACAAAGTAAAAGAAGTTACTATTTGCTTTTATAAAGCAAAATATCTATACTAGCCTACCTTCTCTCCTCTCTTCTTCATTTCCCACCTTCACCCACGGTTTCTTCTTCTCCTCTCCTGCTCCAAGACCGAGAGGGCTGCCTCCATGGGTGCTCCATCTTCAAATGCTCACCAAACCTTCATTTTAGCTCCAAATCCAAAAATAAGCATAGATTTGTCTTAGTTAAGTCAAGGCCTTCCTTTCTATCTTTTAAAATCCTTCAAAGCTCCATTTCAGTGCCAAGGGAAAACTCCATTGATGGAGGAAGATCAAGTTTGAAGAGCCCATTTGGTTCTCCATTCTCTTAAGGTAAAGAATATGTAAGAAAAACCATCTTTCCATCACTTCTTCACATGTCCGAAAATTACCTTCTCATGGAGCCTTGTTTTGTCCATTGTTCTAGCTTGATTCTATTCTCCAAGGGATAGAGGAGGTCCTTCTTGATAAATATCCAAGCGTGTTTTGAGAATCCAAGGTAAAGTATTCAATTTAATACCTTAAAACACATTTTTAACCTAGGAATGATTCCTTAAGGTTAGTGCATTAACTAGCACTCATGTGAGTCAATGTATGTTGATTAGAACATTGGCAAGGGAAATTTAAATGGTGGTCGAGATTCATTCAAGAAGAAGGTCTAAGGAGGAAGTTAAGATAAGCTTGAGAAAACAAGGTAAATTACTTACCTAATGGTGGTTTAAGGTCTAAGGGGTGGTATCTAGATAAGTACTAATGTAGCTTTAAGCTTACATTAGGTAATGGGTTATATAACCTTGGAAAAAGAATTTAAACAAGCTTATGAACTTGTAATTAAGGAGCCAATGGGAAAGGGGTTGATAATATAAGTTTAAGGTGGATTTTAAGAGCATTTTAACTACTATGAGATTGATGGGTGTAATTGCAGGTTGAAAGCTATTACATGTGGGAAATTCAGTGTTTAAGTTTAAGTCATTTAAGGGTCTAAGAGCCATGTCATTTTAGAGCCTTAGTGCTATGCAATTTAAGATTATTGCATTATATTGAGTTTATTGTGAATGAGTTGGTTTGGGTGATAAAATATGATGAGAAAGAACTTGATGTGTGTGAGATGGTTGAATGAGGAAAACAATGCATTTGGGCATGATAATGTACTAGCGAAGCTATGGCGAAATTTGAGTAGAAGACAAAGTGTTTAAGTGGTAGTGGTGAGTTAAGATGCCCTAGGATTTACTTGGGATCATTAAAAGGAATTTGAGTGGAAATGAGTTAACTAAGGGGTTCTTGAGGATGAGAATGACCTAGAGTTGTCTAGGAAGAATTAGAGGATTGGTGGGTGTATTGAACACACTAAAGTCATGGTAAGAGGAATGGTAAGACTTGTGCAAAATTTGGAGGAGAAGGTGTATAATGCTGTAAGGTGATTTAGGTATGAACTAGGGAATATATCAATGAAATTTTTGGGAAGCTTGTGTAAGTAGTGATGATGCTAGTAGTGGAACAATAAGGTTTTAGTTTAGATGGTAATGAGTGGACTTAGGTGATGGGAGTGAAGATTGAAGGAGAATGTTGTAGATTGACTAGGAATGTATAAGAGTGTAAGATCATGAGAATGGTGAGTAATTGAGTAAAAGGAATGTAGATGTCTAAGGAGGGTGTAGGAAGGTCAAGGTAAAAAAGAACAAGGCTAAGGTGCTAAGAGGATGGGAAGAAATGTTTAGGTATGTCCAAGAGTTTAGGAATGATGAGTAACAAATGGAAAAGAGAGGAATTTGTGCATGCATACACAAAAGGACTTAAGGAAGTTTTGGTAAATGAACTAAAGATGGAAAATGATGTTTATGAAGTACTCGAACTGTTAAGGAGGGTACACTTGGGTTGGTTGAAGTTTTGGTAAGGCTACAGGTTGGAAATGTAAGGAAATAAGGCCTAAGTGTTAGGAGTTTTAAAAGGATTGAGTGAATGTTTAAGAAGACCTTTGGAAATTGTTTTGGAGAGTTTGGTGGAAGTTCTAAGGTGATTTTAAGTGCCTAAGTGGTATTAGGACACATGGGGGAACTTGTGGAGAAGTTTTGACTCAAATGGGAATTTAGAAACAAGGTTTTGGAGCCGACCGACCTTAGGGACCGGACCTGCAAGGTCGGTCGAGCTCAGTTTACACTACCGGAAAGAGTTTCTGGAATCGACCGAACTTGGGGACCGGACTTACAAGTTCGGTCGGGCTTGTATTTTGTGTACTAATGGAGTCTCTAGAATCGACCGAACTTGGGACCGGACTTACAAGTTCGGTCGGGCTTAAATTTCCCACGGGGAAAACTCTCGGGAATGGACCGACCTTGGGGACCGGACTTGCAAGGTCGGTCGGGGTAAAATTTTCAAACGGTAATAAGTTCTGGAATGGACCGACCTTGGGTAAGGTCGGTCGGTAAGGTCGGTCGACCCTTAAGTTGTAAAAAAAAAACAGAAAGAAACCCTAAAGAGGTTTAGAGGTATTAATGGTACCCCATTGAGAGGGCATTGATGATTAGAGGTATAAAGACCTAAGGGATTAAGTTAAGTATAAACTTAAAAGTTTAAGGTTAAGTTGTAAGATTAAGCTATAAAACTTAAGAGGTGTTAGGTGGGGATCATTATGGGTTAAGAAAGTTAATTAAGTTGAATTAAGCTAAGTGATTAACAACCTAAAACTGAATGAATGTTTTAGGGCTTGAGTATTTGGACTCCGGAAAAGGGTAAGGAACCGAACGCCAACGGTGAACGGTACAGTTCTTCTTGTGACCTGCTTGCTAACGAGGTGTCCCTCGGCTTGTGTGCTATTTGTTTTTGTGTGCTCACTAAACAAGATAAAGCATGCAACCGGAACATGATGTAGATTGTATTGTTGTGTGATGTTTGAAAACTAACACAACTTACCGTGAGAAATTACTAACCAACTTTTAGTAAGGAATTGAGTGAGACTAAGGAACGCTCCCTAATATTAGTTTGTTATAAACCGAAAGAGGTTAACCAACAAACATTGTCTTGAGACTTCTACTAACTGAAACTTAAGGGGGGAGTGAGGAACCCGGGACTGACTCCGGTCATGCATGCTAAGGAAAAAGGGGGTCGGTATCTATAGCTGATCCGACTTCCGCTTAAGGACTTGTCTTCGGACTTGTTGTCTAGGGTCGGTTGCCGGCTCAGCTACATTGGACATACAGTCCAAAGTAGGAGGCATTAAGATGGTGCGGTAGGATCACCTAAATCCTAAATTATAAGATAAGTTGTTTATTCAACCAATGGAGTTAATAGCTCATTGGCTAGGGTTGCTTTTGACCCGACAAAAATAAACATTGAGGTAAGATACAATCATTTCTATTCTAAAGAGTGGTTTGTATTATAAGATTAAGATAAGGTTTGAGATAAGTTGCAACCATTCCTATTTAAAGGATGGTTTGTATTATAAGACTAAGATAAGCTACATCCATTCCTTTTTAAAGGATGGTTGTTTCTAAGACTAAGATTGAGGTAAGATAAGGATGGACTAAGATTAAGAGGAAACATAACTTAAGGAGTTAAATAATTAACTCTCTAATTAAGGGAACGCATTTAAGTCATTCATTGTGTTTGAACTTTGATTGTTCATATTTGGATTGTTGTTTAATGCACTTTCTATTTATGTTGTGCATCTAATCAACCTCCATGCTATCGACAATTAGTCGTCGTAGCCACGTTAGCTTGGGGGCCATGAGAGGATCGTACCAGCATTCGTGCTGACCCCCTTTGGGGGCTGTTTTTACTACACGGGTGAATGTCAGGAGGCGGCCGTCGCGAGAGTAAGATGGGGTACAAGCATTACGGGTTAAGTGTGGCCTACGAGTTGTGCATGTACACTCGTATGGCAGTTTGAGTTAGTAAGATGTATAGGATGTGAGGGGATTGTAAGAAGGATATGTATTTGGTTAAGATTGGTATGTACTAATGTTCGGTATATTCTGTCCGTCAGACCGTGGCAAGGTCCTGGAGTGTAATGAATTCCGCTGTGACATGTATATATATATGTTGTTAAGTTGCGAGACCACATTTGGATTGAGATAGGGTGTTACAAGCACTCACTACCCCAGTCGGTGACTGTAAAAGTTTGTTTCATGCATTTCTGTTAGTTACTGTTGGATTGATCTTTTTGATATGGCAAAAGAGGGAAGTATGTAGAAGTCTTTAAATTTCTTTCGATCTTGAATTTCGTTTACTTCAGTTTTAGACAAATGTTTTGGTTGGTAGATGGCTGTTCTACAAACTCTACTATGATTAGTGCATGAGATCTTGGTGATTTTAGCTACATTCTCTTCTTACCAATGCTACAGTTCATTATCAGTTCAATTCCATTCTAGAATATTGCTTCTGTCGAGTCTCTTAACTAGTGCTTTCTAACAGTTTTTCAGTTATTATTAGACTTGTTGTCATGAACTACTTAATGCTTGAAAGGTTGTTAGTTTCATACTGAGTACAGGATAAACTAATACTTACATGAGATTGAGGGGGAACGTTTCCATGCGAAGTTATCATAATACAAGACTCAGGGGGAGTCAATTCAAGGTGTTCAAGACTTTAATAGTTTGCCGCATCAAAAAGGGGGAAACTGTTGATGTAATTTTGATCGGCAAACTCAGTTCAATACTAACGAGTACAAAAAGACCAATACCAGGAGACGCGCATCAGTCATAACCCGAGAGAGCAAAGAAAGAAGATAGAATATCTTTAGTAAGATTTTATCTATCTGTTAAAGATAAATAAAATCTTCGTTTATGACTTGTAATTCAATTCTCGATATCTATATATAGTTGTAATACTAGGGTTAAAGTAACGAGTTTTAATATAGTGAAAAACAGAAAGGGAAACACGGGAAACAGAAGAGTGAGGTTCGCATGTGAAGCATTTTACAACATAGTAATATCAGACTAGTGTATTGATATCTGAAGTTATCCATGGGTAGAACTTCAGATATTAGAGGTTGAGGGATAGATTCTTCTTAACGTGAATTGAGTTGTTATACTCGTGAGGCTATAGAGAAGTACCGGTTGTACGTGTTATACTTGTATCAAGTGTGATACGTGTTTATATAAAAGTCGGTTGAGTTCTTATTTTAATTATTCCCAATCGCTATTCTTCATCATTATCATACTCACGCGGTAGGATTCTACAAGTTTCCTTCTTCATCCGGTTTTCTTGGTCTGTTTTCTATAAGTTTATATACTCATAATCTTCATATTTTCATGTTGGTTCAGTGTGTTAACCACTTGGAGCAAGAGTGGCCGAAAAACAAGAGAAAATTCATACTTTAAGCCATCTTGCCAAGGTAAAATCTATTACCATAGCACCTTGCTGTTGTCTAGCTATTCCCCATGTTTTATGGTGAATTTAACACCATGTGGTGTTCTGTATTCAGGTCGGATTCCATTTGAGACAACCTTTCCTTTTTAAGGTTATTTTTGCCTTAAATCTTACTTTAATTTGTTCCTTATGGTTAGCTCATGCTTGGAGTATAAATGTAACACCCCATCCAACAACAAACACATAACAACATTCTGCAGCGGAAATATACTACCTCACATTACTTAACTCGTTGGTGTTACATGCCGTTAACCACCCACGTGGCTAACAAGGCTATTACATAAACAATGTACCGGTCTGATGGACTAGATTCCCGAGCGACTACATATTATTATCCCTTTCCATTATCAACAAATCATACACATAATTCCAACTGTACCGAGTATTTACAAACTGATGCCGATAACAATTTCGGACTTACTACACCTACTGCATATATACAACTAAATGATTACCCATGTACAACGACTACCCCGTCCTACTCTCGAACGGCTTCCAGCTCTTTGTACCTGAAATAGGAGAAGAAGAGAAAGGGTGGCCCCCAAGGGGCTCAGCGCCTTTCCTGGTATGGTAATCCCGCAGCCCACATGCTACCGGACCACACACAACTAATTGTCGTCTTAGCATGCGGTTGATTATATTTAAATCATGCATGTAACTTAAAACACACAACACAAATCATTCCGCCTCAATGGGCTCAACAAACAGATAACATATCCATACTTGATAGGTCACTCATGGTATTCATTACCCCTAGAGTGTTTCTCCTCTAATGGAGCTACTTCCTTAATAGACGACAACTACCCATTAATCAGGTTATCCTTAACGCCTCTTATCACAAACTGGGATTCATATGCATGATCCACATACTCCACACTTTACAACATATAACATACACTACATAACAACACCTTTCACGTTACAACGTGCACATAACAACATCGCAATAGAGATTGCATTACAACAACAACACATAACATAACGGGAGCGGTTCTCCTAGGAACCGACCCAAACATTGTTAATTCACTGGGCCTAGAGAATGTTGCCAGTCTCGTGATAAGCTCATTACATAACTCGTTACCGTCTCGTTAAATGAACGAATAACTTAACACAAGGTGTCTCGGATATAGTGATCCAAGCACACCGAACAAACATAAACATAGTATGCCCCTGTGGCCCGACGTGAGTCAGTAAATAGCCTTGGTTAAGCTAAAGGGAAGGTTGGAAACCATATTGGAAAACAACCATAACATACAGAGAGGATCGAACCTGATATGACAACGACCCCCATACTCACACGCGTGGCCGGAACAGACCGGACTCCTCACTTCCCCCGTTAGCACTTGTTAGAAGTTCAACATTGAACTTAATTAAACAATCACAACATTGGGTTAAGTCTTGTTAGACACACACACAAGGGCAGGGAGAGTCATACATTCACACACAAACATCACACACAAATATCACCTAACTAACTCACGCATAGTCGTGGTTAGAACGTTCCTTAGGTCGGAAACGTTATCACCAGATACCGTTCTCTTACGTTTACCTATTAGTGGTTAACTAGCCCTTCAAGCGCATTCGAGGTTACCGGTATCGGCACGTAAACATACAACAACAAATAACGATTGTAAACTCGTTTCATGATTTATCTTAGAACGTGGCAAACACACAGAAAAACACTTTGGCATACAAGCCGGTGTAATCCGGTCGGACACAGGTTGCAAGAAAACGATACCTGTCACCGGAGTCCACTTATGTTCCTCGAGCAATTCTCGAACAACTGATAACATTACATGTACTTTTATTAACATCGGGGTAACATGATTGTTTAAAGTCTAATGCTCATAACTTATCCCCATTAACTTAGTTAAATAACTTCACATTTTAACTTGTTTTACTTTTACATTTTTATACCATTTTTCCCTTACTAAATTGTCATTATAACTCACTTAACATGTCCTTAACAATCTTATAACATCATTACTTAATAATCACCATTTTTAGACAACTTTTCCTAACCTTATACAACATTTTTGGCCCATACAGTGGCCCGTCCGAACTTGTGTCCGGACTTCCCAAGTTCAGACGCAAGTCGAGACTCAAAACTGAAAACAGACACCTGTCCGAACTTGTGTCCGGACTTCGGAAGTTCGGACATGGGTCGAGAAAATTTCAAAGTAGAAACAGGTACGTCCGAACTTGTGTCCGGACTTCCCTAGGTCGGACACAAGTCGAGACTCTAAAAATTTTTACACAACAGGGCCTGTCCGAACGTCCATGTCCGGACGGATGTTCGGACAAGGCAAAACACTCATTTTCCAAGCGTTTAAACACTTAACCACTTTCCACCAAACTTCTCCTAAGGCCTCCAATTGTATCCTAACATCATTTGGTACACTTATATCCTCATACAACATCAATAAAACTCATTTTCTATCTCCTTAAACACTTACTCATTTCATACCGAAATTCCTAACACTTATGATATTCTCCTTAGGTTTCTAAGTGGTGTTCCATACCTATGATAACCACTATGCCAATAATGTTTCCTCACCACTACAACATCATCTCTGAAGCATCTATCCCCATAACTAACTCCTTATGTCATTCTTGAAATCCCTTTTTCAAGTTTACCCTTCCTCCTTGTTCACCAAAGTTTGCATACATCTCAACACAAGTCTAAATGACTTTGGTGTATCCCAAAACATTCCTTTGCATTATAAAATCCTCTAGAACATTGCCTAGGCCCTTTTTCACATCTTTGAACACCTTAATGCTTGTTTCTTTCACTAGGACAACACTTAACCATTCTAAACATTTCCTAACTTACCAAACTCATTTTAAACCCTTATAACTTCTTGTTTGTTACCTAAATTTTGACATGAACCCTCCTAGAACATTAGTAACCCAAAACACCTTGTTTTCACCATCAAACAACCAAGAACACTAAAAATCCTTCAAACACATTCTTATACACAAAACTTCACTCATATAGCACTACATCACAATAAAGTGCATAATTTAAATTGCATGGCACTTAGGCCCTTAAATAACATGGCTCTTAGGCCCTTAAGATGCATAAATCATAAACACTGAATTTCCACAATATATTTGCCTTTGACCTGCAAATACACTCAACAATACATATGCCTTTTACTAAGCCTTTGAGGACATTCTTCTAAGTCATTTTCCCTTGGCTCCTTAAATCATTTTCATAAGCAATATAAGCTCATTTCTCTTAAGACTTTAAACCACATTAGGTTAGCACATTTACCTCTTTTCCTCACAAACTTCTTTCTTGTTTCCTTGTAAAACCGGTAAGGATGTTTGGTTGTTTGTCAACTTCTAAACAATGTACAAATAATAGAATGAGTATTCAAGCATTATGCTTCATCTCATTGTAAACCCTAGGCACATATATTGTCTTAACACCTTAAGGTAATTGTTTTACCTTGGAATTGGAAGAGAACTTGAATAAGTATCAAGAGAGGACTCCACCAAGCCCTTGAATGATTGGAATGAAGCTAGAACAAAGCAACATAAGGACTCCATTAAGAGTGATTTTTGGTCAAGATAAAAAACATGGAGGAAACATCATTTTTCTTTGAGATTCCTTACCTAGAAGTAGGGGGGATCAATAATATGTAGAAATATAAGCTCAAGCTCCTTCAATGGTGGAACTCCATGGCACCAAAATGGTGGTCTTGAAGTTTTGAGAAGATAGGAATGAAGAGCTTGATGAGAGGAAGTGAATGGTGGTGTTTGTTTTTGATTTGGTTAAGTGAGCTAGGAATCACAAGAGGTCAAAGATGGAGTTTAATGGTGGTGGTGTAGTATTACCATGAAAGAGAGGAAGAATATGGAGTTGGAACCGTGGGAATGCAAGAAGGAAAGAGAGAATGAAGATAAGTTTGCCTTTTTAAGAGATATTTATGTTATAAAGTAACTTTCTTCTTTTACTTACTTTTCCTTCCTTTCCTTAATTGATTTCTTTTACATGTTGGTGACTCACCATGATAAAAACCGGCCCCCATCTCTAACAAGGGGTATAATAGTCTATGTTGACCTATTTAATTACTTATAACAACATATGTTACAAACTAGCTTATTAAAGTTACTATTCACTAAAAAAAGGCACATAGTTGTGAAATTTTTGATTTCCCATTGATTTAGACCTCCAAATGTGTTACAAAGTAGTACACATATTTATTTACGAGTAATGATGGACATTTAGCCACTCAAAACTCATTTACAAGACAATTTTTCAAAAATGTGCTTTAAGACTCCTTAAAGCACATTTTGTGTTTTAACTTGTTTTCAAGCTTGGTTTTCTTTGGTAATTGATTTAATATGCTCATTAACATATTTATAAGGTATAGGCATGACCTTTAGGTCCTATACAAATTTATCCCAAGCTTAGAGCACATTTTTGCTCATATTGACTTTAAGGCATTTATTTGTGTTTTGTTTGGTTTAATTGTCTACCAAGGTTTCCTATGGACTTAATTTGCCTTATTAAATCATAATTGAATATTATTAAGTCTTGGTAGGCTCTTTGGGTCCCAACCAAGTTCACTCCAAGCTTAGAGCATGTTTTTGCTCAAGCTGTGTCTTAGTGCTTTATTGCATTTTACTATGGTTTAAATTGTTCACTGATGTTTCTAAGGCACCTTTTTAGCCTTTACATACCATAGTTTAATTGTTTAACAACATATCATGGTTTGGGGTATTTCAATCTACCCCCCTTAAAAGAACTTCGTCCTCGAAGTTTACACTTCCCACACATCTTGGATTAGAATACGGGGATTACTTATAGAAATAAAACTTCCATAACCAAACACACTTTACATCACAACCTCGGACTTAATGGTCCGGGTAACACGTTCACATCCATACATAACATAACATATTCACAAGATAACCTCGGACTCAATGGTCCGGGTATCTTAACAACATTTACACATACATAACAACCCTTAGACTCTTGGGTCTGGGTACCATAACAACATTTAGACACATAGGTCTTGATAACATAACAGCCTTTAGACACATAGGTCTATGTAACACAACAACATTTGGACTCATACGTCTTAACAACATACACTTTTTGGAACTCAAGGTCGAAATAATATTTATTACACATACCACAAAACATGTCTTAGCATGTATGGCAACCAAAAATATCCTTTTATACACACTGTGATCCCGCAGAACCCGGTCGCGTTGGACACCTTCCGTCCCTATGCCTTAGGGAGATCAAAACAATCACTTAAATTTAAAATTTTTCCTTGTGAGGTTAAGTAAGAGAGCTTTAATTATGTAAAGTATCTATCGACGTTTTATAAATACCAATTCAAAATCCTTTTTGAAAACACACACAACTCCAAGTCCAACTTATGCTCTTTGCTTTTTTCTTAGCGTGGTTATTTGTGACCACTTAAGGGAGCTTCAAGAATCATCCAACCCTGATGTGATCAGCATTAGTGTTGAACTATCCTTCCACCCCAATTTGTGTTCGGCTTCCCTTGATCTCATGATAATCAAGTTTCACCTCCCACTTCAATTTCAAGCATCAAATAAATCACTCATTTCCAATTTTCTATCTTTTTAATCATTCTAATCATGATCATACATCTCCAAGGGATAGAACTTCATCTATCAGTTATTTCCATTCACTTTAATGTTGTTACCTAGGGAATCTTATTCTCACTAGGTTCTATGTCGGTATCACACCCTTTCATAAATCACTATATAGTATATTTATACACATATATTTTATCAAAATACAACACACAGTTTCACATTTGTACACTGTCGGGGTTTTTGTTCCCCCGGGATTTTCTCTACTCCCCACACTTGTACCATCACACACAACTGTTAATAAATCAACACACTTATGACAATGGTATTCGCATCTTCTGTGCGCAATTACAACAATTAAACCATGAATGAATGTGTTTGTTTTCGTAACACACACACCAATCAGCATAACAAATTATTTGTGCTACGCACAACATAGTTCACGTACACTTGTATGGTAGAACACACTAAGTGGTTTTGCGCTCTACCCCCCTTAAAAGGGATTACGCCCACGTAATCAATCACTAAACATTGGCTTAAAATGTTCTACCGTCGTGAAGTATTTTAACTTTCATGCGGTCTATTATACAATGGATTCTGATTAGAGGATCTTAACCATCTTAGCGGTTTAGTTCCTAAACCAAGAATTCTCATTGGAGTTGCTTTAACTCTTAACTGGTTCCGGTTCTGGCCTGTGAGGCTTCTAGGCATTAATAATTAGCCATTTACTCATATTCACTATGCATATTGTACACTTGACTCACTGGTTCACTAGCGTCTGCTGCGCAACTCTGACAAGTGTAGGGCTTAGTTTGCCCCATTCACTGGTTCTCACTGTATTGTACATCTCCCATATATCACCTTTATCTTGGTAATAATGGTTTCTCAACCGACGCGTGGTATCTCTTACCGTGAGCGAATTCGGTGAGTTACAAAACTTTCATCCACTTCTCTAATAACTTACTGTGTAAACTGCTACGTATTTCACAATGATTAACTTGTTCCCTTCCGACTTACTATCGGTTGAGATTGAGCTACTACCTAGTGTGTAGTGCTCTCTCAGCTATTTCCAACATTTGGGGTATATTCCATACCGATATTTAGCAGTTAGTGCTACTGTAGTCACTTACTGTTAATCATGCCTCCACATTTGATTCTGTAAAAGTACTCTTTCATGATATGTCTTTGCATTTCCTATGCATCGACCATTATAACATTATTGCTCCACAATTAACATGTTTCCAATTCCTAGCTATCCCACTCAATCATTACTACACAAGTGCAATACCAAAACACTCAGTCATACAGAGTGCAGAGGCGTAAACTCTTGGCAGTAAATCTCTTATGCGATTGCAATAGGAATTCACACTGTGTTTCACTGAGATTCTTATCTCGTAATACTAGCTACTGGCTTACTGCCCAATTATTTGCTATCACTTATCGGTTAACAATACTTATACAACGGCCGCTTGCTGCGCACCGTGTTCTTACTCATTGTATAACATGAACTTATATGGTATTCACTGTCGTTTTAGGTTCCACACATATAGTTACATCACTTGTATTATGGTTCGCCACTCATCTGGCTGATTGTTGAATATCCTAGTCCTTTTAGTCTTAATGCTCCTTGAGCATTGTCCATTACTCATTTAGCGTCACACATCCATGGTGGTTGCTATTACACTTGTTACTCTTCCGGCCTGCACAAGTGGTATAAACACTACCTTTCGTATCATTCCCATTCAGATTCTCCTCCGGTAATAACCATATTGGTCCACCCTTAACATATTCCCTGAACTTGGTTCACATAACTACCGCTCCCGCGGTTTCACAATATTGAGAGGTTTCCCCACTCCTAAAGCAGTGGTTCGTTCCCTGCTGTATTTACTTGTATAACACAAACTTCTGCAGTCGATCAAATTTACATAATATATCTTGCTTGTGGCTTATAAGCCTTATTTCCTTGAGCTGCGCTCATTGTAGGCTGTCCACACACATGTACTTCTTTGTACAACATTATATGGTTGGATATTATATTGAGCTCCATGACAAGGTCGTTGCATTCCGTCTCCTTTCATGGAATGCCCTTTAGGATTGTCAGTCCGTCTCCTAACAACTTATGTCTAAACTGGGTGTTAGTTTCAACCCTTGCGTTTCTGTCACGTTATCTCGTTCAACAATTGTTGATGCGAACACCCTTCAAGGATTGCTCCTGGGTGTTGTTAAGTTATGCCTTTACATCTGGTTCACACTTATTGGTACATTCCGTTAGCCACGCCGTTTGCGTTCTTAACTGGCTTATTATCTTCTTCTGTGAAGATCAACATTTCCTGGTAGTGTAGGTACTCATTCTGGGAGTTTCATCCCGTTCATTGCACTTTAATGTGTCCACATTAGGCATATGCCTTGCCATGCATAGGCTGGGTCTCCGTTCCGTTCCAGCTATCGTGTTTATCCCTAAGGATCCTTAAGACGTACACGATGTCTTTACATTCAGTTAGTGCACTTCGCACCTCCTGACTCTTAAACATTTCCTTGAAAGGAATTCACTAATTCCTTTAGTCTAGTTAACTTAACTGAGTTCCTTAATTTCAACCATTCCTTGTAATCCTTAGCTCTTGTTTATCTTATACTGCTGACCGTAGTATGGAGTCGACTACTTCTCGTGTTTCAGACTCTACTTGTATACATATGTGGGGTACCCTACTGATACATTGCTACTTACCCAACTAACCCATAAGTAGGTCTGTCAGGCCCACAAGCTCTTATCGGAGTGCGGTCGTCCCACATTTCAGTTGGTACACTCGTAGTGTCCGTCACACGCCTAGGTGAAGTATTCTGTTGTCAACTCCCTTATATTGTCCCGTGACAATATTCATTCCATGCTTCTCAAACTTAATCGAGGGAAAGTTTATCCACTGTTGTATCTTGTCAACTGCCCTTGGTTTTACTGGTTTGGTTTAGAAGAAGGTTAGAAAGAAGTGTTGGTTTGAAAGAAATCTGGTTTTGAAAGAAAAGAGTTTGAATAAACCTAAGTTGAAAGAAAATTTTCATGGTTTCACAATGCCTTCTTCCCTTAACCAAATCTAGCTTCTTGCTGACTGGTGTACTTCCAATTACAAAGGTTAGGCTGTTAAGCCTTTCCACAGTTATAATGATCACACTTAACTTCGTGGTACTTTACCAAGTACTTTTTAGTTGATAAAACTTCTCCGAACAGCCCTGTTATAGCAGCACTTGCCATGGCAAGTGCGCCATGCTAACTGGCTACCGGTTCAACACATACCGGTTGTGGTATTACTTTCACGCATACTGTCATCAGTGGCCTTGTTGGCCCTCACTTGATCCTACATTCTTGACAATTAACCCCCTGGGTGACTTCTCACTGTATTCACATGATAATTATTAACTGGGGTGTCTCCCATTCTTGGAGTCCCCTTTTTGTATTGTTTCCTCTTCGTAGCCCGTTCCACACATTGTCGTGGTTACTGAGACTTGTCTCTGTTTGGGCACTACGTTGTGGTTCCCTATCGGTTGGTATACCGTTGGTGTATTATTTAACAACTGTGGTCCTGTAGACACTCGTCTTGGGTTCTATTACTTCACTTCTTGCCTGTTGCACGGTCGGTGTGTTGCAAGCTGGCTGTTCTCGACTGCTCAGCATGTCGACCCAGGTTGCCGGAAATTCTATTCTTCTATACACAAAATTCTTCATCCTTCGCTATTAATGCGGTTAACATTGTTCAGACGGAAACTGTCTCCGGGATTCCCACTCTTCGGGATCTACCGTATGACTGGTTCTCCATACTCACAGTGGTACTTAATAACAGCCAGATCGGGTATTCCCGAGTAAGAGAGGACTTTCATCTCTCTGGCGTTGTTACCCCAAGTTATAAACAGGGACTGTGGAGGGCGGGAAGGACATAGCAGGTTTTCAGTGTTCACTGGTAATTCCCAACTAGCGTATCTCTCACACTATCACTCAACCCTTAACCCAAAGTACTAAAATCCTAACTCGGTACTTCCTAAGCTCGGTAATTCAGTCATCAGAGCGATACTTCGCTCAGATACCACTTTTTGTAACACCCCATCCAACAACAAACACATAACAACATTCTGCAGCGGAAATATACTACCTCACATTACTTAACTCGTTGGTGTTACACGCCGTTAACCACCCACGTGGCTAACAAGGCTATTACATAAACAATGTACCGGTCTGATGGACTAGATTCCCGAGCGACTACATATTATTATCCCTTTCCATTATCAACAAATCATACACATACTTCCAACTGTACCGAGTATTTACAAACTGATGCCGATAACAATTTCGGTCTTACTACACCTACTGCATATATACAACTAAATGATTACCCATGTACAACGACTACCCTGTCCTACTCTCGAACGGCTTCCAGCTCTTTGTACCTGAAATAGGAGAAGAAGAGAAAGGGTGGCCCCCAAGGGGCTCAGCACCTTTACTGGTATGGTAATCCCGTAACCCACATGCTACTGGGCCACGCACAACTAATTGTCGTCTTAGCATGCGGTTGATTATATTAAAATCATGCATGTAACTTAAAACACACAACACGAATCATTCCGCCTCAATGGGCTCAACAAACAGATAACATATCCATACTTGATAGGTCACTCATGGTATTCATTACCCCTAGAGTGTTTCTCCTCTAATGGAGCTACTTCCTTAATAGACGACAACTACCCATTAATCGGGTTATCCTTAACGCCTCTTATCACAAACTGGGATTCATATGCATGATCCACATGCTCCACACTTTACAACATATGACATACACTACTTAACAACACCTTTCACCTTACAATGTGCACATAACAACATCGCAATAGAGATTGCATTACAACAACAACACATAACGTAACGGGAGCGGTTCTCCTAGGAACCGGCCCAAACATTGTTAATTCACTGGTAGCCTAGAGAATGTTGCCAGTCTCGTGATAAGCTCATTACATAACTCGTTACCGTCTCGTTAAATGAACGGATAACTTAACACAAGGTGTCTCGGATATAGTGATCCAAGCACACCGAACAAACATAAACATAGTATGCCCCTGTGGCCCGACGTGAGTCAGTAAATAGCCTTGGTTAAGCTAAAGGGAAGGTTGGAAACCAAATTGGAAAACAACCATAACATACAGAGAGGATCGAACCTGATATGACAACGACCCCCATACTCACACGCGTGGCCGGAACAGACCGGACTCCTCACTTCCCCCGTTAGCACTTGTTAGAAGTTCAACATTGAACTTAATTAAACAATCACAACATTGGGTTAAGTCTTGTTAGACACACACACAAGGGCAGGGAGAGTCATACATTCACACACAAACATCACACACAAACATCACCTAACTAACTCACGCATAGCCGTGGTTAGAACGTTCTTTAGGTCGGAAACGTTATCACCGGATACCGTTCTCTTACGTTTACCTATTAGTGGTTAACTAGCCCTTCAAGCGCATTCGAGGTTACCGGTATCGGCACGTAAACATACAACAACAAATAATGACTATAAAATCGTTTCATGATTTATCTTAGAACGTGGCAAACACACAGAAAAACACTTTGGCATACAAGCCGGTGTAATCTGGTAGGACACAGGTTGCAAGAAAACCATACCTGTCACCGGAGTCCACTTATGTTCCTCGAGCAATTCTCGAACAACTGATAACATTACATGTACTTTTATTAACATCGGGGTAACATGATTGTTTAAAGTCTAATGCTCATAACTTATCCCTGTTAACTTAGTTAAATAACTTCACATTTAACTTGTTTTACTTTTACATTTTAATACCATTTTTCCCTCACTAAATTGTCATTATAACTCACTTAACATGTCCTTAACAATCTTATAACATCATTACTTAATAATCACCATTTTTAGACAACTTTTCCTAACCTTATACAAAATTTTTGGCCCATACAGTGGCCCGTCCGAACTTGTGTCCGGAGTTCCCAAGTTCGGACGCAAGTCGAGACTCAAAACTGAAAACAGACACCTGTCTGAACTTGTGTCCGGACTTCGGAAGTTTGGACATGGGTAGAGAAAATTTCAAAGTAGAAACAGGTACGTCCGAACTTGTGTCCGGACTTCCCAAGGTCGCACAAAAGTCGAGACTCTAAAAATTTTTACACAACAGGGCCTGTCCGAACGTCCATGTCCGGACGGATGTTCGGACAAGGCAAAACACTCATTTTCCAAGCCTTTAAACACTTAACCACTTTCCACCAAACTTCTCCTAAGGCCTCCAATTGTATCCTAACATCATTTGGTACATTTATATCCTCATACAACATCAATAAAACTCATTTTCTATCTCCTTAAACACTTACTCATTTCATACCGAAATTCCTAACACTTATGATATTCTCCTTAGGTTTCTAAGTGGTGTTCCATACCTATGATAACCACTATGCCAATAATGTTTCCTCACCACTACAACATCATCTCTCAAGCATCTATCCCCATAACTAACTCCTTATGTCATTCTTGAAATCCCTTTTTCAAGTTTACCCTTCCTCCTTGTTCACCAAAGTTTGCATAAATCTCAACACAAGTCTAAATGACTTTGGTGTATCCCAAAACATTCCTTTGCATTATAAAATCCTCTAGAACATTGCCTAGGCCCTTTTTCACATCTTTGAACACCTTAATGCTTGTTTCTTTCACTAGGACAACACTTAACCATTCTAAACATTTCCTAACTTACCAAACTCATTTTAAACCCTTAGAACTTCTTGTTTGTTACCTAAATTTTGACATGAACCCTCCTAGAACATTAGTAACCCAAAACACCTTGTTTTCACCATCAAACAACCAAGAACACTTAAAATCCTTCAAACACATTCTTATACACAAAACTTCACTCATATAGCACTACATCACAATATAGTGCATAATTTAAATTGCATGGCACTTAGGCCCTTAAATAACATGGCTCTTAGGCCCTTAAGATGCATAAATCATAAACACTAAATTTCCACAATATATTTGCCTTTGACCTGCAAATACACTCAACAATACATATGCCTTTTACTAACCCTTTGAGGACATTCTTCTAAGTCATTTTCCCTTGGCTCCTTAAATCATTTTCATAAGCAATATAAGCTCATTTCTCCTAAGACTTTAAACCACATTAGGTTAGCACATTTACCTCTTTTCCTCACAAACTTCTTTCTTGTTTCCTTGTAAAACCGGTAAGGATGTTTGGTTGTTTGTCAACTTCTAAACAATGTACAAATAATAGAATGAGTATTCAAGCATTATGCTTCATCTCATTGTAAACCCTAGGCACATATATTGTCTTAACACCTTAAGGTAATTGTTTTACCTTGGAATTGGAAGAGAACTTGAATAAGTATCAAGAGAGGACTCCACCAAGCCCTTGAATGATTGGAATGAAGCTAGAACAAAGCAACATAAGGACTCCATTAAGAGTGATTTTCGGTCAAGATAAAAAACATGGAGGAAACATCATTTTTCTTTGAGATTCCTTACCTAGAAGCAAGGGGGATCAATAATATGTAGAAATATAAGCTCAAGCTCCTTCAATGGTGGAACTCCATGGCACCAAAATGGTGGTCTTGAAGTTTTGAGAAGATAGGAATGAAGAGCTTGATGAGAGGAAGAGAATGGTGGTGTTTGTTTTTTATTTGGTTAAGTGAGCTAGGAATCACAAGAGGTCAAAGATGGAGTTTAATGGTGGTGGTGTAGTATTACCGTGAAAGAGAGGAAGAAGATGGAGTTGGAACCGTGGGAATGCAAGAAGGAAAGAGAGAATGAAGATAAGTTTTCCTTTTTAAGAGATATTTATGTTATAAAGTAACTTTCTTCTTTTACTTACTTTTCCTTCCTTTGCTTAATTGATTTCTTTTACATGTTGGTGACTCACCATGATAAAAACCGGCCCCCATCTCTACCAAGGGGTATAATAGTCTTTGTTGACCCATTTAATTACTTATAACAACATATGTTACAAACTAGCTTATTAAAGTTACTATTCACTAAAACAAGGCACATAGTTGTGACATTTTTGATTTCCCATTGATTTAAACCTCCAAATGTGTTACAAAGTAGTACACATATTTATTTAAGAGTAATGATGGACATTTAGCCACTCAAAACTCATTTACAAGACAATTTTTCAAAAATGTGCTTTAAGACTCCTTAAAGCACATTTTGTGTTTTAACTTGTTTTCAAGCTTGGTTTTCTTTGGTAATTGATTTAATATGCTCATTAACATATTTATAAGTTATAGGTATGACCTTTAGGTCTTATACAAATTTATCCCAAGCTTAGAGCACATTTTTGCTCATATTGACTTTAAGGCATTTATTTGTGTTTTGTTTGGTTTAATTGTCTACCAAGGTTTCCTAAGGACTTAATTTGCCTTATTAAATCATAATTGAATATTATTAAGTCTTGGTAGGCTCTTTGGGTCCCAACCAAGTTCACTCCAAGCTTAGAGCATGTTTTTGCTCAAGCTGTGTCTTAGTGCTTTATTGCATTTTACTATGGTTTAAATTGTTCACTGATGTTTCTAAGGCACCTTTTTAGCCTTTACATACCATAGTTTAATTGTTTAACAACATATCAAGGTTTGGGGTATTTCAATCCATATCTTATTTCGGTGTATTAAACATGTTAAACTGCTAGGTTGATTTTTCCTCCAAGCTGTCGTGAGGGTATTCGGTCATTAGGCACCTAAATCAAGGTATAAATACCTTAAACTTATGCTATTATGATTTTTCAGCTCATAAAATATATGTGCCGTGAGAGTAGGTTTTTAAATGGTTGATTTTAACCTAAGTATGGTCATAAATCACTTAGATAAATTAAACTAGTCATTTAAGTGATTTAATTAACATAATGGTCAAATTATGACATTATGTGGAAGGATTAGAAATGATTGGAGTAAGGCCGAGAGTTTATAGTAATTTTTAAGCTATTTATGTGTAATTTTATGTTATAAAGCAAAGTTGTAATAAGGCCATGTCATTAGGCCATTTTAATTTAGGTTTAAAAGCTTAATTAATTTAATTTTTGCTTATAGCATTAAGTTTGGGGTCAAACGGTTATTACTGGAAAATTATAAAGTCGTGGGCTATTTTAGGTGAAATATGTGGTTTAAAATGAATTTAAATAAAAATTATAACATTTTATAAAGTTTTCGGTCAAAATTGTAATTATAGGAAAGTTTGGGGTATGTGTTGTAATTACTGAGAGTTTAGGCTCAAATGGGATTTAAAAGTCAAAGTTGACTATATAGGAGACTTTGACCAAGTTTGGAAGGTTTATGGAATTAAAATACTATCTTATATTAAGTTAGTTATTAAATTGTAAAAGATTTATAAGTATTGGGGTGAGAATGTAATTTCCGAAACTTAAGGGTACCAAATGGGGTTTAGAATAGACCTTGGGTTATAAGGAATTTTTAGGAGTTTATTTGGTTAAATTTGGAGTTAATATGAATTATATAAGTATAATATATGATATTTTATATCATTGTTACATATGGGTAACATATGTGGTATTAACCGTAAATATTGAAAGTATAAGTGTAGGAATGATGTTTATAACCTTTTGGTATAGTTTGGTAATTTTTGGAATTATATATGAGGTTTCATTAAGATATATGTATAATATATAGTTTTAATGACATTAAGAAACTATATGTTATAAAATGGGGTGGTTTGGTAAATATAGAAATTTGGGTGGTAAGAATTAAATTGGAACAGACCCTAGGGTCTGTTCGGCAATTATAAGGTATTATAACCATAGGTTATAGTTATATTAAGGTTTAAAGATTATAATATAAGGTATATATTGTAAGTGTAACAATGGAATATAATTTGGGGTTGATTTGTAAATTCTAGAAGTATAGGGAAATTAAAAATTACCAAGAATACTATGGTCTGTTTGGTATTTTGTAACAACTTATAACTACGGGTTATAATTATTTTAATGACATAAATGTCATAATATATGTTATATAACTATTATATAACATTATATAAATTATGTGGTGGATTTTGTAAATATTAAAGAACACAAGTGTTGTTCGGTAATATTGGGTATTTTAGTATGAGAATTTATAATATGGTTTTTAATGTTAGAAGGTTGTAACATTTATAATATAAGAAATATTCATTAAAAGAGAATGAATATATTATAAAGATTTACCATATAATAAGTGGTCGCATAATACATATATATAAATAAATATATGTTGGGTGAAAAATACAATATGGTTCAAATAACCATATAATATCATAATTAAAATGCTATAACGTAAGAAGAAAAGAATTATAAACATTGGATAAGGAAATTCTAATGTTATGTTATACAGGATATAATAAGGAGTTATATACTTCAAAGTATTTTCAAATAAGAATTATACAACATTACACTTGGAAAAACTAACCTTAGGAAATAAATACTAAGGTGAGATGTATAATATGTGGTTAAGATTATACATGCAATATAGTGATAAACTATATAATATACAAATGTGTATTAAATTGCACGCGATAACAAACGTTTTAAGTTAAGTATATTAATATACACGACGTAACTACACATGTAATGTAGCGTTTTTCCTAATCCAGAGTTAAACCAAAAACCCGACAAACGTTATTAGTTAACAACGGGGAATAAACCTGGATGGATTAGTAATGGTACGGGGTGCCGTAGTGTATTGTTAGTATGAGATGCTGATGCATAGTGTGATGCATATTAATAGATTGTTAGAGGCGTCTCGAGGATCGCCAGAGGATTTAGCTGATTCATACTCCACGGTCTTATAATCCCGGTGCATGGTATGTTATTATGTGGCTTGATTGTCTCTGAGGATTTCCTCAGTTCAGACATTGTGTGAAAATCTGTGTTAAAATTGAATGTCTGTTTGCGTGAATTAATATGTTTGAGTTGTGTATTAATGCTGCTTTATTATTATTACTGTTGTACGATAACAGTACTGTTCGTATAAAAGAACATATTATAAAACGAACTAGCGGCAATGATGCTATCTTATATGTGTAATATAAGGAACATAAGTAAAACGTTGTTGCACTGGGATAATAAGATATATATATATATATATATATTATCCGAGGCTTATATACGGAGCATTGGCCTTTTTTTTAACGCTGCTCTCGTATCTAACACTGGATCCCGAGTCGACATACTTAGGATTGGACAAACAACCTTAGCCTGCTGTGTTAGGAAAATAGTAATACGATGCGATAGTATAGATAAGTTAATCAAGAGGATGTGGCTCTTGCTGTGAATTGTGATCAATTAACGATACTAGGATGCCGTGTGGGTATCTGTAGGTATCAAGATAAATTTCAAATGAACTACAGATGGTTCGTCGGTCGGAGACTCTACCGCTGGAGTGGCTACTACCGTGGGTGACCCGCCATAGGAGATGGGTAACTTAGAGACACGTCATTTTAACAAGACGTTGTCATTAGGCATGACTGAACAATTACGAACAACTATATTAGCTCGAACAGTAGGCGAACATTATTGGACTTGTCTGCCAAAGACGAGAATCTATACTTGTTTATAATCCTCGTTGTTTCGCCTTGTAGTTCATTGGTTATGCTATGTGGTTATGTGATGTATGTTAGTGGATTTGTTGAAATGAGTCGTTGTAATCATATGTGTGTTGTGAATTGGTTTAATTGAGTCGTTGTACTCATATCTATTTTGTGAACTGGTTGAGTTGAGTCGCTGTACTCATGTGTAGATTATTGTGGAATGATTGGTCGAGTGAGTCGCCGCACTCAATTATGAGCTATTAAGTGTTTGGTGGAGTGGAGTCTTTGTACTCATATATGCGTTTGAAATACCCCGGGATTAAAAATAGTGATTAATTAGGCTAATGGAATATTTAAAAGCTTAATTAGTCCTAAATAAATATGTAGGAACGATTCCCGAAGAAAACGGATTTGTAAAACGAGTTCAAAACGTAAACGAGCTTTAAAACGCGTTTTCGAGAGAGGAAACCGGGGGAAAAAGGGAAAAACGTGATTTTAAACGGGTTTAATTAACTCGTAATAATTATAGTTAGTTAAATATCTATAATTAGACCATAGTGTGGGTCTAGAGCTATTAAAATTAATTAAACGAGAAAATTCCAGAAAACGGACCCGGTAAATGAATAGTGTCAAAACCGGGAGACGAAACGTGTTTAATTTGAAAAGACGAAAAACGACTCGGGATATTAATTAATGGGGGCCGGTTTTAAATAATAGACATACACTCATTAATAGCTTGTTAGCTAATTAGTAATAACAAGACAAGTAAATAAATAAAGCAAATAGTATAAAGCAAAAAGCAACTTAAGTACTCACCCTCTCACCTTCTCCTTTCTCCATTTCACGTATTGTTTTGCCCAGCTCTCTAAACTTCTTCTTCCTCCTTACGATTCCAAACAGCACAAATCCCTCACCTTGCCTCACCCGACTTTACTGAGTAATTGTTTCAAGAGTTAAACGATGGTTGAGTGTGGATCATGCCTTGTGCGAGATATATGATCAAGAGATAAGAGATATGAACATCCGTCTAACCCGGATGAGAATTTGGCTAACACGAGAAGAGGTGTGAAACTTGAGGGAGAATCTCAAGGCCTCAGGGATCAACGTAGGAATAACTTGTAATGTTTCCATTGTTGTGTTATGCTCTATGCGCGGGTATTGTTTTTTTTACATGAATATATTGTTGTTATTAATAGCATGCTTGTTTGAATAATAATGAACCGCATGTTGGCGACCAAATAGTTAGCGTACCCTTGCTAGTACGCGGGGGTATGCGATTATCATATTCAGCTTTAGCTGAGCCCCTTGGGCACCATTTTTATTCTTCAGGTACACGAGACGGTTGATAGACGTGAAGACCGGGATGTTATGCTTTTGGTTGTCAGTATTAGATAGTGGTGTACCGAGTTGTACACGGGCTTGTGGCCTAGGATAGTCAGTGTACTATGTGGTACACCTGTTGTATTTGTAAGGGTAAACATGTTGGTGGAGTGACTGTTAAACTCGTATTCTTTTGACGGGCTGTGAGCCCTTGATGTAAATATACACTTAGCACTCGGTAATCAGGTGTTGTAAATTGTGTAGTTTAAGTTGGTATTTCATTTATCAGACCGGGACGGTAAGTTGTAGTAGTTTAGACCGGTAACCATATGGGTGGTTATCGGTATTGTATTACCCTCGGTAGTTAAGTGCTTTTCCGCTGCGATTATCTTAGTGTCTGTGACGTTAGACTGTGGTTAGAGAAATTATCGGATGGGGTGTTACAAAAATGGTATCAGAGCGAAGCCTCGCTCTAATAGAAAGAAATACCGGGTGTAGTGATTACCGAGTTAGGAAACCTAACCCTGAATGACCGTTAATGATAACGGATACCCTTTAACGTCTGTAATGGCGATACAAATGCTTAAACTCTAGACCTTTTGGTCGTGTCACCTGATGTAAAATGTTAATGGTTCAGATGTCGGGAAGAGGACGAGGCCGAACCCATGGGGGGGCTGCTGAGGAGCCAGAGCCGCAGACGATAGCTGAAATCGTCACGGCCACGGTGGCGCAGATGCTACCACAGGTTATTACAGCTATGCAGCAGACACAACAGACTCAGCAGACACAGACTGAGCCACCCCCACCCCCACCACCCAGAGAGACGAATTGGGTGAAAGTTGTAGCTGACCTAGGACCCGCTTGCTTCAAGGGTGAGAGCGATCCTGCTAAGCTCGAGGCTTACATCTCCGAGATGGAGACGGCCTTCGAGACCCTCGAGGCTCCTGCTGGAGTGAGGGTGAGAACAGCTGCCTACTATCTGAAGGGTGCCGCTATGGACTGGTGGAAGCTAGTCAAGGGCGAGCACGTCGTTGACCCTGCATTCGACTGGGATGCCTTCACTGCTCTCCTGCGATCCAAATATTACCCCGAGCATGTGAAGATGAAGAAGCGGCTCGAACTGGATGCTCTGAAGATGACGGATAAGATGACCGTCGACGAGTATTATACCACCTTCACATCTATCCTTCGACTACTATCCGACCTCGGGTATACCGGTCAGGTCTTGGTCGACCGCTTCCATTGCGGCCTGAGCCATCGCCTCCGGTATGGCATGGGATACACGCGGTTCACCTCACTACAGGTAAACGACGATTTGAGATCTTGATGCCGTAGTCAATACAATTAGTGTCTTTTTATGCCTGAATACCAACTAATGTCCTAATATCAGGAGTGTTACCATGCCGCATCGAGAGTTGAGATTACCGTCCAGTTAAGGGACGAGGAGAATGCGCAGAAGTGCAAGATCAGCAACAAGGGTTCTGGCTCTGGTGAGCAGACCCAAGGAAAAGGATGGGGAAAGAAGAAAGGGAAGTACACCCACCCAACCCAAACCCAAAATACAATCTCTGAAGAGAGCGGTGCCTATGCTGAGAAGGGCAAGGCAGCCGAGCCATTACGGCTCGCCTATTCCGTGCCGATAGCAGCGAAGCTGCTGAGGTCTCACCCACCTAAGGGTAAGATTCTCGATAACCAACACTTGTGTGTTCCTAAGCTTAGAAAACCGAATTCTGCTAACTCTCAATGCTTCAGGTTCTGGATCTGGCTCATGCAAGGGCGGCTCTGATGGACGGGCCTACAGTTGCAATTACTGCAAGAACGACCACCCTGGCACTGATTGTCAGGGAAGAGTGGTCAGGTGTTATAGCTGCCGCAAGATGGGGCACCGTGCCTATGAGTGCCCTGCCAAGAAGGGCAACAGCCAGGAGTTCAAGCAGAGAGAGGGCAAAGAGGTAGCAGCTGGTGATACTCAGACCCAGTATGGCCAGCAGGGGCAGGGACCTAGAGGTGCTCAGAAAGGTGCACCGCAGAGGCAGTCCGCCCTCCACATCATAGATCGCTCAGAGGGAGCTGGTCAGAAGACCGGTTCAGGTACTTCCACACACCTTTAATCCTTGAGAGCATGTCTACAGTTTTAATTACCTGTATCAATGAATGACATAGAACAAACATATAGTTAGAGCATGAATTGACTAGCAAGACTAGAACTTATAAGCTGAACTCACCACTTAGGGACCTTCCACATCTGCTATCCTATACCGACTGAACCGAACCATGAACAGTCCGACATCACCACACACCATTACACCATCGATCAGTGTCAGGTTATCCGCCCCGGTATGATATTATTAAGGAGATACCTGACACCTGAAGCGCAAATCGCCATCATCCGACGGTGTAATGAACTCGGAGCAAGACCGGGAGGATTTTTCACACCAGAATACCCCGGTGGAGCAAGGATGAAACTAAAAATGATGTGCATGGGGAAGGATTGGAATCCTTACACCCGCACCTACCACAAACAGCGAGCAGAAGACGAAACAACACCACCTAAGATACCCGGAGAATTCCAAACGGTTGTTACACAAGCCGTAGAGATTGCACAACAGCTTGAAGCTGATCCCGTACTTGCACTTGAAGCGGATATTTGTATTGTCAACTTCTACCAAGAAGGGGGACGACTTGGTTTACACCAAGATAAGGACGAGACAGCGGAATCTCTTGTGAGAGGAGTGCCCGTAGTGTCTTGGTCCATTGGGGACGACGCCGAATTCCTGTATGGCAAACAGAAGCGTGCAGACTGCACAGAGAAGATTATCCTTAGGTCAGGAGATATCTTGGTCATGGGTGGCGAGTCGAGAATGTTGTATCACGGTATCAAGAGGATCTAGTTGAATACGGCACCATCGACTGTGATTAATGCCACACACATGAAACCAGGGCGCCTGAACCTCACCTTTAGGAAATATTAGATATGTAATCCCATGTAATAACTTAGTAATGTTGTAACGAAACACCATGTGTACCTTGAATGGTTTTATAATAAGCAGTGTTTTTATCAATCTTTCCATTTACTTAATACCATCAAACTCATAAAGCTTATAAATAAATAGGACGTGGACTCGGTACGGAAGGTAACCTGAGTATACTTACTGAGGCACAGGCCGGTGAAAGCGGCACGATTCTCACGGGTACCTTTCCGGTGAATGACATTGATGCCTCCATGCTATTCAACTCCGGCGCCTCTCACACCTTTGTCTCGCCGTCATTTGCGAGAAGGTTGGGGCTAGATGCGGTTGAGTTACCCAATTTTATGGTTACACTCCCATCGAAGGAGCGAGTGCGTTACACAAAGTATTACCAAGATGCCACCATCCGAATCAGGGGCAAGCAGTTCCCTATTTCCTTCATCGAATTCAGCAGCCTCGGCTTCGACTTGATAGTTGGGATGAATTGGTTGGAGCGGCATAAGGGGCGAATCCTTTGTGCCGAGCATAGATTGCTGCTCAGGAGTCCGTTTGGGGTTGCAGTTTCCTACCGCCAGAGGCCCAGAGAGCCTTCGACTAGAGTCATCACCGCCATGGCCATGTACCGAGAGCTCAGAAAGGGGCACGAGGTATTCCTCTGTTATGTGCAAGACCTTGAGAGAGACCCTGGTTTCAGCACCGATATTCCAGTAGTGTCGGAGTTCCCAGATGTGTTTCTGAAGGAACTTCCCGGCATGCCACCTCAGAGGGAGGTTGAGTTTGAGATCGAACTTCTGCCTGGTACCGGACCTATAGCCAGAGCACCGTAACGTTTGGCACCGGCAGAGATGGCCGAGTTGAGAGTGCAGTTTCAAGACCTGCTCGACAAGGGGTTTATACGCCCAAGCGTATCACCCTGGGGAGCACCGGTCCTCAATGCGGTCACCATCAAGAATAAGTACCCTTTACCACGTATAGATGATCTGTTTGATCAATTCAAGGGAGCCTCTATATTCTCTAAGATTGATCTCAGATCCGGATACCATCAGATAGCCATCCGAGAGCAGGACATTGAGAAGACAGCGTTCCGTACGAGATATGGCCACTATGAGTTTACAGTGATGCCATTCGGACTGTCGAATGCGCCTGTGAAGTTCATGGATCTGATGCACCGACTGTTCAGCGATCAGCTAGACACATCGGTTGTGGTGTTCATTGATGATATTCTGGTTTATTCGAAATCCAGAGAGGAGCACGAGAGCCATCTGAGGCAAGTACTCGAGACACTCCGCATGAACCGACTCTAAGCGAAATTATCCAAGTTTGAATTCTGGCTTGATCAAGTTTCATTCCTTGGTCATGTGATATCAAGCACGGGTATCTCAGTCGACCCGGCTAAGATTGAAGCAGTTTGCTCGTGGCCTAGACCCAGGAACGTTTCCGACATCTGGAGCTTCCTTGGGCTAGCCGGTTATTATAGAAGGTTCATGAAAGATTTCTCAAAAGTCGCTAAGCCTATGACAGCTTTGATGAAGAAGGACACACAGTTTGTGTGGACCGATGACTGCGAGATTTCCTTTCAGAGCCTGAAGGACTCGTTGACCTTTGCGCCCGTCATTACCATTCCTGAGGGTCCAGAGGGATTCGAGGTCTATTGTGATGCATCAGGCCGAGGACTTGGATGCGTACTCATGCAGCACGGCAAGGTAGTTGCTTATGCCTCCCGCCAGCTGAAGAAGCATGAGGAGAACTACCCCACTCACGACCTCGAGTTGGGAGCCATCATCTTCGCATTGAAGATATGGCGGCATTATCTTTATGGGGTTAGTGTTACCATCTACTCCGATCACAAAAGCCTGCAGTATGTCTTCACGCAGAAAGAGTTGAACCTGAGGCAAAGGAGATGGATGGAATTCCTATCAGACTATGACATCGACCTTCAGTACAAAGTAGGGAAGGCGAATGTCGTGGCAGATGCACTGAGTCGTCGAGCACACTCGCTCCATTCGCTACTCGCCTCTTCTAGCTTGGTTGATGAGGTGTGAGACGCTCAGATGAAGGACCCATATATGAAAGAGATCAGATAGAGTATCATCGACGACACATTTGAGCATAGGAAGTATGACTTCAAGCTCCACGATGATGGTTTGATCCGATTGAACGGCAGATTATGCGTTCCTCGAAGCAATGCAGAGCTGAGGGATCGCATTCTGCGAGAAGCCCACTGTTCTTCATTATCTGTCCATCCGGGAGCCTCTAAGATGTATAAAGGTATGAAGAGATATTTCTGGTGGTCGGGAATGAAATCTGATGTGAATGAGTTTGTCCTGAGGTGCCTCACTTGCCAGAGAGTGAAGTTTGAGCACCGTCAACCTGGAGGAATGGTCCAACCTTGCCGATTCCTGAATGGAAATTCCATGATATATCGATGGATTTTGTTGTTGGACTCCCATCTGCTAGGGGAGGACTCAACATGATCTGGGTGATAGTCGATCGCCTTACCAAGGTGGCCCGCTTCATACCGATGAGGGACACCTGGAAGGTAACAAAGCTTGCTGAGACATTTGATCGAGAGATTATTCGACATCATGGAGTTCCAAAGAAGATTGTGTCTGACCGTGACACCAAGTTTCTTTCGAGATACTGGAGAGCCACACGTGAAGCGCTTGGTACCGAGTTGAAGCTCAGTACAGCCTTCCATCCATAGACTGACGGTCAGACAGAGCGGACCATCCAGACACTAGAGGACATGCTGAAAGCATGCACCTTAGATTTTCAGGGGAGTTGGGTTGATAAGTTACATCTGATCGAGTTCTCTTATAACAACAGCTACCGCGCTTCGATCAAGATGTCACCCTTCCAAGCCTTGTATGGCAGACCATGTCGTACTCCACTGTGTTGGGATGAGTCCAGTGAGGCGGTCATTGTAGGACCGGAATACCTTGAGCAGATGCAATCTGAAGTGTAACAAATTCGAGCGAATCTGAAAGTGGCCCAGGATAGACAAAAGTCTTATGCCGATGTGCGACGACGTGACCTGGAGTTCGCTGTGGGCGATCAGGTGTTTCTGCGCGTCTCACCGATGAAGGGCGTGTTCCGATTCGGCCAGAAAGGCAAGTTGAGCCCGAAGTACGTTAGGCCTTATACGATCACGGAAAGGATTGCAGCTGTAGCTTACAGGTTAGCGTTACCTGCAGACTTGGGTCATGTTCATGATGTCTTTCATGTTTCACAGCTCAAGAAGTATATAGCCGATCCATCTCATGTCTTAGAGCCTGATCACATATCCCTTGAGCCGACGATGAGGTACGTCGAGACTCCCTTGCGCATCCTTGACACCAAGACGAGAGACACCCGCAACAAGTCTGTGCGGATGGTCAAGGTCTTGTGGTCGAACCACGACGCCGAGGAGGCTACTTGGGAATTAGAGCATGCCATGAGGGCGAAGTACCCGGCACTGTTTGTAGACTAGATTGTCTAGTGTCGTGAGGGTACGAGGCGTACCCCTTTTAAGGGGGGTAGGACCGTTTTGTTTTAGCATGGCTTCAGGATAGCTTTGCTTGTATGTATATGTTTACATTTTGTTTGACACAGTGTAGCAACCAGTGTATTGGTTGTAGTGTTGATAGTGCTTGCAGTGTATTGCTTGCATGGATGGTACTTGTTTGCACAGTGTGTGTATGTGCATGTTGCTATGAATTTATGTGTGAGATTTGCTATGCGAACTTGTTTGACAGATATGATATCTGTAAGTGTACTAATTGTGTATTGTGTTAAACATGATTTTGACAATTGACTTGTCAAATGATTGAAGCTATTAATCCACCGACTTTGACCAACTTTGAGGGCAAAGTTCCTTAAGGGGGGTGCTAACAGAAATTATGGTAGGTATTTATTGAGCACTTATGTACAAGAGATTAAACAGAATCATAGTAAAAGAACCAAGAATGTGCCGGGTAACACTTACCCGGCATCAAGCACGGCATAAGCAAACATAAAAGGAAACCTACTCAATCTATGCGGGTAGCAAACAAAAACCCGGTCAAAAGTAGCAGGGAAGCAAATTAAGACCAAGCAAGTCGAACCCTAGGGACTTGTATAGAAAATTAGTCCTAGCCTTGGTAATTACTAAGTAAAAAAGGGGGGAAAATGATAGATTTTCTAATTCTAATAAAAACTAACATAACTAAGCGGTATCTATAATGGATTTATTCTTGATTAAGGGATTGAAACCATCTAACATCAATGTGGACTCGAAACATAAACACAAGCCTTCGAATTAACCAACAATTGAATGCGCCGGATGTTCTGCCGGATAACAGATGCACGGCATATTCAAAGACATTGAATATGCCGAACATTTTCCACCCGGTAGTGCATCCGGCACAGTCACTTTGCATATAATTTTTCCAGTTTCCGAGAAGAAAACATAAGACTCACTACCTATTAACAATTCGAGCATATACCATGCCACGAAATGAACAAAGTAATGGGAAAGATGGGTTAATTCTCACTCTTACTACTAACTCTTAATTCATAAGAAGAGAGTAGGAAGACCATTAAGAGAGTCTAACCTATTCTACTTTTGGACACATCCTCCTCAAGTAAAAATTGAATGAACAGAATAAGAGATCAACCAATTCTCTTACAATAAGAACCTTACTCTTAATGAACTTGAAAATTATATTAAGAAGACCATATTGTTTTACAAAGAAGAGTTTCATCCCAACCAAGAACAGAAGGGATTACTACTCAATCACCCATGAATTGAAGAAGGAAATACAAGGAGAAGGGGGAGTTTTGACATAGCCTTCACCCTCTAAATCTTCTTCCAAATCTTCTTCTTCTTCTCTTGAATGGTTGTGCAGCAATTCCTCAATCGAAATGCGTCTATTCTGTGGAGTATGTGTGTGGTAATATCATGGAATGGATGATGCCAATTCGCAGCCTCTTATGCCCTTTTATAGACAGAAAATCTTCAGGTGCCGGATCCCATGCCGGGTCGAAGTCATCCGGCATCAGGATTACACACGTGCTTTTCAGTAATGGTCGAAACCGTTTTGGCGCGAAGAGTTACTTATGCCGGACGGATTCCATCCGGTTTCATACCCGGCATCGAGTATTTGGATAACGGTAAATAACCGACATCTTTTGGTAAACGGGCGCGTCTTTTGCTTATGCCGGATACAAAGTACCCGGCACCATGTCCGGCGGCGTCCCATTTCTGCTGTGTACTTGAGCCGTGCGTGAGAGGCCCGGCTCTATATCCGGCAAAGTTCGGTTTTTGATGAAAAACTTCCTCCTTGCATAAAAAAAATACTAAGAGCATTAGTCTGAACATATAAAATGACTTCTTATATAAAATAATACAAATATTACCTATTCTAACCTTATTTTAACTAATAATATTACAAATCTAGCTTATAAAATATGATAAGTCTACGGTTTATCAAGGCCTTACACTTACCTTTTGCTAGTCCTCGAGCAAAATTAAATCAGAAAAGAGTATCTACTTGTGCACAAAATAAATAAACTCTAGAATGATAATGAGATATTCCTTTCCAAACTACTTGACTCTTACTCATAAGTATCACTTAGTCCTTTCCATTCTTTCAATAATATACAAGTGGGTAAAAGGTAAAACATTCAATCTCAAAAATGGAACAACGACTCATGGGCTATTTTGCATAGGGGATTTTTGTATCTCTCCTTCTTCAGGTTTCCAACATTCAGCTCTATTTTTCAAGAGTTTCTGAATGTGGCCAAGACTCTCATCAATGGTTTTGAATGGTTCAGCCCTATTTTTCAAGTGTTTCTGAATCTAACCATGATTGTTTTTTTTCATTTAAAGAACGGGAATTTAGGAGAAAAACAAAAGGGAAAACTCTCAATTCTTGCTTTTATTTTGAGGCAATCTTGCAACCTCATAATGCTTCATATATTTATATATTTTTTTTGAAGAGGTTTTCCCCCCTTTTTTTCTTTTTTTTTCCGAATTTTTTTTTTCTTTTTCATCCCCCTTTTCTAAGATATTCACCCATAAGAACTGAACTATTTTAAAAAGGAAAGAAAGATATATTACCCAAAAGTAGATCAAGGACAAAAATAGAAGTAAGGTCATATACTCATGTTGAACAGAAAGAATCATGAAGTGAGAAAATAATATCTAAAGATCATTAGAAAGCTTACCTCTTGAGAGAACAAATATTTAGCCTTCTCTAATGTCAACTTTAGTCAGAGACATACAAAAAGTTGAGTAGAAGGTTAATAAACTTAAAACTTATTATATTGGATAAACTAGACATGCTATATGTATATAATTCTTTTTTTATTTGAAAACTAATTTAAATAAAATTTCTTTTCAATTTTTTTCAAAATGGGTGTCCCCCTGCCCTACACTAAGTAGGAACACGGTCCCCAGTGTTCGAAAGAAATAAATAGACAAGAAACTGAAGGAAATTGAAAGAACAATAAATACTCCCCATAATGGCACATGGTAGAATGCCCTACACTTGTGATGAGCCAATGATTGGAGTTGTTCACAGCAAAATTCAACAATAATAAGAGCAACTGAAATCAAAAACTCATAAGGTGCCAAGCTTCTATAATACAAGGAGAGTAGTTAAGCATTAAGCATAAGTATACATGAAAAATAGAAAAGAACTAACATAAAGAAAGAAAATGAAGGTAAAGACAAGAAAATAGAAAGAGAGAGAAAGAACTAGATAGCTGCCGCCGGCGCAGATGAAGGTGGTGGTGGTGGTGGGGATGAGTCAGAAGGAGCCTCTGAGGAGTCTGAAGAGCTGGAGGAGCTAGGGGTAGGGAGACCCTGCTTCTTCGCCTCCTTGCGGGCTTTTCTCTTCTTCCGATCCCTCTTGAGAATACTCTTGAAAAATGCCTTCATCGAACACTCCATCGTCTTCTTTAGCGTCTTCCTATCCTCAGCCCGGTCACGGTTAAGTCTGTCAACTGCAAGCAGAAAGCGGTCATCTACTCGCCGCTCATGCTCCTCCTGGCGCTGGGTGACCTGCTCCTTAAATGCCTGCTGACCTGCGGCCATCTCCTGCTGGCACTGCTCTACTGTCTCAACTCGGCTGGTAACCTCAGAACGATATCCCTCATAGTTGGCCCGGAAGGCCTCGTAATCAGTCCAAGTATCCTGCTGGGACTGTCTGTACACATCGAAGGACTGCCGCTGCTGATCAAGGGTCTGCTGAAAATGGTCCATCCTCTCATAAAGGGGACCCAAGTCAGGAGCGGGGGCAGAAGTCTGAGGAGCGGAGGAGGTAGGTGGGGGTAGCAGCAACTGGGGCTCAGATCCCTCATATCTAGGGTAGTCCTGAGCAGTAGCGGTGGCCCTACGCCTCTGCGCTGAAGGAACATACCGGTACTCTCCTGGTGCAGACTCACGAAACCATCATCGCCTAATAAGTGCGAGGTCAATGAGGGAGGACTCCTGGTGATACTGGAGACCTCGTGGTATCTGATCCTCCCTCAGAGTCTGAGTGATATGGTGATGAAGTAGCATCGGGAAGACAGGGCGCTGAATATCTCGATGAAGGATCGCCCGAACAACCTGAGCAAACATCAGTCGGTGCACCGGAAATCGAGCTGCAATATCACTCGGTGGTGGCCCACGAAGGTAATCAAGAAGGGGACAATCCATGTCATTGAGCTCGTCATGCTTACAGGGCCTAATGTTATGTCTAATAATTTCCATGGCCACTCTAAGTTGCAAGTCCGTGATGAAGGTGATAGGGATCACAGGGAGAGACTTAGAATGGGCCCGATTCATAAATCGGGTCCGTGATCCAAACCGAGCAATAATAGCAGCATGGGCAGTGGCCAGATACTGCCTAGTGAATGAGCTCTGCCTCCGGTCATACTCTATGCCTAAGGTGTCTGCTATGATACGAGGTGAAATCAAAATATGTGTACAAGAAACATAAGAACGGATCTGTACCTCGGAGACTTGGGGTGGCCCAAGGAACTTAGCATTAGCATAAAACTCACGAACTAGGTCAGCGTAGAAGTGCCTCTGACCAATCTCTAGTAATCCCGACCACCCATGCCTCTGAAATGGGGAGATGATCTGAGATAACGGGCTCACTGTCTTGTCAATTCGTCGCTCTTGCACCCACTTGCCCTTTTGCTTGGATTGATTGTAGTAGCGGGCAGCCTCCGCGCTAACAAACCCATCTGAATCGAACTGTGGGTCCTCTTGGATACGAGAAGGTAGGGGCTGAGGAATCCCGAAGTCGTCGAGCTCTGGTGCTGAGGATGTCGAACCCGGCCCACTCTGAGCTGCAGTAGGGCGCTTCTGCTTCCGCCCCGTCGTAGATTTCCGTGGAGGCGGAGGGGCACTACTGGAGGCGGGCTCCTTACCTGCCCGTCTAGTAGAACGGCGAGGTGGCTCTAGTGGAGCAGGAGCAGCCTCATCTTCTGGAGTAGCCTCTCCTAAAGCTGCATCCAACTCCTCAAAGAAGGTGTCCTCGTCTGAATCAAGGGTCTGAGAAGTAACTTTTTTTCGCCGAGTCATCTGCAGGTAAGGAAAGGAAATCGAATACCACACACAACAGATTATCAAATGTTAATTCAATAGTTAAAGCATTAACCTGGTGTCGTGCTATGATTCTCCTAAGTATATGTCAAATTGGTTAATTTTCAACAAAACATTGTCCTAGGCATTAATTCAGAAGGTTATAATCCCAAAAGGCATAGAAAAATTAATCAGATAATCACGCCGGGCGGAATGCCAGACAAAATCTACCCGGCGCATGCAAACAACTGAATGCCGGATTAGATGCCGGACAAACTCCATCCGGCACATTCAAGTTTCAAACCCAGCAAATTGCAGAAACACACAGAATCGCTCCATACCACATATTTCAACTACAGAAGGTTCCGAAATCCTTAATTCGCTATACTAAGCTATGAATCTAACAAAAACGTCACATTAAACTAAACAACAGTAAAAAATTGAATTCGAAATGCCGTCAAAGGAACCTGTTTGTTTTTTTTTTCGTTTCGTTTCCTGGAGTTGGATTTGGGCGACTTCAGCAGCGGCTTGTGGTTGAGCGGTGATTGGAGTTTGAATCTAGCACGGTGTTGTCGCGTCGCCTGTTGGTGGAAGGAGCTGTGTGGTGCGGCGCGTTTGTGTAGGGTAAAAATGGGTCTATAACCCAGACTTACCCGAGGTTATTTTTTTTCAGAAAACGCAAGAGGCTGGGTTGAATGCCGGGTTAGTTCTACCCGGCATAATGAATTTCTTAAGGTCGGATGTGTTTTACTCGGCTTCAGGCACGGCATGATGAAGATTCTTTTGCCGGGTTCTGTACACCCGGCTTTGTACACGACAACTTTATCTCTCTTTTTTTTCTTCTTTTATATATATATATATATATATATATATATATATATATATATATATATATATAGAAGAAACAACTAGAACATTAAAAAAAATAAAAAAATAAATAAAAATAAATAAAAAAACAAATAAAATATAATCAATTATGGAAGAATTACTCCCTTATTATGATGCGAGCTTGATTAAGAGGGGCCCTACACTTGGCCTTTGGCCATATAGGAGCACTTTGTAGCTCGTCGTGGTATTAACTCCTTCGATGTGGAATCATTGAAAAGAATATTGGCGGAATTGGAAGACTTACAGTCAGGACTTAGATATCTCTTCAAGCGGTAACCATTGACTTTGAATCTAGCTCCCGTAGAATTTTCAAGTTTGAAAGCACCATATTCAGTTGTGGAAGTGATAGTAAAAGGTCCAGCCTAGTGGGATTTCAATTTTCCCGGAAAAAGTCGAAGGCGAGAATTGTAGAGGAGGACTTGATCACCCACATGAAAATCGCGTGGAAGAATAGCTTGGTCATGAATCTTCTTTGTACGCTCTTTATATAGCTGGGCATTCTCGTAAGCGTTGTGGCGTAATTCTTCTTGTTCAGATAACTGGAAGTTCCTCTTGACTCCTGCTTTCTTCATGTCGAAGTTGAGTGCTTTGAGGGCCCAGTAGGCCTTCTGCTCAAGTTCCACGGGCAAGTGACAAGCTTTCCCATACACAAGGCGGAATGGTGTAGTCCCGATAGGAGTTTTAAAGGCAGTTCGATACGCCCATAAAGCATCGTCAAGTTTGGGGGACCAATCCTTGCGAGATGAACGGACCGTTTTCTGTAAGATCCATTTCAATTCACGGTTGGAGACTTCATTCTGTCCATTAGCCTGTGGATGGTAGGGAAGGGTAACCTTATGATGGACTCCATACTTCGTTAAGAGGTTATCAAACTGACGGTTGCAAAAGTGAGAACCACCGTCAGAAATGATAGCTCGTGGAACGCCAAATCTGGTGAAAATATTTTTCTTTAGAAATTTCAGAACCATCTTGGCATCGGTAGAGGAGCATGGAATGGCTTCAACCCATTTGGAAACATAGTCGACGGCGACTAGGATGTATTGATGGCCCTGCGATGAGGGGAATGGACCCATGAAGTCGATGCCCCAAACATCGAATAATTCGACCTCCAGGATATTTGTAAGCGGCATTTCATGACGCCTGGAGATATTTCCCATTCTTTGACAACTGTCACATTGAGAAACAAACTGATGGGAATCCTTATGTAAGGTTGGCCAATAGAGCCCTGATTCCAATACCTTGGCCGCTGTTCGAGTAGCCCCATGATGTCCGTCGGCCTCCTTAGAGTGACAAAATTGTAGAACTGAAGTGACCTCATATTCAGGAATGCATCTCCGGATGATCCCATCGGCACATACCTTGAATAAGTATGGATCATCCCAGAAGAAATGCTTTACTTGAGACAAAAATCTCTTCTTTTGCTGAGAAGAGAGCCCATGAGGTAGGATTCCGGAGGCTAAGTAATTGGCCATGTCTGTAAACCATGGCTCTTGTAAGGCTTCACACAATGCAACCAATTCTGTAAAATTATGTGGAATATCATCTTTAGATTCCATCCATGTAAGCTGCTGAACACTAAACACCGTCTCGTCTGGAAAATATTCCCTGATGGGAATCCCGTCATATGGTCGTTCAATGCAGGAGAGGTGATCAGCAACACCATTGAGACAACCCTTCTTGTCAACAACCAAAACGTCGAATTCTTGTAGTAGAAGAATCCAGTGCAATAATCTTGGCTTGGCTTCGGCCTTGGTAAAGAGGTATTTCAGGGCAGAATGATCCGTATGCACAATGACTTCACTCCCCCATAAATAAGAGTGGAATTTGTCCAGGGCGAAGACGACTGCAAGGAGCTCCTTTTCCGTGGTTGTGTAATTTTTTTGTGCATCCACAAGGGTCTTGCTCGCATACGTGATTATTCGCAATACCTTATATTTTTTCTGACATAGCGCAGCCCCCACAGCATAGTCGCTAGCATCACACATGATCTCGAAGGGGAGAGACCAATCGGGGGAAACGACTACAGGGGCTGAAGTTAACTTTTCCTTGATGACTTCAAATGCTTCCAAGCATTCTTTGGTGAATTCAAACTTTGTATCATTTCCTAATAAGTCACTTAAAGGTTTGGCGATCTTGGAGAAGTCAGAAATGAATCGACGGTAGAACCCGGCGTGGCCTAAGAATGCTCGAACCTCTTTGTATCTTCACACCTGTCTAAAATCAAATCCAGCTGTTGCAAACAATCGTCAAAGGTGGAACCATATACGCTAAAATCATCCATGAATACTTCTATACTCTTTTCTATGAAATCAGAAAATATTGCTTGCATGCAACGTTGGAAAGTGGCAGGAGCATTGCAAAGTCCAAATGGCATACGATTATAAGCAAAGGTACCATAAGGACAGGTAAAGGTGGTCTTTTCCTGATCCTCTGGTGCAATTGGAATTTGAAAATAGCCCGAGTAGCCATCTAGGAAACAATAAAATTCCTGACCTGCCAATCTTTCTAACATTTGATCTATGAATGGCAAAGGGAAGTAATCCTTTCTGGTGGCTGCATTTAATCTTCTATAATCAATGCACATTCTCCAGCCAGTTGTTTGTCTCTGAGGGATTAACTCCCCTTTTTCATTAGGGACGGCCACTATGCCTCCCTTTTTGGGAACCACTTGGACAGGACTTACCCAAGGGCTATCGGAAATTGGATAGATGATACCCGCATCTAACAATTTCAAAACCTCCTTTTTCACCACTTCTTTCAAATTTGGGTTTAATCTCCTCTGATTTTGCCTAATCGATTTATGGTTTTCCTCCATAAATATGCGATGATTGCAAAAGCTAGGATCAATTCCCTTTAAATCAGCTAGACACCAACCTATTGCTCTCTTATGATCTCCTAAGACTCCTAACAATTTAGTTTCTTGTTCAGCAGTTAAAAGCGAGGAGATGATAACAAGGAGAGTATTGTTACCTGCCAGGAAGGCGTATTTGAGATGAGATGGAAGTGCTTTAAGATCTACCTCGGGAGGTTGTTCGATTGATGGAATGGCTTTAAATGGTGAGCGCTCTAAACTCTCTAATGGTGGTTGACAACCATTGGCACTTTTTCGCTTACCGCCATTGAGTTGGTCAATAACCACCTTGATTTCCCTTGCGGGAGACTCTTCGATCGATAAAACCAAGATTTGCTCCAATGCCTCTAATTTGTGCGGTTCAATTGAGGGGAGGGAGAATGATTCTTCATCATCTTGGAATTCTTTCTCACCATTATCTGCCAAAAGACCGACACAGCAAATAGTATGAGCATTTACACTTTTTCTTACTATCTTTGCCATGTCGAACTCGATCTTTTCATCCCCAACTCGGAAGATGACTTTGCCCTCATGAACGTCAATTATTGCGCGTGCTGTACTTAGGAAAGGTTTTCCAAGGATTAGGGGGACTTCGGTATCTTCATCAATGTCTAGAACCACGAAGTCGGCTGGAAAAATTAAATTGTCAACTCCAACTACCAAATTTTCCACCATTCCCATAGGCTTGATTGAGGATCTATCAGCCAATTGCAGGGAAAAGGATACCGGCTTCAGTTGACTGCCATGAATCCTGGTGAAAATTGAGTATGGCATGATATTGATGCTAGCACCGAGGTCACACAGACCATGACCACAATCAATATCTCCAATATAGCATGGCACAATTGGTAGTCCGGGATCTTTCTGTTTAGGCGGAAATGCCCGTAGCAATGCCGCGGAGCACTCCTCGGTTAAACTGACCATCTCCACATCTTCCATCTGCCTCTTGTTATTAATTAACTCCTTCAGGAACTTAGCATAAGTTGGCATTTACTATAATGCATCGATAAGAGGAATATCAATGGTTATACGTTTAAAGATACCCAAAAAATTTTTAAACTGCTCATCTAAATGCTTTTTCTTAAGCCTATTAGGAAATGGCAGTTTTTCAGTCGAAATTTGATTTTTGTTGGGAGGAGAAGAATTAGAAGAGGGAGAGAAAGGGACAGGAGCCTGTGTCTCCTGAGACTGTACCTCTGGAGAGATTTCCTCCAAGTCAGTAGGATCAACTTGTTTTTCTTTTTCTTTTCTTTGATCCTTACCTATCTCTCTTCCGCTTCTGAGAGTGACTGCGCTTATATCGTTACTCCCAAGAGTAACTGACTTTACGTGCTCTCTTGGGTTTATTTGAGTTTGTGAAGGTAGATGGCCGGATGGCCTCTGTTGGGTTAGCATTTGTTGGATCTGAGATTGTAGTGACTTCTGATCCTTACGAAGGGCTGTAATATCTTCCTGTGTATCTCGTGATTTGTTCACCAACGCCTTCATTAGGTCACGCATCTCGGCCATCTCGGCTTCATGATTGGATGAATGTTGGGGTGGTCTACCACCATATGTTGGCTGCTGGTATTGCCTTGGATTTCCTTGAAATCCAGGTTGGTTCTAGGAGTTTGGAGAAGTTTGGATATTTCTCTGCCAAGGTTGCCTAAATCCTTGGTTGTTGTTGACATAATTTACTTCCTCAGATGCTTTTAATTCCTGCAACTCAGGGCACTGTTCGAAATCGTGTGGTCCTCCACACTGTGTACAAAACACATCAGAAGGTAAAGGAAACACAGAGGGGTGCGATACCTGAGGTTGTCGTGTATTTAAAACTTTCGCATGCTGGGGAAGAAAGCTCATAGCCAATTGCTCCACCACTTTTTGCAAAGCACTAACTTTGGTGGATTGTTGAGCGTTACTTTCCAGTAATTGTTCTTGACTTTTCAATAATTGCTCGATTTTGCTGTCGCTTCCTCCTATTTGATATAGACCTGGGGTGCTACCTCTGGAACCACCGATAGCCCAATCTCTTATCTCTTCACATAGGGACTCAATCCCATTAAGAAATTGCTCTCCGGGCTTCTTTAGAATATCGGCACCAAGGGATGAAAGTACCATGGTCTTACATTGATTCACCAATCCTTTGTAGAATAACTGGGAGAGTTGTTCCTTGGTGAGACCATGGTGGGGACAGGTCAGAAGCAAACCCTTGAATCTATCCCACGTCTCGCCGATGTTCTCTGAACCCGGTTGCTTAAAGTTATAAATTTCAGCAATCATTTCTAAGGTTCGGCTTGGGGGTAAGAATTTGTGATGGAATTTAGTGGCCATGTCGTCCCACGTGTGAATAGTTTGTGGGGAGATGCTATGGTACCACTTACTTGCCATCCCTGTAAGGCTGTGAGGAAATAGGGAGAGTCTAGCGTATTCGAGAACCGTATCTTTGGAAGTAAGGCTATTTACGTGTTGGAGGAATTTTGTAATGTGGAGTAAAGCTTCATCAGGATTAGTTCCATCAGACATTCCTAACTCTTTCACACAAAGGATTTGATGATATGGCTTTAATTTCTGTCATTCCTCATAATCTGCTTGGGAAAGAGCGGGAAGGCTTATGGCGGGTTGTTGACCTTGGTTGGAAGGCCGGTTAATGTTCCTAACGGTTGCAGGTATAGCAGCCATGGTATGATGATTTCTTTGCTGTCTTTGTAGGTAATGGAATGTCCTTTCTATTTCTGGAATGTAATTGATGAGAGTTTCAGGGAGACTGAGTGATCGTGTGAGTGGCATTCACTTTAGAAGAACAAGTACCTAAAAGATAACAAAGAAAATATTTTTAAGTAATATGAAAATGACATGTAATCAATAATATATGCTTTTATTCAATATATAATATCATTGTCATTACATATCATATAAAAGACAAAATAACTAAAAGAAAATATATAAAAGGGACTAAAGTACATTAAAAGACAGCCCTAAACCTAGTGCGCCTAATTCTACTAGTAAAGATAGCATAGGAGGGGGGCCTTCGGTGAACCCTATTGGTGAAGATACCCATATGAGGGAATCTCTGCCTAAGTTCATCCACGGGCAGAACCCTCGTGCGTGCCGTAGTCCTAAGGCGGTGATAAGCAAGGGCGGGTCTCAACTTCTTCCTCTTAATAAATATTTCTACCCCTGTACGGGGGTAGAGTTCATTAACCACATATATATGCAGAAAATGGAAAAGATCGGACTCCCCACTTTGTAACTTTGCCATCCAAATGTTTCTAGGCATCCTGAGTACAAAGTTTGGACAAAGGTGAGATAATTATAAGAGGAAGGAATTCATATATATGTAGAAAAAAAAATGCTAAGTTTAACTTAGCCGGGTACTGTGCTGGGTAGGAAGTGTCCGGCGTCAGACTTCCTCCGAATGTGCCGGACACACTCAACCCGGCACTTGACACGGCACGTTAAAAATAGCGAAAACACAAATAACATTCAAACAACAATAGTCGGTGAATATATTAACAATTTTGTAGAATATGCCGGGTTAAATGCCGGGCGTCTACTATCCGGCCTAGACTTCCTCTGGTTTTGCCGGGTAATATACATCCGGCACTAAATCCAGCACATTCAAAAATTGCAAAGACAAACATAAAAAAATAACGAATGAAAGAATATAATATGGCAATTACCAGGTTAAGGACTTGGACTAATTCCAAGTGCCCGGAAACGGCGCCATTTTGCTAACAGAAATTGTGGTAGGTAATTATTGAGCACTTATGTACAAGAGATTAAACAGAATCATAGGAAAAGAACCAAGAATGTGCCGGGTAACACTTACCCGGCATCAAGCACGGCATAAACAAACATAAAAGGAAACCTACTCAATCTATGCGGGTAGCAAACAAAAACCCGGTCAAAAGTAGCAGGGAAGCAAATTAAGACCAAGCAAGTCGAACCCTAGGGGCTTGTATAGAAAATTAGTCCTAGCCTTGGTAATTACTAAGTAAAAAAGGGGGGGAAAATGATATATTTTCTAATTCAAATAAAAACTAACATAACTAAGCGGTATCTATAATGGATTTATTCTTGATTAAGGGATTGAAACCATCTAACATCAATGTGGACTCGAAACATAAACACAAGCCTTCGAATTAACCAACAATTGAATGCGCCGGATGTTCTGCCGGATAACAGATGCACGGCATATTCAAAGACATTGAATATGCCAGACATTTTCCACCCGGCAGTGCATCCGGCACAGTCACTTTGCATATAATTTTTCCAGTTTCCGGGAAGAAAACATAAGACTCACTACCTATTAACAATTCGAGCACATACCATGCCACGAAATGAACAAAGTAATGGGAAAGATGGGTTAATTCTCACTCTTACAACTAACTCTTAATTCATAAGAAGAGAGTAGGAAGATCATTAAGAGAGTCTAACCTATTCTACTTTTGGACACATCCTCCTCAAGTAAAAATTGAATGAACAGAATAAGAGATCAACCAATTCTCTTACAATAAGAACCTTACTCTTAATGAACTTGAAAATTATATTAAGAAGACCATATTGTTTTACAAAGAAGAGTTTCATCCCAACCAAGAACAGAAGGGATTACTACTCAATCACCCATGAATTGAAGAAGGAAATACAAGGAGAAGGGGGAGTTTTGACATAGCCTTCACCCTCTAAATCTTCTTCCAAATCTTCTTCTTCTTCTCTTGAATGGTTGTGCAGCAATTCCTCAATCGAAATGCGTCTATTCTGTGGAGTATGTGTGTGGTAATATCATGGAATGGATGATGCCAATTCCCAGCCTCTTACGCCCTTTTATAGACAGAAAATCTTCAGGTGCCGGATCCCATGCCGGGTCGAAGTCATCCGGCATCAGGATTACACATGTGCTTTTCAGTAACGGTCGAAACCGTTTTGGCGCGAAGAGTTGCTTATGCCGGACGGATTCCATCCGGTTTCATACCCGGCATCGAGTATTTGGATAACGGTAAATAACCGACATCTTTTGGTAAACGGGCACGTCTTTTGCTTATGCTGGATACAAAGTACCCGGCACCATGTCCGGCGGCGTCCCATTTCTGCTGTGTAATTGAGCCGTGCGTGAGAGGTCCGGCTCTATATCCGGCAAAGTTTGGTTTTTGATGAAAAACTTCCTCCTTGCATAAAAAAATACTAAGAGCATTAGTCTGAGCATATAAAATGACTTCTTATATAAAATAATACAAATATTACCTATTCTAACCTTATTTTAACTAATAATATTACAAATCTAGCTTATAAAATATGATAAGTCTACGGCTTATCAGGGGGTATGTAACACCCCAACTACTAACAACACACTTAACAACATATCGCAGCGGAATTCATAACTCATAACATCACTTAACTCTTTGGCGTTACACGCCGTTAGCCACCCACGTGGCTAACAAGGCTAACATACATACATTGTACCGGTCTGATGGACTAAATTCCCGAGCGACTACACATAAATCCCGTTCCATGTCCAACAGTCATTATACACTTACATTACAGCTGTACCGAGTAATTACCAACTAACGCCGATACATTTTCGGTCTTACTACACCTATAATACATCCACAATTCTCATGACTACCACATACAACACTACCCCGTCCTACTCTCAAACGGCTTCCAGTTCCTTGTACCTGAAAAGTATGGGAGCCCCCAAAGGGGGTCAGCACCTTTGCTGGTATGGTAATCCCGCAGCCCGCATGCTACCGGGCCACGCACAACTATTTGTCGTCTTAGCATGCGGTTTTTTATTTCAAACATGCACAAACTCACATACATATCATGCTTATAAGCAAACAATCATTAATAGGGCACAAACACAAATTAACACACACACTCAATAACAGTACACTTCACTTTATAACATACTCAACTTAATTTCTCTCCTCTGAGAGGATATAACTTTATTTAGGGAATGCCGGGGTAATATAAGCCCAAGCACAACATACATACATTTCCTTTACTTGAGTGGCGGCCTCATATAGGACCGATCACAACATACATAGTTTCCCCCTAACTCCAATAGTGATGAGGTAGGTAAGCCTTGGTTAAGCTTGTGGGTGGTTGTAATTCCAGGAGGAAGAACAACCGTAACATAACAAAGAGGGAGTCGAAGCGAACTTAGGCATCGACACCCTACCAACATTATACATAATTTCCCTCCTAGCCCGATGTGGAGGTCGGGTAGGTAAGCTTTGGCTAAGCTAGTGGGAGGTCGAAATCCAATGAGGGAAAACAACCCTAACATAACAGGATGGGAGTTAATTCGCATATATATATATTAACTCCCAAACAATACGCGCGACCGGAACAACCGGATTCCCCTCCATACATACATATACTTATTAGTTAGAGGTTCCCTTATGGAACTAATCACATACATACATCACATAGTGTTACTAACTCGGTTAGACACATAAGGGAAATCATATCCCATTTCAACAACGCGGATAACAGTATCCAACATCAACAACATATTAAACAAGTCACATACATCACACATTGTCACAACATACAACAACGCATGGATAGCCGTAGTTAGAACGTTCCCATGGGTTGGGACGTTTATTCCGAATACCGATCACTTATGTGAACCTAAGGTCGGTTAACTATTATTTAACACATAACTAAGGTTAAGCGGTATCAGAATTAATTACGCCACAATAATGAATTACTGTAAACTCATTTCATGCTTTATCTTGTAAGGTGGCAAACACACAGAAAAACACATTGGCATACAAGCCGGTGTAATCCGGTAGGACACAGGTTGCAAGAAAACCATACCTTGGTCTTTGCTGCGTACGAGTCCCGCCAACGTAGCTCCTAGACATGATTAATAATGTCGGTTAATTTATTCACTTAACTTCAAGTTTGCTAAGTGTTTTACATGATTACATGACATGTTTTAAATGCCTAAACTTACCCTAGATTACCTTCATTATACCCCCTAGGGTTAACTACATTTGTCGTTTTCTTTTCAATTTTTTTTTTGTAGGTTTTTGGTCCGTCCGACCCACCGTCTGACCCACCACTGGGTCGGACCCTTCCAGTAACCTTCGGGTCTGAAAACCTATACCTTGTCCGACCCATGTCCGACCCAACCTTCTGGGTCGGACCATTCCAGAAACATTACCGTCTTTTAACCTCTCCCGTCCGACCCATGTCCGACCCAACCTTCTGGGTCGGACCATTACAAAAGTTCTCCGTTCTTTAATTCTCTCTCCTCGTCCGACCCATGTCCGACCCAACCGTTTGGGTCGGACCATTACAGAAACATTTACGGGTGACCAAACAGAGGCCGTCCGACCCAACAGTGGGTCGGACCCCTGGGTCGGACGCCTCCAGAATCTGTCTAAAATTGTCAAATTTTTTCCAAACTTCTCCACAAGCCTCCTAATGTGTTCTAACATCATTTGGCACATTTACCCTTCATACAACAACCACAAAACTCAATTTATAACTCCACAAACACTTACAATGTTTCTTACCAAAATCCCTAACACTTATAATGTTTCTCTTTAGTTCCTCTAAGTGGTGTTTCATAATTATGACAACCACTATGCCAAAAGTGTTTCCTCACCATCATGCTACAGGTTTTGCACTCTCCTATCTCCATTCTTTATCCACCATTACAAGTCCAACACTCCACTCTATTCAACATCAAACAACCCAATTCAATACCTAAGTTCTCTCATCCATCAATCCATCACAAGCACTCATTTTCCATTAAAATTTTGCCATAACCTCCCCATAAACTTTACATCTCCATTTCATCAATATACACTTCTCATCCCTAATCTAGCCACACCCTTTCAAGGGTCCTAACAGCACATTACAAATCCTCAAATCTCATCAACAACAACATAACCACCAAAAATCTCCATAATCTCAATAACCACATTTATCAATCACAAACTCACAATAATTGGCTCTTAAGGCCCTCAATTCAACATTAATTCACAAGCCTCACCAACACCAACTAAACACATTTCAACATGGGTTTCAACTCACAATTTCGGTTTCATTAAATTGTTTACCCATCCCAAACACTTAAACAATTTATAACAAGGTTTAAGGTAGTTTTCTTACCTTAATTTTACAAGTTCCCTCAATTCTCCTCTTGCCCCTCATCTCTTCCAAAATCGGTCCAGAGGGTATGGAGTTTCCAAACTCCATCCCAACATTCAAGGACACAAAACTTACACAATTAATTATCTAAACCCTTAGAAATTCAATTTAATCAAAGGGCTAGATTTAGGGTTTACCTTTTAGAAGTTTTTAAGAGGGACTTTCTCCCTTGAACCAAGAAGGGGACTTCTCCACCATTGAAGGGTCAATTTGAGCTCAAGAACAAGAAGAAAAACAAGGTATCAAAATGGTGAAAAATTGATTACACCGTGAGATGAAGGAAAAATGAGTTTTTCTTGGGAATCTTTACCTTGGAAGGAAGAGGAGACTACAAGCTTCTCTTTGGTGCCATTTTCACTTCAAATGGGGAAAACCCATGGAGGTCAACTTCATCCTTTTGGAATTTTGAAAAGAGAGGATGATAGAGGAAGATGAGAGGAAGAAAAATATGTGATTTGTTTTTGATTCGGAGCTCAAATGGAGCTTAGGGATGAAGAGGAATGGTGGAAGCCATTGTTGGCTTGGGTTGGAGAATTCCATCGCAGAGAGGGAGGAGGGAGACCGGCTGGGAGAGAAAGAGAGGAAAGAGAGGAAGAGAGAGAGGGGAAAGAGAAAATAAGGAAGGAGAGAGAGAGTGAGGGGTATTTGTGCCCTTTGTTATTTGGCTCTCTCTCGACTTAATTAATTAGTTAACTAGTCACATGTGAGTGGGCTGTCTACATAAATAAAACCGGCCCACTAATATAAACACGCTGGAGCGTTTTTCGTCTTTTAACAGAAAACGCTCGTTTATTCACCCGGTTTAGTACTATTCACTAACCGGGACTGTTTACCAGAATTTTCTCGTTCCTTTAATTTTAATGGTTATTATACTCCCATTAATGTTTAATTATTGTCACATAATCAACTATTATTTTTACGGGGTCATTTAACTGTTTAAAATCACGTTTCGGGATTTTCTCGAAAACGCGTTTTAGGACTCCGTTAGCGTTTTTACGCATGGTTTGAATCCGTTTTCTTCCGGAATTTTCCCATATGTTATTAATGTGTAATTAAGGTATAAAAATACATTTATCACTCTAACGAAGGTTATGTACCTCCTAAAATAATTAAATACGCGGTTTCACGTTTTGTGACTTTTACGCATGTTCTTATTCTTTTTGGTTTTTATTTCTTCACCAATAATCTTAAGGACTTAATTAGCCTTAGAAAATTATAATTACACAATTAATTAACACATTAAGGTTTGGGGTATTGCAGTCTACCCCCCTTAAAAGAACTTCGTCCTCGAAGTTCACACTTCCCTAGCATCATTTGAATTAGAACACCGGGATTACTTGCAACATAAACTTCCATAACAAACATACTTTACATTACAACCTCGGACTTGACGGTCCGGGTAACACATCCACATCCATATATATATAACATACTTACATAGTAATCTCGGACTTGATGATCCGGCTACCTTTACAACATTTGCACATGTATAACAACCCTTTGACTCTTGGCCTGGGTAACATAACAACATTTAGACTCGCGGTCTTGATAACACAACATCCTTTAGGCACATAGGTCTTGACAACATAACACTTTCAGAATTCAATCACATTAGGACTCAAGGTCCAAAATAATAATTATTACACATACCACACAACATGTCATAGCATGTATATCAACCAGAAATTCCTTTTCCATCTCTTCATGGGTTCGAGACCCATGTTGAGTACATATACACTGTGATCCCGCAGAACCGGTCGCGATGGACACTCTGGTCCCCGTTCCTTTGGGAGATCAAAACAATTGCATACATCTTTAAAATATACTTCTCATGTCACCGGTCCTAAGACAAAGGCTCATACGTCCTCAGCTCGTGAGCAAGTAGTAGGAAAATACCCTCTATGAGGTTAAGTATAATGAAATCCTTTATTGGAAGGATACAAGTTGAAAATCCTCTTCGAGGTCACATAAAGGTAGTCCTTCCTTTGAAAATACCACCTAAGAATCTTAAAATATTTATTGAAGTCTAGAAAATACCAATTGCAAATTTGAGACCCAATTTAAAATTCTTTTGAAAGCTCCATACAACTCCAAGTCCAATTATTGTTAACTGCATCTTATTCTTGATGTGATTATTTATGACCACTTATAGGGAGTTTCAAGAATCATCCAACCCTGATGTGATCAGCATCAATGTTGAACTATCTCTCCACCCCAATTTGTGTTCGGCTTCCCTTGATCTCATGATAATCAAGTTTCACCTCCCACTTTAATTTCAAACAACAACTAATTCAAGCATGTACCATTTTCTATCTTCTAATCCATCTAGTCGTAATCATTACATCTCCAAGGGTGGAACCATGCCCATCAATCATCTTCCTGATTTATTTTAAATCAAGTTACCTAGGGAATTTAATTCTCACTAGGTTCTACGTTGGTGTCATACCTCTTCATAAATCACAATACTGTATATATACATATATCCACATATATATTTTTTCAAAATATATACACAATATTACATTTGGTATCTATGAACATACACTGTCGGGGTTTTAGTTCCCCGAGAGTTTTTTCTACTCCCTTATACTTATACTTTCACACACATTTGTTGACACAATAAACACACTTATCGCAAGGCTATTCGCATCTTCCGTGTGTAATTACCACAATTAACCATGAATGAATGTGTATGTTTATGTAACACACACACCAATCATCAAAACAAATCATTTTGTGCTATGCACATCATAGTTCACGTACACTTGTACGGTAAAAGACACTAAGTGGTTCTGCGCTCTACCCCCCTTAAAAGGGATTACGCCCACGTAATCAATCAGTTAATCACTGGTTTAGAACATTCTACCGTCGTGAAGTGTTTATCTCCACGCGGTTTATTACACAATGTGTTCTGGTTTGAGGATCTTAGCCATATTGGCGGTTTAGCCCCTAACCAAGAATTCTCACTAGAGTTTATTTTAACTCTTAACTGGTTTCGATTCTGGCCTGTGAGACTATAGGCGTTAATAATTAGCCACCCACTCATGTTCACTGCACGCATTCAACATTTGAATCGCTGGCTCACTAGTTTCTGCTGCGCGACTCTTTATAATTTAGAGCTTAGTTTGCCCCATACATTATTCGTACTGTATTGTACATCCTCGATTATCACCTTTATCTTGGTAATAACGGTTTCTCAACCGGCGCGTGGTATCTCTTACCGTGTGCGAACTCGGTGAGTTACAGACTTTCTATTCATTTCCACGATAATCTATTGTATTCTACAATGATTTTACTTGGTTTCTTCCGACTTGCTGTCGGTTAAGTTTGAGCTACTACCTTTTGTGTAGTGCTCTGTCGGTTATTTCCAACACTTGAGGTATGTTCCATACCGATATTCAACAATCGTGCTACTGTAGTCACTTATGTCAACCAAGTACCCTTTGATTGGTACTACCGTGCTTCTCTTATGCATCGGTTTTATCACACCATAATTCTTGTCCTTCTATCACATTTAACATTTTCATACTTCCTAGCTATCTCACTTGATCATTACCGCGCAAGCGCAATACCAAAACACTCAGTCATACAGAGTGTAGAGGCGTAAACTCTTGACAGTAAATCTCTTATGCGATTGCAATAGGAATTTATACTGTGTTTCTTATCACATAGCATCAACTACTGGCTTATTGCTCAGTCTGTGTATCATCACTTACTCGTATATCCATTGAGTTTCACTCATAACTGGTCTTATTTGTCACATTATTATTTAACAATACTTATGCAACGGTCGCTTACTGCGCACCGTGTTCTCACTCATTGCATAACATTAGCTTACACTGCATCCGCTATTGTATTAGCTTCTGCCATTGCACTGTGTTTCGCCACTTGTTTGGCTGATTGCTGAATACTCTATTCTTCGGGTCTTTATGCTCCTTGAGCGTTGTTTATTACACATTTAGCATTCCACACCTATAGTGGTGGCTATTTGACTTTTTACTCATCTGATCTCCACAACTGGTACAAATACTTCTTTTCGATTCATTCCTACTCACATCATTCTTGGGTAATAGCCACATAGTCAACTCTTAACACATTCCCTGAACTTAGTTCACATAACTACCGCTGTTGCGGTCTCCCATATCAAGAGGTATCCCCACACTTTAACCAGTGGTTCGTTATCCGCTTACTTATATAACATAAAGTTCCGTGGTCCATAACATTTCCTTAACACATTCCACTTGTGGCTTATAAGCCTCATTGACACATTTATTTCTCCGTGCATATTACACGCTTTATAGATTGTATCGGGCTCCATGACAAGGTCGTTGTTCCTTTCATGGGATGCTCCTTCAAGGGTGTCAGACTTCGTCCTGACGACTTATGTGTAACTGGGTGTTAGTTTCAACCCTTGCGTTCCCACCATGTATCTTGTTCAACCATTGTCTATCCAAACACCCTTTTAAGGATAGTTCCTGGGTGTTACTAGGTCATGCCATTACATCTGGCTTGCACTATTGGTATGCTTAATTTACTACTTCGCCCTGCGTTCCTTGCTGGGTTGAATATTCCCTTCAGTGAGATTGATATCTCTAGTGATCATCTTGGGAGTCATCCCGTTCATTGCACATTAACGTACCCATAGTAGGCATCTGCCTCACCATAGGTAGGCTGGGTACTTACTCCAGCTATTATGTTCCGTCCTTCAGGTTCCTTATGACCTATTCCATGTTTTCACTTACCAACCAGTGCGCTCCGCACTTGTTCACCTTTAAACATTTCCTTAAAATGAATTTACTGATTCTCTTAGTCTCGTTGACTTAACTGGGTTCCTTTACTTCCACCATTCTTGGTAACTCGTACTCTTGCTTGACTTTTACTTCGGACCGTATTATGGAGTCGACTACTTCCCGTGTTCCAGACTCTACTCGTATACATACGTGGGGTACCCTACTGATACATTGCTACTTACCCAATTAACCTATAAGAAGGTTTGTCAGGCCCACAAGCTCCTAATGGAGTGCGGTCGTCCCACATTACAGTTGGTATACTCGTAGTGTCCGTCACACGCCTAGGTGAAGTATTCTGTTGTCCACTCCTCTTACATTATCCTGTGATAATATGCATTCCATGCTTCCCGAACTTAATCAAGGGAAATGTATCCACTGTTGTATTATTATGAACTCAATCCATTCCTCGGGTTGTTACCCTTGGGTTTACCGGTTTCCATCCGGTTGTTTTAAAAGTAATTGGGTAAAACTTATCTACTATGTGGCACTGAGGCCCGCGTAGGTCTTCTGGTTTGGTTTTAAGAAAAGAAGAATTGAAAGAACATGGGTTTGAAAGAAAATCTGGTTTTGAAAAGAGTTTGACAGAAAATGATTTTAGGTTTAAAGAAAATTTTCCGTGGTTTTACAACGTTTCTTGCCTTATCCAAGTCTAGCTTCCTACTGACTGGTGTGTCTCCAAGCGCTGAGGTCAGGCTAATAAGCCCTTCCACGGTTATGATAATCCCACTTAACTTCATGGTGCTTTACTGAGTACTTTGTACTTGCTAAAAAAAAATCTCCCACACAACCTTGTTGTAGCAGCACTTGCCATGGCAAGTGCGCCATGCTAACTGGTTATCGGTTCAATACACACTGGTTGCGGTGTTGTTTTCATCCGCACTAACATCAATGGCCTAGTTGGCCCTTGCTTGATCTTGCAGTCTTAACAACAATTCCTTGGGTACTTCTCAATGTCTTCACATGACGACCATTAACTAGGGTGTTTCCCCTTCTGGGAGACCCCTTTTTACTTAGTATTGTATCCTCCTCGTACTACGTTGTAGTCCCTTAATCGGTTGGTATACCGTTGGTGTGTTAGTTAACATTGTAGTCCCGTAGACACTCGTCTCGGGTTTCATTATCTCGCTCCTTGCCTGTTGCACGCTTGGTACGTTGCAAGCTGGTTGTCCTCGACTGCTCCGCATGTCGACCCAGGGTGCTGGAAATTCCATTCTCTTGTGCATAAGATTCTTCACTTTTCGCTAACAAGAGCGGTTAATATTGTTAAAATGGAGACCGTCTTCGGGATCACACCTTTCGGGATCTACCGTATGACAGGTCCTCCGTACTTACAGGGGTAAATATCAACTGCCAGATCGGGTTTGTGGAGGGCGGGATGGATACTGTAGGTATCCAGTACACACTGGTATTTCCCTAACTAGCGTACTCCTCACGCTATAACTCAACCCTTAACCCCAGGTACTAAACTCTTAACTCGGTACTTCCTAAGCTCGGTATTTCAGTCATCAGAGCGATACTTCGCTCTGATACCACTTTTTGTAACACCCCAACTACTAACAACACACTTAACAACATATCGCAGCGGAATTCATAACTCATAACATCACTTAACTCTTTGGTGTTACACGCCGTTAGCCACCCACGTGGCTAACAAGGCTAACATACATACATTGTACCGGTCTGATGGACTAAATTCCCGAGCGACTACACATAAATCTCGTTCCATGTCCAACAGTCATTATACACTTACATTACAGCTGTACCGAGTAATTACCAACTAACGCCGATACATTTTCGGTCTTACTACACCTATAATACATCCACAATTCTCATGACTACCACATACAACACTACCCCGTCCTACTCTCGAACGGCTTCCAGTTCCTTGTACCTGAAAAGTATGGGAGCCCCCAAAGGGGGTCAGCACCTTTGCTGGTATGGTAATCCCGCAGCCCGCATGCTACCGGGCCACGCACAACTATTTGTTGTCTTAGCATGCGGTTTATTTATTTCAAACATGCACAAACTCACATACATATCATGCTTATAAGCAAACAATCATTAATAGGGCACAAACACAAATTAACACACACACTCAATAACAGTACACTTCACTTTATAACATACTCAACTTAATTTCTCTCCTCTGAGAGGATATAACTTTATTTAGGGAATGCCGGGGTAATATAAGCCCGAGCACAACATACATACATTTCCTTTACTTGAGTGGCGGCCTCATATAGGACCGATCACAACATACATAGTTTCCCCCTAACTCCAATAGTGATGAGGTAGGTAAGCCTTGGTTAAGCTTGTGGGTGGTTGTAATTCCAGGAGGAAGAACAACCGTAACATAACAAAGAGGGAGTCGAAGCGAACTTAGGCATCGACACCCTACCAACATTATACATAATTTCCCTCCTAGCCCGATGTGGACGTCGGGTAGGTAAGCTTTGGCTAAGCTAGTGGGAGGTCGAAATCCAATGAGGGAAAACAACCCTAACATAACAGGATGGGAGTTAATTCACATATATATATATTAACTCCCAAACAATACGCGCGACCGGAACAACCGGATTCCTCTCCATACATACATATACTTATTAGTTAGAGGTTCCCTTATGGAACTTATCACATACATACATCACATAGTGTTACTAACTCGGTTAGACACATAAGGGAAATCATATCCCATTTCAACAACGCGGATAACAGTATCCAACATCAACAACATATTAAACAAGTCACATACATCACGCATTGTCACAACATACAACAACGCACGGATAGCCGTAGTTAGAACGTTCCCATGGGTTGGGACGTTTATTCCGAATACCGATCACTTATGTGAACCTAAGGTCGGTTTACTATTATTTAACACATAACTATGGTTAAGCGGTATCGGAATTAATTACGCCACAATAATGAATTACTGTAAACTCATTTCATGCTTTATCTTGCAAGGTGGCAAACACACAAAAAAACACATTGGCATACAAGCCGGTGTAATCCGGTAGGAAACAGGTTGCAAGAAAACCATACCTTAGTCTTTGCTGCGTACGAGTCCCGCCAACGTAGCTCCTAGACATGATTAATAATGTCGGTTAATTTATTCACTTAACTTCAAGTTTGCTAAGTGTTTTACATGATTACATGACATGTTTTAAATGCCTAAACTTACCCTAGATTACCTTCATTATACCCCCTAGGGTTAACTACATTTGTCGTTTTCTTTTCAATTTTTTTTTTTAGGTTTTTGGTCCGTCCGACCCACCGTCCGACCCACCACTGGGTCGGACCCTTCCACTAACCTTCGGGTCTGAAAACCTATACCTTGTCCGACCCATGTCCGACCCAACCTTCTGGGTCGGACCATTCCAGAAACATTACCGTCTTTTAACCTCTCCCGTCCGACCCATGTCCGACCCAACCTTCTGGGTCGGACCATTACAGAAGCATCTCCGTTCTTTAATTCTCTCCCGTCCGACCCATGTCCGACCCAACCGTTTGGGTCGGACCATTACAGAAACATTTACGGGTGACCAAACAGAGGCCGTCCGACCCAACTGTGGGTCGGACCCCTGGGTCGGACGCCTCCAAAATCTGTCTAAAATTGTCAATTTTTTTCCAAACTTCTCCACAAGCCTCCTAATGTGTTCTAACATCATTTGGCACATTTACCCTTCATACAACAACCACAAAACTCAATTTATAACTCCACAAACACTTACAATGTTTCTTACCAAAATCCCTAACACTTATAATGTTTCTCTTTAGTTCCTCTAAGTGGTGTTTCATAATTATGACAACCACTATGCCAAAAGTGTTTCCTCACCATCATGCTACAGGTTTTGCACTCTCCTATCTCCATTCTTTATCCACCATTACAAGTCCAACACTCCACTCTATTCAACATCAAACAACCCAATTCAATACCTAAGTTCTCTCATCCATCAATCCATCACCAAGCACTCATTTTCTATTAAAATTTTGCCATAACCTCCCCATAAACTTTACATCTCCATTTCATCAATATACACCTTCTCATCCCTAATCTAGCCACACCCTTTTCAAGGGTCCTAACAGCACATTACAAATCCTCAAATCTCATCAACAACAACATAACCACCAAAAATCTCCATAATCTCACTAACCACATTTATCAATCACAAACTCACAATAATTGGCTCTTAAGGCCCTCAATTCAACATTAATTCACAAGCCTCACCAACACCAACTAAACACATTTCAACATGGGTTTCAACTCACAATTTCGGTTTCATTAAATTGTTTACCCATCCCAAACACTTAAACAATTTATAACAAGGTTTAAGGTAGTTTTCTTACCTTAATTTTACAAGTTCCCTCAATTCTCCTCTTGCTCCTCATCTCTTCCAAAATCGGTCCAGAGGGTATGGAGTTTCCAAACTCCATCCCAACATTCAAGAACACAAAAACTTACACAATTAATTATCTAAACCCTTAGAAACTCAATTTAATCAAAGGGCTAGATTTAGGGTTTACCTTTTAGAAGTTTTTAAGAGGGACTTTCTCCCTTGAATCAAGAAGGGAACTTCTCCACCATTGAAAGGTCAATTTGGAGCTCAAGAACAAGATGAAAAACAAGGTATCAAAAATGGTGAAAAATTGATTACACTGAGAGATGAAGGAAAAATGAGTTTTTCTTGGGAATCTTTACCTTGGAAGGAAGAGGAGACTACAAGCTTCTCTTTGGCGCCATTTTCACTTCAAATGGGGAAAACCCATGGAGGTCAACTTCATCCTTTTGGAATTTTGAAAAGAGAGGATGATAGAGGAAGATGAGAGGAAGAAGAATATGTGATTTGTTTTTGATTCGGAGCTCAAATGGAGCTTAGGGATGAAGAGGAATGGTGGAAGCCATTGTTGGCTTGGGTTGGAGAATTCCATCGCAGAGAGGGAGGAGGGAGACCGGCTGGGAGAGAAAGAGAGGAAAGAGAGGAAGAGAGAGAGGGGAAAGAGAAAATAAGGAAGGAGAGAGAGAGTGAGGGGTATTTGTGTCCTTTGTTATTTGGCTCTCTCTTGACTTAATTAATTAGTTAACTAGTCACATGTGAGTGGGTTGTCTACATAAATAAAACCGGCCCACTAATATAAACACGCTGGAGCGTTTTTCGTCTTTTAACAGAAAACGCTCGTTTATTCACCCGGTTTAGTACTATTCACTAACCGGGACTGTTTACCAGAATTTTCTCGTTCCTTTAATTTTAATGGTTATTATACTCCCATTAATGTTTAATTATTGTCACATAATCAACTATTATTTTTACGGGGTCATTTTACTGTTTAAAATCACGTTTCCGGATTTTCTCGAAAACGTGTTTTAGGACTCCGTTAGCGTTTTTACGCATGGTTTGAATCCGTTTTCTTCCGGAATTTTCCCACATGTTATTAATGTGTAATTAAGGTATAAAAATACATTTATCACTCTAACGAAGGTTATGTACCTCCTAAAATAATTAAATACGCGGTTTCACGTTTTGTGACTTTTACGCATGTTCTTATTCTTTTTGGTTTTTATTTCTTCACCAATAATCTTAAGGACTTAATTAGCCTTAGAAAATTATAATTACACAATTAATTAACACATTAAGGTTTGGGGTATTTCAGGGTAGGTTGAAATACCCCGGGATTAAAAATAGTGATTAATTAGGCTAATGGAATATTTAAAAGCTTAATTAGTCCTAAATAAATATGTAGGAACGATTCCCGAAGAAAATGGATTTGTAAAACGAGTTCAAAACGTAAACAAGCTTTAAAACGTGTTTTTCAAGAAACCGGGAAAAACGTGATTTTAAACGGGTTTAATTAACTCGTAATAATTATAGTTAGTTAAATATCTATAATTAGACCATAGTGTGGGTCTAGAGCTATTAAAATTAATTAAACGAGAAAATTCTGGAAAACGGACCCGGTAAATGAATAGTGTTGAAACCGGGAGACGAAACGCGTTTTATTTGAAAAGACGAAAAACGATCCGGGCTATTAATTAATGGGGGCCGGTTTTAAATAATAGACATACACTCATTACTAGCTTGTTTAGCTAATTAGTAATACAAGACAAGTAAATAAATAAAGCAAATAGTATAAAGCAAAAAGCAACTTAAGTACTCACCCTCTCACATTCTCCTTTCTCCATTTCACGTATTGTTTGCCCAGCTCTCTAAACTTCTTCTTCCTCCTTGCGATTCCAAACAGCACAAATCCTCACCTTGCCTCACCTCTATCTTGATCAATTCTCCACCAAATCACACAAAATATATACCGTTAGATTCCTCTCGGTGAGAGCTTCGTTTCCACCCAACAAAGTCTTGATTCCTCCATCTTCACTTCCATGGATGTTGGAGCTTTTGAAGCTTGAAGAGCTGATTCTAACCTCCTTCACACCTCCTTGATGCCTTAAGGTAATATTAAGTGGGATTTTAGGCCATTTCAAGCTTGTTCTTACCATTTGTGAGATTTTTCCCTCACGATTGAAAACCCCTCTCATTTCAGCCGAACCCTCATGTTCTTGTGGGGTGTTGGAAACTCTTCCAATTGATTGCCAAGCTATTCATTTGGTTATTCTAAGGTAATATCTAAACTAAAACTTTGAAACTAGCTCTTTTAAATATATTAGGTTGTGTGGAGAAATATTGAATTGATTGTTGTATGTGGGTGATGGGATGTGGTTCTAGCGAGCAATCCATAATCCTTGTGTGGTGTGGAAAACAAGAAGATAAGGAGGGAACAAGAGAAAGGAGTGAAAACTGAAAGTAAACAAGGTAAAGAGCTTACGTTGTGTTGGTTTTATTCCTTGTGAAACTAATATTGGTGTTGTATAAATAACTTTGAGCTTGTGTAGTCATGGTACTACAATATTGATAGTTGAAAAAGAATGTTTTAATGTGTGTGAGTGTGTAAATAAACCTAGAGGTTAAGTTAGTTTACATGTGTGAACAAATGGGATTTTTGATGTGTTGTTAATGCTTAAACCAAACAGGTGGGTGAAGAGTGTTGTGAGCTTTGGTGGTGTGGTGAAAAGACACAGGGAAGTAAGGAGGTGCTGTCAAAATTCACCTAGGATTGATAGTCTTGAGTGTTTTGTTTTAAGGAAGAAACTAGGTTGTTTAATAGGTTTAAGGTGGGTGGTTAATGGTTTGGAAATCTACCTAAGAAGAAGAGTGTGTTAGGAGTAAAATAATGTCATTTGAGTGTTAGGTATGGCATTAGTAAGTGAGGTTTGACGAGTATATGAAGAAACCAAAATCGGTTACAAGACTTAGACAAAACAAGAGAAACTAGTTATGAAAGTGTAAGAGAATTTAAAGTGAAATTAACTAGAATGGTGAGTGTGCTTAGTACTTAGTTTAAGGTGGTTTAGGTGGGCAATTAGGTGCTAAAACATGTGGATTATAGGTGGGGAAGATTGGGTAATCAATGGGCTAAGAGAGGACCTTGAACAGAGTTAGAAAATGTCTAATTTGCAAAATCTGTAGCAGGGTTCATAGCTTAGTCCAGGACCAAGTTTCGGACCACCCCCTAAAACACCCCTGAGAATTTTCAGATTGTTAGGTCCGGGACTTAAGGCCTTGCCCAAGTCCCGGACCACCCTCTGTTTTTCACCCGAGACTATGCCTGCATTATGGTCCGGGACCTGACTTCTGCATGAAGTCCCGGACCAAGTGAAAATAAAGGCCGAGAGTTTAAATCACGATAGGTCCGAGACTTAAGTCCTGTATGAAGTCCCAGACCAACCCGAAAACTTCAAAATAAGTTCTTTAAGTGGGGTTTAAGCTAGGGAATGGATTGGTAATGACATTATAAGTCAAGTAGGACTTAGATAATGACATGTGAGGGTCATTAAGGGTATTAACGAGGTTAAGAGAAAATGAAAAGTAAGAACTTGTATGATTTAAGTTTGTACTACATTAACTAAGTAAACCTTGAGAAAACGTTAGAGATGCATCGGGTCAAGATAGTTATGGATAATTAACCTTCCGACCTAATGTATGCAAGGATTCGATTAATCGGACTCCGAGAGATAGTTGGCAAATGAACGGAGACGGTGAACGGTATGATTTTCTCATGCTCTATATCCTAACTTGGTTACCCTGATTTGTGTGTTGTGTGTTTATGTGCAATCGCCTAATCAAGATAAAAGTGCATGAATATGTTTAAAGGTATTTCCTTATATGTCGTGTGCTTGTCTTTGCACTTAATAAACTATGTCTTGAAAGGCTAGTTTGTATAATTCATGAAATGTTTGAATGGGAAGAATTCTTGTGTTAGAGATGTTCTCACTAACACACTAACCTTCTGACTTACCTAACTTGATAAATGGGTAACTGAAGTTGAGAGGAGACCGATATAGCCTCGGCCACGCGTGAGAATGAGGAAGCAAGAGAGATTGCTTACCGAGTTCTGGCCTAACCTTCCCACCATGGTTCCGAACCTTAAGGTCGCAGCCCGGGGAAGAAAGCCAAATCTAAAGCCCGGGTGGTGAGAAGTGGTGAGTATGTCACATCTCTGCCCGGAGGTCACCCGACTTAACTGTGTAATTGTTTCAAGAGTTAAATGATGGTTAAGTGTGGATCATGCCTTGTGCGAGATATATGATCAAGAGATAAGTGATATGAACATCCGTCTAACCCGGATGAGAATTTGGCTAACACGAGAAGAGGTGTGAAACTTGAGGGAGAATCTCAAGGCCTTAGGGATCAACGTAGGAATAACTTGTAATGTTTCCATTGTTGTGTTATGCCCTATGTGCGGGTATTGTTTTTTACAGATGAATATTTGTTGTATTAATAGCATGCTTGTTTGAATAATAATGAACCGCATGTTGGCGACCAAATAGTTAGCATACCCTCGCTAGTACGCGGGGTATGCGATTATCATATTCAGCTTTAGCTGAGCCCCTTCAGGCACTGTTTTTATTCTTCCAGCTACACGAGACTGTTGATAGACGTGAAGACCGGGATGTTATGCTTTTGGTTGTCAGTATAGATAGTGGTGTACCGAGTTGTACACGGGCTTGTGGCCTAGGATAGTCAGTGTACTATGTTGCACCCTGTTGTATTTGAAAGGGTAAACATGTTGGTGGAGTGACTGTTAAACTCGTATTCTTTTGACAGGCTGTGAGCCCTTGATGTAAATATACACTTAGCACTCGGTAATCAGGTGTTGTAAATTGTGTAGTTTAAGTTGGTATTTCTTTTATCAGACCGGGACGGTAAGTTGTAGTAGTTTAGACCGGTAACCATATGGGTGGTGATCGGTATTGTATCACCGGTAGTTAAGTGCTTTTCCGCTGCAATTATCTTAGTGTCCGTGAAGTTAGACTGTGGTTAGAGAAATTATCGGATGGGGTGTTACAGCGTTGTAACGCTTTCAATTGGTTTATTGCGATGTGATGTGTGAAGCCGGGGCTTGTTCGCTATTTGTGTTTACTGCAATATATTTGTTGCTTTACAATTTTTATATTAAACTACTTGCATGAAAATGAATTGCATGCTCTCGACCAATTAACTGAGGGTCTGAGGGGGCATGACAGTCATGTAGTAACATACTCAGCAGGGGCTGATTCCATACCACAAACAAATATCTTGCAGGTATGCAGCTTCCGGTGTCGACAGAGAGCGGGACGCACTGGGTAGTTTAGTCACAGTTGTTTAAATATGCACTATTGTATTTCGATACGAACATAGAAACATGTATATGATTGGGGTACTTAGAATGCTCAATATGATTGTATTTTATATTGGAATGGAAGGTTAGATCTATCTCTTGTTGTCACTGTGGGAAATTGTTTCGTATTTATGAATATATCAGTAAGCACGTTATTACTCGTATGGGCGAGTGAGAACGGTGACACCAGTAGTTCAATTGTTTTATTACCTCTACGATTACAATGTTAAGTAAGACGATTAGGAGCCGATTAGAGTAGAGGTGTTATAAAGGTGTATCAGAGCGGAGTACCGCTCTGATGACAAGAGATAGTAGGATTTAGACAGTGAGCATAGGTTTTGGGAATATGGGAAACGTTGTGAGGATACGTGACCTTGCGAGGTCGATGCAATGCTTAATGCTTGCACACAATAGCCGTAGAGGCACTTTAATATTAAACGACCGAGACTGCGGTATGAGACCGAGTAAAGGTCTAACCCGTCCTCTTGACATACGTCAGGGAGAGGTCTGGGTAATAGTACTAAGGAAGGACGCGGCGCAGCGGAAGGTGGTGAAGGTCCAGCAACCCCAAGTAACGCGAAGACGGTAGGAACCGCTCGCACTTGAATGGGAGAGCACCCCGAGAATTTGCAATGGTACCCCACCCGCCGCAGCCCGTACCTCGAGTAATGCCTAGTGAGGCAATGAAATGAGAAGCACCACGGAGATAACTCTCCTGATCGGGAAGACCCGATGTGGTCACTATGATAATAATGTTAATTGTAGAAAATAAGACTTTGAGTTGTGATGAACTGTTTATGATCGGGGGTCCTGGTAATGATGTAATGTCTACCATACCAAGTCTGAGTTGAATATTAAACTGAGGTTAAGGAGTTTATTCCTGTAGGACTAAGGGGGTCAGCTTGTCATAAGCGAAGCAACCCTGTCCTACTTCCAGGAAAGCACTGATAAGTGCGCTTGGGGGAAAGAAAGTGGAAACGATGAGTAAAGATTAGTTTAGGAGATATTTAGCAGACGGAATGGATGACCTTTTCGAAGTCTCACCCAAAGCGAGTAAATCTAACCCATGCAACACTGAAGGTTCAAGATGGCTCGACGTGCATGAGGAGAGATCATGAGAGCTGTAGAAATAAGAACTCACTAGTTGCTACCATGCAACGTCTCGAAAGGGAAGCAAGACCTTACTACCACGGTAAAACTTGTGGGAACGAGTGCGGGAATGAGACTGTATTAATTTGAATAGGAACTTCTTCAACAGGAGTGGAAACCCGATTAGGGAATAGCACTGCACTGACACACACGTACCGGTGTCTCAGTCTGCATGGCGTACTTGCCACAGCAAGTGCCACACTAACCAAAGTACTAAATTTCATCCTGCCTTGCGCACTTGCTACAGCAAGTGCAGCAACGTAAACTACACCCAAAGGACCGAGTAGTCCAGGTGGTTACCTGTAACACCCCAACCGTTAATGAAATACCCCAAACTTATAAAACATGGATTAAATATTTAATCATATTAATTAAGGCCTAAACATGCCTTAAAAGTCAACTGAGAACAACAGTGGTCAACATAAAACAAGATGTTGCACCCTTTGACTGTTAAGGGTAAATAAATACCCAAATAAACTTCTTAGGACCTAAAAATTTGTCCTAAGTATATTAACATAATATTAAACATATTATACCGTTGGACAACACTCCAACACAAAGAAAAGCATTTACATGCTTCAAGGTCAAAAGGGCAAAAAGGTGCTCTAGGAAAACCTTAAAAATCAAATGACCTCTAAATGATATAAAATTGAATTGCATGATCAAATATCATGTAAGGAACAAAATAAGACCGTCGTCAAAGAAAACAGAGCTCAGAAACACCAAGCAACACAAAATGTGCGCTAAAACTCCTTAAAGCACGTTTTTGTGAAATTGTCTTTTAAATTGGTTTTGAATGAGCTAAAGGTTATAAATACCTTTAAATATGATAAAATATCATATTATATTATATTAGGAATTTAATTCCAGAAATTTTCGAATTTTTACAAATTTAATATTAAAATATTAATAAAACCCTAATGTGGGGCCCGTTTGGGTCAACATTGACTAAGTTGGTCAATGTTGACCATTGACCACGAAATGGACTACATAAAATCAGATAATTAAGTCTCTTAACAGACCAAGAGACAAGAGACATGTGACAATTAAATATATGCTCTTACTTTTACATAAATTAACAAAAAAGGACAAACTTTACCTTATAAAACAAACAAGTGGGCTCCACTTACCTTACCCATGTGAGCCAACCGAAATGGAGCCTCCATTTGCTCCTCTCCCTCCTTGTATTTCGTGGCTCCAAGCTGGTACAAGACAAAAAAATGAGTCACATGTTCATTTAATGACTAAAGTAACATATTACCTCATTTTCTATTCAAATTTGAATCAAATGATTCACCCACTCTCTCCACCATGGCCGGCTGCCCATGCTGTTGTCCCCTCTGATTAGCTTCAATTATTCAACAACAATAAGTCATTGATGAGTCATCAAACCAATAATGACCTAAAATATTCAAAAAAGTGCTTTAAGCTTATAATAGGTCATTTCCTCTCATTTCTCCTCTTGAGCCGAGTTTGCTCTGTCCATGAGCTCTCTCTGGCTCCCCTCCAACCGTGGCTAAGTTCCCAAGCACCATTGATGAGGTTTCAAGCTCTAGGTAAGCTCTTAAGGCATAAAAATGCCCATTTTCTTCATCTTTCTTTCCTTTTTCGATTGATCTACACTCCAACCTTTTCTATACGTCTATGTAGAGTAATTTGGAGGTTAGAAGAAGTGTTGGTTTCGTACATAACCAGATCTAAGGAGGAAAGTTCAAGTCTTGACCATTTAAGGTAAAAATGTGCTTTAAGCTCATAACTTTTGATTCCCTTCAAGTTCGGCTGTGAAAATTTTTTCATAGCCTCATCTTCTTCTCCTTTTCATGTGGAATCTGTTGGTTAGCCATTTGGAGCAAAGGTGGCCGAGATCCAAAGGAAATACCCTCTTTTAAGGCATTTTCCAAGGTAAAACCTAATAACAAGGTATCTTGTTGAGATCTAGCTATTTCCTATGTCAATATAGTAGATCTAACACCTTGTGGTGTGCTTGATTAAGGTCGAAACCATCTTGAACTCTCCTTGCATTCTTAAGGTGATTTTTGCCTTAAATCTTACATTAAATTACTTCTTATGGTTAGATCTTTCTTAGAGACTAACTAGGCCTTGGTTTCTGTTGAAAACATCTAATACAAGCTGTGGAGAATTTCTCCTTAAGGTGGCGAACTCAAACAAGGCTTTACCTAAGCTAAATCAAGGTATAAATCACTTAAAACCTTAACTTGATACATTAACACAAGTGTAAGTGTGTGTATATTAATTGCCGTGAGTGAAGGAGAAAAACAAGGTCTTGTTTGACCTTAAAATGTTTAAGAAATGGTTTAAAATATTTTATAAACTAATTAAACAAGCATAAGTGTCAAATTTAAGACATTATGTGGAAGTTTGGTAATTAAACAAAGAATCTATGGTGAGGCCGAAAATTTATATGTATTTTGGGACATTTATGTGTAATTTATTTTGCAAGCCAATGTTTGTAATAAGGCCATGTATTTTAGGCCATTTTATTTATGCATTTACAAGCTTTTAATTAAGTTTAAGTAGTACAAATGCATTACCGAAAATAAATGGGGTATTAGGTGTAATTAAATTAATTTGGGGGCTTTAGAATAATAAGGCCGAAAATTAGAGTTAAAAGGAGTTAAATAAAGTTTATAAGATTTTATAAAGTTTTGGGGTTAAATGGTGATTTCTAGAAAGTTTGGGTGAAAACCGTAATTATAAGGAATTGATGGTCAAGGAAATATTAAGGTGGTCAACCTTGACCATATGCTAGGTTTTGACCAAAATAAATAAGTTAGATAACTTATTTAAGGTATTATAACAAGATAAGTATTAATGGTAATATTTTTATGACATATGTGGTAAATATGTTATTACCAAAATAAAGGGTGTACAATGGTATTTTAAACACCCATGGGCTATTAGGAATTTTTAGGAATTTATTGGAATGTTTTTGGAATTAAAATAACTATATATGTATAATATATAGTTATTATGTCATTATGACACTTTGGAGAAAAATAGATGGTGGAATGGTAAATATTGAAAGTATATGGGTTAACAAGGATATTTATAACCCTTTGGTGGAATTTGGAGATTTTTAGAATTATATAAGAGTATCAATGAGATATGTGTATAAGATATGATTTTAATGATATGGTAAAACTATATGTTATAAATAGGGCCAAATGGCAATTATAGAATAGCACAAGGGCTGTTCAGATTTACAAAAAATAACCATAGGTTATACTCTTTATAAGTTAGAAGTGTTATATTAAATGGAATATATATGGTATGATTTAAGGGGTGATTTTGTAAATTAAGGTAACTATGGTTTATGGAAAAGAATAAGATTTTCTTATGGTGCCTAAGAGGCAATATAAAATAGCTTTGTATAAAAACTATGGGTTATAAGTTAAAGGGAATTAAAAAATATCACATAGTATGATATTAGTATATGGTATAACATTAAATAATGTTATGTGGTCAAAAGGATGTAAATGAAGTTAAGGGCTATACCGAGTTAATAAGAGTTGAAAATGAATGTTAGACTAAGGTCTATAATGTTATAAATGTTATGACAATGATATGGTTTAGATGGAATTAAAATAAGGAAGGGTACTCACATAAAATAATGTGACAAACTATAAATAAATGGGATTTATAAACTAAGGTATTTATTGAATAAACCTTAGAAGTTGTAATTATACAACATAAGATATTACTCATGTTAGGATAATAATCTTAATATAGTTGTGCAATATGATACAACTAATGGGAATGATCATCTAATAAAAGATGATAAAAGTAACATAAAAATAAGAGTTTATAAACTCATGAGAATTACCTACGTGGTAAAAATATATACATACACAAGAATAATGTATATAAGGTGGATAAATATATTTGGTTGAAAACCATATGATTTAATGGTAGTGGTTATTTAAAAAAAATAATAGTTATGATCTATAAGTTATGAATTTTAGAATGCAATATAATATAAGAATGCATGAATACATGCAACTATGGGTTACGTACCTAAACTAGATGTGGATAAGATTAAAAGAGATATAAGGAATTAAACTTAACAGTTGAAATAGTTTTGACGTACGCGTTTTAAGTAACAAAGCCGACTGTTTTAGAGAAACCGTAACCAAACTGTAGAAAATAGGGGTGAACTGTCGGGGTTACTTATTGTTCGGAAATACCGGATGTAGTTAGTCATGGAGACTGACTTATAGTTTTTTTACCGTTTAGAGTATACTTCTGGCAAGGACGCTTGATGAGCTAGCGGACTACACGGAGCGTAGGATCTTGCTGATTCATACTCCACCGTAATACAGTCAGGGTGAACGGTATGTAAAGGGTTTGCCGAGTTGTCCTAAGGTTGCTCCTTGGGCTCGGATTTGGTTGATATAACTTGTATGTTGTTATGTGTCCCTGATTGTCTCTGAGGGTTTCCTCAGTTCAGACTTCTGTGTGATCTGTGATAAGATTGTTTGTCTGAATGTGATAATTAATATGCATGAACTGTATATTTATAGCTGCTTATCATTTACTGTTGTTGAGTTAACAGTATTGGTTCGTATATATGAACCTATATAATAAAACGAACTAGCGGCTATGGTGCTATCTTATATGAAATATAAGGAACGTAAGTAAACGTTGTAGCATTATGATAATAACATATACATATTATCTGAGACTTTTATACGGAGCATTGGCCTTTCTATACGCCGCTCTTGTATCTAACACTGGATCCCAAGTTTACAGACTCCGGATTGGACTAATGACCTTAGTCTGCTGTGTTAGAAGATTTGGTAATGCGATGCGATGGTATAATTAATTAATTAATGGAATGGAAGTAAAGCCAAGAGGATGTGGCTCTTGGTGCGCGCTGTGATCACAAAACGATACCAGGATGTCCGCGTACGGGTCCGTAAGTATCAAGAAAATTTCCCGTGAGCTAGAATGGCTCGTTGGTCGGAGACTCTACCGTTGGAGTGGCTACTGCAGTGGGTGACCCGCCATAATATATGGGTAACTAGAGACATGTCGTTTTAACGAGACATTGTCACTAGGTATAACTGAACAACTAAAACAATTGAGACTTATACAGTGGCGAACAATACCATGGACGAGACTAAATACTTGTTTATTATTCTCGTTGTTTCGCTTTGTTGTTCATTGGTTATACTTATGGTTATTTTATTGTATGTTGATGGTTGGATGGAGCCTACAAGGCTAAGGTAAATTAAATATGAAAACTGTACGCTACGACGAATGTACATGGTACATTAAATTGTTATTGCTCGATACGTTCGATATACAAATGTTATTGGAAAATATTCTATGAATGTTTGGTTTGGATGGATGACTAATGTTTATGGATATTTGGATGGTTGATTATGTATATTATACATTTATGCTTCAGTTTTGATTATAACTGTAAAAAGGAAAAGCATGAAACCAATCTAATAATAAGATGGTTAAAATGACAAGTGACCATTAGGGTCCAGGCCCGGCATACTCAGCGTCTATCGCTGATACTACACCATTTCAGGTTGTTGATCATTGTCGGAGCTGAAGAGCAGGAACAGGATAATTGGAGACGTTGTATAGAAATGAAGATGGTGTATGGTCTTATGGTAAGGTTGTGTATTTTCAGGATTGGGTAGATGCTCACTTGTCGATGTTTGTGATTTATGGATTTAGTGATGTATAGGAATTTCTCGTTATCACTGCGGTTAGCAGTTTATTTATTTTGGAAGTTGGATGTGGTTTGGCTACGTTGCTCGCATGGGCGAGTAAGGACCGGTGACACCCGAGTGAGTTTGTATAGTTATTTTTTACCGCTGCGAGACGTTTTATTTATTGCTACGTGAGGGATTATATCGTGATTATGGAGATGGGTGTTACAAAAGTGGTATCAGAGCGGAGTACCGCACTGATGACGAGATAATAGGTTAAGACAGTGAGCTTAGGACTTGGGAAATTATGGAAACATTTGGGAAGTACGGGACGATTCGTCTTAGAAAGATACTGTGTCTAGTTACGCAAATTGTGTGACAGGTTAGCCTTAAGGCAACTTGATATCTATTGGTTGTGTACGGTAATTTACCGAGTATTTATGTGACATACTGTACTACAGATGTCTGGTGGAACTAGAGGGCGTGGTACTGGTAGAGGTAGCGGTGACCCCGGCATTCCAGGAGTTGCGGAGACGGTTGCTGCTATTCTTACACAGCTGGGTACCCAAATAGGAGAGCACCAGCCCACCCGCCATAGCCCAGGGAAACGAACTGCCTGAAGTCAGTTGGCGAGACCCGACCACCTACATATTCCGGGGAAACAGACTCCGTAGCTTTGGAGCGTTACATTGTTGAACATGAGAAGGCCTACGAAGCTTTACAAGTACCTGACGACAAGAAGGTCGCTCGCACTGCTGCTTTCCATCTGAAGGATGCAGCCAGCACTTGGTGGAGGTTGGTCATGGACCATCACCTGGCTACGCCCGACTTTTCGTGGGCTGCCTTTGTCGAGTTGCTGAGAGGGAAGTACTACCAAGCACATCTCGAACAGAAGAAGCGCCTGGGGTCCGAGACACTGACCCAAGGAGGTCTGACCGTGGATGAGTATTACGCTCGATTCATTGGTCAGCTGGACTTCATTCCCGGTGTGGATTACTCAGAGACCGTGAAGGTCGAGAAGTTCCGGGGAGGATTATTATTTCGCATTCAGATGGCGATGGGTGCTACCCTCTACACTACATCCCAGTACCAACATGAAAGCCATAGATTCTTTACTTACTACATTACCAATTAACTTTGTGAGAACTTACCAAGGAGATTCCAGGCGTGTTATGAGGCTGCCTCGAGGACGGAGCTAACACTCCAGACTCGAGAAGAGACTCTAGGGGCAAAGAAAAGGAAGAACCCTGAGGAAGAGTCTGAGGGTGGAGGAGCGTCTTCAGACTATAGCCAGAAGAAAAAAAAAAAGGGAAAGTAAGGACTTACCCCACTCTAAATTGTTTACCATACTAAATATCTTATAAATACTGAGCCGAAACATTTAAACAGGAAGTTTTTTCCAAAAGAAAGGGCAACAAGGTCACAAGGGAAAGAAAGGGAAAGAGCCCGTCCTTCGGTTGACCGGCCCAACTATAGATGCTAAGCCTCTAAGATCTGCACCTCCTAAGGGTGAGAACACCTACCTCCTAAATTAAATTGTGACCTTGACCTTTATATCAAAAGTTATTAACCTACACTTAATTACTACCATTAGGCACCGGACAGCCCCAGCGCCACTTTTACTGCAAGCGTTGTGGGAAGGACCATCCTGGGGTCGACTGCGAAGACCGCAAAGTCGAGTGTCGGTGCTGCCACAAAGAGGGCCATAGGGAATTCGAATGCTGGATGAACCCAGAGAGCCGTAATTACAGGCCACCAAAGAATACTCAAAAGACCTCAGCTGGAGGATCTGGAGTACCACGAGGCGGTCAGGATGGCCAGACATCTACTGATGCTGGAGCCCTGAAGGGCAAGGGAGTAGATAGGGCATGAATACCCTAACTCCATGAGACCGCTGGTGGAAGACTTTGTTGACTTACTATGTCGTGTGCTTACTTGGGATGTTAGAAAGAAACATGTCATGATTACGTGGGAGTGTGTCATTGACCACTCGCCTTTCTGTGTATAACTTTGGAGACTAGATTTGTGAACTTGATGCGAGTAAACTTTAAACCTTGACGGATATATATATGAACAGGATGTTAATGCTTACATTATCATGTAGCAATACTCAAATGACGATGTAACACCCCATCCAAAACCTTTAACACTTAATCAATAATCGCAGCGGAAATCATTACTTAAACATATACCAAAAGGGCGGTGTTACACGCCGTTAGCCACCCACGTGGCTAACAAGGCTGTTACATAATATGTATCGGTCTGATCACACGAATCCCGAGCATACTTACAACCATCCAAAAATGACCATCCAAAAAGAATTACAATATACCGAGTGTAACTGTTCAAAAATCACTAACCAACTTTACATCCTCCAAAGTAATGACCTCGAGTGTACAAGCACTACTCGGGTTCAACATCCAAAACAACAAAATATCAACATCCTAGGATCTAAAGCCAATCTGCTTCCTCGATCCTCATCCTGCAAATAAACATAGCCCCCAAGGGGGTCAGCAACCTTTTGCTGGCATGGTTAACGTGCAGCCCGCTGACTACCGGGATACACGCAACTATTTGTCATTATTACATGGCGTTGATTTTATCATACAACATGCATATATATATATAACAGGAGCTATTGCAGAACAATAACAACACATACATAGTGAAACAGTTCACTTTGAATAACAACCAACATGGTTAGTCAACTTGTAAGCCTAGAGGATGTCTTCATCCTCATGTTAAGCTTAACACATAACACATTACTGTTTAGTTAGTCGGGTGAGTAACTTTAACTTGAAAGATGAGACGAGCGTAGTGACCCGACACATCAACACATAATTTCCCCCTAGCCCGAGTGGAAGTCAGGTAGGTAGCTTTGGCTAAGCTATGGGAGGTCGAATTCCCCATAAAAGGAAGACTACCCTAACATAAGGAGAGAGCCGAATCTGATGCAGATGTCGACACCCATACATACACGCGTGACCGGAACGACCGGATTCCTCACTCCCCGGTTAGCACTCGTTAGAAGTCCCACAATGGGAGCTTAACATAATCTCACACAAGTAAGTGTTTAAGTCCACTTAAACATACAAGGGAAGCAAGGCAATATATAGTAACACGCATCATAACCAAACACACATAGCCGGGTTAGAACGTTCCTTAGGTTGGGAACGTTGTTACCGGATACCGTTCTCTTACGTTTCTAGACTTGGGTTAAATGATGGTTAGCACGCATTCGAGGTTACCGTATCGGCACGTACACGTCACATTAAAAATAAAACTGTAAACTCGTTTCATGATTTAATCTTACAACAAGGTTGTAAACACGCAAAAAACAGGTAGCACACAAGCCGGTGTAAACCGGTAGGCAACGGACTGCAAGAAAACCATACCTTGGTCCTTGCCGCTCTAGTGGTCCACCGTACGTGGTTCCTAAACACGATTGATAATGTCGGTTAATTAATATACTAGACCCTTGATAAACTTGTTACTTCACATTCCTTGTTTATTCTTCTTTCACACTTTATTATGATTTTTCCCCATCTTTTAGTTGTTATTATAGTCCCCATACATGTTCTAGACAACCCCCACAAACGGAAGTCAAAACGGGGCTCAAACGAGCAGCTTATGTTGAAAACAGTGACATGTCCGAACTTGTGTCCGAACATCAATGTTCGGACACAAGCCGAGACTCATAAGTTGAAAACTGCCATTTGTCTGAACTTGTGTCCGGACATCAATGTTCGGACACGATGCGTCCGAACTTGTGTCCGGACATCGAAGTTCGGACACAAGTCGAGGGTTACAACTTGTGAAAATTGGGGTGTCCGAACTTGTGTCCGGACATCAAAGTTCGGACACAAGTCGAGACTTAAACCGAGGAAAATTTTGAGGCGTCCGAACTTGTGTCCGGACATCAATGTTCGGACACAAGTCGAGACTAAAACTGGGAAGAAAATTTTTAACGTGTCCGAACTTCAAAGGTCGGACAGAAGTCCGGACATCACTGAAACTCGAAAAATTTTTAACACGGCGTGGCATGTCCGAACTTCCAAGTTCGGACGGAAGTTCGGACGTGCCTGTAAGTGCATTTTCAAATAGCGTTTTCAACACAGATTTACACCCAAACTCAACACAATTTTTTTTTGCATTATCTCCCCATAGACATTACATGTTTCCCCCACATTATTTAGCCACCAAACACTTGACAACAACTCATTTAAAAACACCAATTTGTACACAAAACCATCAATTTAACAACAACAACACCATGTATAAAACCCTTAAGGTTTGGCACTTAAACATCAACAATTTAACACTCACTGAATTTCCTCATATTATTTGCAACACCTGCATTTCACTGAGCATTTATTTGCACTTAGACAAAAACACATCTCAAGCCCATACATGGTTTTAAGGTAAGTCAATTACCTTGGTTTTCTTTTCGACTTTCCCCCTTTCTCTTTACTTGTTCCTCAATCGGTATTCAACGGGGTAAATTGCTACACTAATGACCAAGCCAAGATAGCCACAATGAGTATTTAGGGTTTATAATTCCTTAACCCTAGAATTAGAAATTGCTTGAACACAAGGAGGGAATTACCTTTTATTTCAAAACGAAATGCTTGGTAATGGAATTAGGGCTAGCTCCAACTCCTCAAGGAGATTGAACAAGCTAACAAGGAGAACAAGCATGGTGTTCAAAATAGAGAAAACCGATTTCAAGAAGGAAATGAAGGAATGAGTGAGTTTTTGATTTCCTTCTTACCTTAGAACAACAAGAAGACTCTTGGCTTCAAGAATGTGAAGCATCCTCTTCAAAATGGGGTACACCCATAGAGATGAAGTATGGTGTTTTGAGATTTCGAAAGGTACAAAATGATCCCCAAGATGAGAGGAGTATTTTGGTGAAAGAATTTCTTGATTTAGAGTTAAGATGAAGGAGTTACAAGGGAGAGAAGTTGGGGTTTCCCTTGGCTTTGTGAAATCGCCATGTTTGGCAAGCAACAGAGAAAGAGAGAGCTGGTAAGGGGGAAAAAGAACGTGAGTGAAGAGAATGAGAGGAAGAGAGAGAGTGTGAGAGAGGGTATAGTGTGTGAGAGGAGAGTTTTATTATTTTGTAGTTTTGTGAGTAAAGTAGAATTAATAGAATAGAGAGGGTAATAAAAATCTGATTTTTATTTTACAATGTGAGAGAGTGGCACTTGGTCATTAGTAGATAACACCCGTTAATTTCCGAACTGTCAGTTTAACAGTCCGGGTCCGGTTTCCGGAATATATATACATATTTTTGATTCTAAAATTCTTAGACTTTAATTAGTATGTAATTATAGTTATAAAATCAACTATAATTTATACAGTCCGTTTTAGGCATTTACGTCACGTTTTTCAGTTTTCTTGAAAGACGTGTTTAAAGTCTCGTTTGTGCTTTTAATCCATTATATGGATTCGTTTCTTTCGGGAATTTCTCCCACATGTTCTTAATGACTACTTAAGTCTTAAATATATTAATTATGTAATTAACTAACATATTAAGGTTTGGGGTATTTCAGACGAAGAGTCAATGAGTCCGGGAATTACTGAACCAGAATTTCCACCTGCCTTGCGCACTTGACAGAGCAAGTGCAACAACAACAACAGTAACAGCTACTGCAGATGCAACTGCAACAACTACTACTTTTTAGTCTTTTATTATACATATACCAAAAAAAAATGTGTTTCCAAACGTTTTCATATAAACCCTAAGATTAGAAACCTATGCAATTTTGGAAGGACCGATAGTCCAAACACTGCAACGGACACATTATACAGCCACTATGACTGTAAAAAAAAAACACCAGTTTAAACGTACGAGGAAGTTTCAGACATGGCTTATTAGCCAATACCATCAGTGTATACCCGCATTTATGCTAATCACTACTAGTGATAGATGTTTAGTAGTCCTCATGGACAAGCATACCCTTTGTAGATGCACCACCGTCAGTGAGGATGGTTGGGAAGTGAAGAGCCAAGTTGCTCAAGCTATGGTGCAATCAG